>CAJQUN010000235.1:600000-943362 GCA_907163345.1 Haberlea rhodopensis | reverse complement strand
AAAGACTCATATGTTTGCCCTTTACCAACCCCTTGGTGCCGCTTTTTACATTGTAAACTTTTTACAAAATTTGGGCAGAGTCTCCCATAATAGAGCTATCCCAAAACAGAGTACAACACATAACAAAATTCCCCGGCCGGGAACCCATCTTTACTCAACAGAAAGCAGTAATACAAGTAGATTCCCAGCCAGGGAAGACACCACACATACGTCAACAAAAGTGGTTTCCAACACCCACATAATACACCAATGACTCTCATATCAATTCTAGCAATTCAACTAATTGCATGCAACCTTAAATGAAAGAGAGAAAGGCTCATGCCTTTATATACAATCCATATACAAGTATAATCGTGCTCACATGCGAGCATCATGAATATGAATATGTATAAATCCTCAGGGTATATATATAGGTACTCTATATACCGTGCTCCATCAAGCCCTGTCCACGATCCTGGGAGACCTCAATCAATCAGCTCGAGCTCAGCTCCATAGCCATCGATGTCCCTGTCCCCTCAGTTCCACCGTCCCAACAGAGACAGCCCCCAACGGGGGTGAGCATACCAATACACAAAATCCCATAATCATAATAATGAAATTCATAATTTACAACAAAGGTAAATGCTAATGATTTAAATGATACTCCCTGGATGGCAACATCCTCATCCGGGATTCCTGTGTACTGTCCCTGTTCTCACAACATCAACCTCATCAAATCTCATAAATCAGTAAATAACACATTGATTTACACATCGCATGCCTGATCCTCGAATATCAACATATAGTGATTACAAATTCATTAAACATGCAATTACAGATATCACAATATCTAATACTGATTTCACAACCTTGCTATCAATCACAGATAGCTCAAATGCCTTGGCATTTATTTTTACCATTCCTTCATTATACTTAGACATCTCAAGTGTCTTATAATGAATACATGAGTCTACAAACCTAGACACTCTCAAAGTCTCATAATGAATACACGATTCTACGAAACTTAGACATCTCAAATGTCTTACGAAGAATACATGATTTTACAAACCTAGACATCTCAAATGTCTCATAATATAGTCATATAACCCAGTACCCCATATATCATGCAAGAGTCATCTACTCTAGGTTCACGCACGCTACAAGCGGCGATATCAAGATTTGGTCATTCCTTGGCTATATCAACATGTATAATAACCATACGCAAAACATTCAATGCATCAAAACACCTTATGCATTTCACATATAGATAGTAATGCTCGTACGTCGCACGTACCTTAAATTACCGAAGTCCGAGCCAAACCTTGTTCGAGTTCCATGCCCGAGGAATGATTGCTAACACGATAAACAATTCACCATTATTTACGAACATGTAACCTATGTTCAAGCACACCCATATCCCTCACAACATGTCCAATACACGACAATTTCCTCTTAAAGACCCGGGGCAGGGTACATGCAGGGAAGGATATAATGAGACAATCGAAATTTGTTTCAAGGAATGCCCTACAAAAATCGAACCTCAATCTCACAATTTCGAACCCAATTAAATACCATAACTCATCTAAAATGTCAATTAAGCTAGTCCAAGCAAGAATCAAATCCTTGACAAAAACTCCCCATTTTCGAACTCAACCCCATATTTCGAATCAAACACAAGCCCTTAAATTCCAAACCCTTAAAATCCTTCAAATTCGAACCAAGCTTCTCAATCAAGCTCATAATACTCTTAAAACATGCAATAATCGATCAATTGCACGAAATAATACCCCTGCCAAAACCCAAAAATCGAAATCAAACCCTACAATTTTCGAAAATAATTTCGAACCATAATCACCAATTTAAGCAGGGAAATGCACGAAAAAGACAAACAAGGGTTAAGGGAGATTACCCAACGAAATCGGAAGCAAAATCGGACGAAATCCGATGAACCCTAGAATTGGGGATCGCCGCTTATCTGCAAAATTCGACTTCCACACGCGACGAAACCTTCAATTGCAGAGGGGAAAGGAGCGCCTCGTCGAGACGAAGACGGCGGTAGGTCGCACGCCCCGAACGGCGGCCGGACGGCGGCGGGCGGAGCGCTTTGCGCGCGGCAGCGCTGTAGCAGCGGGAAATCGCACGCGGGAGAGAGGGAAGGAATTGGGGCTGAAAATGAAATTAATACTAAAATCTCGGGTTCAACTTGTATTTATAGCAAAAATACCCCGAAAAAAATAATAGCCCCACAAATACATCATGATTCCTTAAAAATCATCTGTTTTCAAAAACTCTCTCTCTAACTCCAAAATCCCCTACGGTGCTCACACAGCACCCGAGATTCCGAGACACATCAAAAACCCAACTCTTAGGTTTTACACCGTAATGTGAATACAATCTCAACCTCTGGATCCAACGATCCCAACTGCCCAAATAAACGAGGCCCAGAAGGCCCAAACACCTCGATTAAATCCCAAATCGCCACGTAAAACCACTTTAGGGATTATTAACACTACGGGATTAACACCTATAATCCCTGTCATCACAGTCACCGCTGTATTGGGAGGACTTGTCGAGTAATCGGTCGGAGGACCGGATATGATTAAGGATATGGAGGAAAAGATTAAGATGATACGGCTTAAAGATGAAAGGCGGCCCAAGATAGGCAAGCAGCCTATGCAAATAAGCGGCGACGGCCGCTAGAATTTCAAGTAGGAGACAAGGTCTTCTTGAAAATCTCACCCTTCAGGGGTGTTGTTCGTTTTGGTATGCGGGGGAAGTTATCCCCGAGCTATGTTGGACCGTACGAGGTGTTACAGCGTATCGGCACTTTGGCTTACCGATTGGCTCTACCGCCGTCTTTATCTGGGATTCATGATGTTTTCCATGTTCTATGCTACGGAAGTATGAGCAAGACCCGTCTCATGTTTTACAGCCTACTGAAGTGCAGTTAGACTCAGATGTATCCTACGTTGAACGACCGGTCAGAATTCTGGATCGTGAGGATCGCAGACTACGAAGTAAAGTTATACCGATGGTCAAAGTTCAGTGGGATCGTCGGGGTGGTCGAGGAGGCTACGTGGGAGACGGGAGCGGCATATGATGCAGCATTACCCCGAACTATTTTTCTGGTATGATTTATGTTTAGTTTCTTTTGGGTAAGTGCATACGATTTCGAGGACGAAATCTTGTAAGTAGGGGAGTAATGTGATGCCCCGAAATTAATTAATTGCAAGTAAGGCATTAATTATGTTAATATGATGTATCATGTGTTGATGGATTTATTGTTGTTGAGTATTAAGATGTTATCATGATTTAATTGTGTTAATTATTAAATATGAGGAGGATGTGATTTTAGAAGAAGTTTGGAGCATTCTTGTAAAATGCCTTTAAAGTACTATGTTGGAGCATTTTATACATCATGTTAAGTTTGGGGTACAATTTTAAATAAGTTAAAGCAACCCCTTTTTAAATCCTCTACCCATCACTTTAACCCCTTTACCTTTCACTTTATTAAAAATCCCCAAATCATTTCCCAAACCCCAAACCCTACCCATTTTCGAGTTCCACCAAAAGAGGGGAAGAAGAAAGTTCCACAAAAACTTTGTTTGTGTGATTTTTGCTAGGATTTGGAGCCTACAAGAGGTATGGAACCATTCCCTATAAGTTTCATGATGTTTGGTGTTGAAATGGGTTAAGTTTTTGATGTTTTATGTGGGTTTGTTTGGGTATGTGTTGTTTATGGTTGGGATATGATTTTGAAGTGTTTTATGTGGGTTTTAGTGGGTTATGATGTTATTGAAGTTGTTAAGAAGTTTGGTTTTGGGTGGCATGTGGAAGAGCTTGAAAAATGAGCTTTAATGGCGAAAATTCGAAGCACAGCACCTCGGCGATCGATCGCCCGTTCTTGGCGATCGATCGCGAGCCTCCAGTGCCCGCCAGTAGCATTTGGCGATCGATCGCCACTCTTGGGCGATCGATCGGCGAGGCTGGCGATCGATCGCGCCAAAAGTGGCGATCGATCGCCAAGGAAAGGAATTTTGCCCCCTCGTCCAGTGCGATCTCGCGATCGATCGCGCTGGGCAGCGATCGATCGCGAGCTGTCAAAAAATGGATTTTTGATATTTATGTGGGATTTTTGGATATTGGACTATATTAGCTTCTAATATCAATTTGTATGGTTATGTAGAACCGTCCAGGTACCCACGACTTCAAGGAGATAAAGTCTACGATTTCTCCTTCTTTGGAATTAAGGTACGTAAGAGACGTACGAGCATCGGACGGTAAACCATACCCTTACCTATTATGATGATGTTTAAGATGATGTTATGATGATGATGTCTATGATGATATTTATGATGATAATGTCTATGCTGATATTTATGATGATGATGCTTATGATGATGTTACGATGATGATGCTTATGATGATGTTACGATGATGATGCTTATGATGATGTCTATGATGATGATGTTTATGAGGACGTCTATAATGACGAAGTTTATGATAAGGTCATACGACGTGTATGATTGGGTAAGACGCCCATGTGGTAGGATGCCACCCAAAGTATGCGAGTGGGTAAGATGCCCCGTGGTAAGATGCCACGCAATGTTTATGATATGGTAAGACGCCATATGATTGGGTAAGATGCCCACGTGGTAAGATGCCACACGATGATGATGAGATGGTAAGATGCCATACAATGGGGTAAGACGCCCTAATATATGAATAAGAGTCAGGGATAACAAGGAAGTCGAAGGACGACCAATAACCTTTACTTAACTAAGATGTTATGCATTATTGTATGCTTTTATATAATGTTAAGTAATATGTGTATGCTCATGATGTGTTATCCCTGTAGGTACACTTTTGGACCAAGGGCCTAGGGTCGGGTTGAGGAAGTGAGCTAAAGGGAGCCATGATGAACGTAGGATGCAGGATTTTGATAGTCTCTACTCTAGGAGTAGTGTAAATCTATAGTTTTAACATTCTTTATTGGGAATGTAATTAAATAGCTTTTGAAAACTTTGTTTTGGCCTGTAATCTCCTTAGCTCAAGATACAACCGGAACCCTAAGAGGTTATAAATGCATGTTCTGTCCAATTTATGTGTACTAAATGATATTAAGGTAGGAAGACCCTACAATGACATTTCTCCCCTACTTATTGAATTTCGTCCTCGAAATTGCATATACATAACATGCATATATATACATCAAATCAACAATCCTATTGCAATAAGTTCAGAAACATGATCATATATGCAACATTGTAGTAAGCACTCACAACAGGATCACAAAAAACTGTAAAGTAATACCAGTAAACAACTCAGGATACTGTTGTATCAGATGTTGCTCCGTCTCCCCGTTGCCTCCTCGACACCCCGTCGATCCCCACTGTACTTTTACCATTGGAATCACTTTATTACGCAATGTCTGCTCAGCTCTATCCAGAATCTTCACTGGTCGTTCCACATAAGATACATCTATATCTAATTGTACTATAGATGGTGGTAATACATAATCACATGACACATATATACGTCATATCGAGGCATATGACAATAGATCAACATGTATTTGCATCCATAATGCACAATTCAATATACACTTGCATCCACAATGCATATCCCAATGCGTATATAAATTACATGTTACCGTTGGGTGCCCATACGTCTTCTACGTACCTTTCCAAAAGTAGGATGTGGTAGGACTTTACTGTTAGTAATCCATCAAGCATCGTACGCAGCGGAATATAAAAAAAAAATTATGGATTACAAGACACCGGATCTATACAAAGGGGTTCATATCGGACAAAGGAACAAAGTCTCACCCTTGTAGCGTGTTTGAGCCGATTCCACGAAGCAGCACCACGTCCAACGCCTTCTTCGAGTCACAAGCAAAACTTATCAAGTTTTGCCTCAACGGTATCCACACGATCAAATCGGGTAAAGGGATAGTCTAAGAACAAGTTGCTAGACTCGTTCTTAGACCGGAACAAGAAGCACACTCGATTCACAATCGAATAATCGCCGGAAAATCACTCAAAGTTCCCGTCGGCTATGATGAAGCCGAGAGCACCTTGGAGATTGTAGGAGGCGGCCGAGAGCTTCAAGTTTTGGTTGGAATGATTATCAAATAATTTTCTAACAATTAATTATATCAAGTTATTAAAAGGGCTTAATTAAGTTCAAGACTTTCTTAAAGTCTTATGGGCCCAAACCCATGATTTAATTAAGTTCTTTTAATCATTCAATTAAGACTCCTCTTAATTAAATAATTCATCCAATGAATTTAATTTCCCTTCTCGATTTAATCTTTGTGGGACCCGATAGGATCTTGTAATGTTGGCAGTGACATAAAATCTCATTTTATGTCGCAAGCAATGAGCGGTATCTAGCAACACATCAATGCTACCAAAATTACAAGAATGTCCATGACTCGACATAACCTAGGAACCGTGATATTATTAACCATGTAACTTAATCCCTTTGTCCTTTGTGTTTAGATTGAACACGAGTCATGGAATAGTCATACTCGTATATTCTTTTATTTCTTGATCCCCAAGCAGAACTAGAATAAACGAATAAGCTCGATATCACATATCGACTCATTCTAGCATGGCCTTGCATTTTAGTTCTCACTTGATCAAGGGCCAAACACTTCTCCTGTTATATAGGAGGGACAAATCCTATCTCGATCAGTCAACATCCCTCTACATAATTCGTAGTGTATCCAATAGTCGCCTTTATAGTTTACCCTGTTACGGATAACGTTTGACAATATCAAGATACATAACTCCTTATGTTGGGATCTCTGATGATCACAAGTCTTAAGGATTACATACATTATTATCACTATGAGATTGCTTATGACAATCATATAACTATCCATGTAGCATTCTCATAGTGGGTCTGTCCAGTACATCGTTCTCTAACATGTACCCATGTGTTGATTTGATATCTCATATCAATGAACAATTCATCAATCAACACATACTAGTCTCTATGTATTATCATTATCCCGATTCACGATAATACTTGACTAGGGACAATGTTTAAGAATAATACAATATTATTCTAAGGACATTAACATATATATTAATTCACATTGCACAGTTAAACGAATAATATATAATAATGAATTGCCATTCATAAAATCATAAACATTGTATGTCAGAAGAATCATCCAATGACATGTCTTAGGGCATATCCCAACATTTACTTCCTTGGCTGTGTTGCCACATGGGATGGTGTACACAATCACACAAACCAATATCAGATGCCAATAATAGTCCAACACCAAAAATCCCACAAAAATAATTAAAAACACATAATTTGGCTTCTCGCGATCGATCGTCAATAGGCCCCGATCGATCGCGAGATGCTACTGCCTCAATGCCCAAAATTCTGCATTCCGCGATCGATCGCTGAAGACATGCCGATCGATCGCTGACTTCGCTGATCGATCGCCGAATGTCTCTGCCTCGCAGTCTGGTGCTCACGATCGATCGGGAAAACGCGCCGATCGATCACCAATGTCTATAATCGCGAACCAACACCATTTTCGAGCACCATCCCAAAGCTACCATAAAACACACCACCCAACCATTATACCCCAACAACTCAACACACAAAATACACCATTATAGTACCAAGTAACTGCTCAAAACAATTATCTCAACAAAAGGCTACTAAACATGTCATTTCTACTCAACACTTTATCAAAACTCAACCAAAAATTTAACCAGTACATGATATGGTTCCTCACCCTTTTTGCTCCAACTTTTTGCAAGGTTTTACACCAAGAAATGGCAGCCTTCTTCCTCCTACTTACTTGCTGAATGCTGGACGAAAATTGGGGGAGGAAGTTGGGGAAAAGAAGTGATAGAGGTTGAGTGGTGGAGGGTCCAAGTGGGGGTATGGGCATGCTGAATCTACAGGGATGGGTATGGGTTGGGGGGTGATTGGTTAAATGATAGGTTATGTTTTGGTCCCGGTATTTAGTATGATGTATTAAAATATCCTCACATGATATTTTATAGCATTTATTCAATAAAATACATCAAATTCAATTAAACATGCTTTACCAAACGACAACACCCACCCCAAATAAACCATGTCATAACTCAAATTCCCAACATATATCGCATGTACCCTGAAATGCATTACTAGGTCATGACCATTGCGTGACTAAGCATTTCCCATTATTATTAATTCAACCTCTATAAATTAACACCATAATCCTCACATAACATAATAAATGTTCAAATGGACATAATGATTTCGGGGACATCACAGCTACGGTATGACAGCGGCAAGTATTCTATCATCGCTTCAAATGACAGCGGCAAAACATTTAAATCATCACTTCAATATAACAACGACTCATGGGATGTGCACCAAGCAACCAACATATATATATGCTACCAGAATGCATAATCCAATATGTATAACCAACCACAATGCATGATCCAATATGTATATAAAATTCATGTTACCGTTTGGTGCTCGTACGTCTCTCTACGTACCTTTCCCGAATATGGGATGTCGTTGGACTTTATCCCCTCCGTTGTGTTGCCATCTGGGAAGGCTCTACACAAGTGCACAACTCAATATTAGAAGCCAAATAATAGTCCAATACCAAAAATCCAATCAAAATAATCAAAATCCGATTCTTCAACTATTCATGCCTTGCGATCGATCGGCCCAAGCTCGTGATCGATCGCGAGGGCGATCTGATTTTGGCATCAAATTGCTGCCTTGCTCGATCGATCGAGGTGCCCTTCTCGATCGATCGCCGAGCCTCGTCGATCGATCGGGAATTTCCACCGATCATCGAGCCCTGTTTCATCGCACTCATTCGACTTCTCATTCACGCGATCGATCGGTGACTCCGCACCGATCGATCGGTGAGCCCTGCATAAGTGAGAAAACACCATTGTTTGTGCATATAATCCATGCTAAACCAACATACACCACATCCTTACAACCCAACAACATAAACAACAACATAAATCAACATATAACACCTCATAAAACCATATCCTACCAACATATTTCAAAATAAACCCATGTTCTCCCCAAAATCAACAACTCAAACATAACAAATACATGCTCAAAGCTTCACAAGGAAGGTTCCTTACCCCTTAAGCTTTAATTCCTAGCAAGATACAAGTAAAACCAAGTTGGAAATTTCTTCTCCTCTCCTCCTCTTCTTGGACAAATTTATGGGGAATTTGGGGAGGGTTTGAGTTGTAGGAGAGTGGTACGGAATGAGAGTGGATGAAAAGTGGGGGGGGGGGGGGGGGGGGGTGTAAAAGTTGTGGGGGTTTAATTTTTTAAATGGTGTCCAATTAATTTGCATGATGTAGTAAAATATCCCAACATGATTGTTTAAAGCATTTACTCAATAAAATGCACCATAACAACAATTAACATGCTTTTTCTAAATCACTAGAACAAAGCCCAATAAATCATGTCAAATCACCATTTCCCCCACTATGCATCTCATGCACCCTGAAATGTAATACCAGTTCATGCCCACCGCATAACTATACATTTCCCAACCATAATAATAATCATAACACCATAATTATTATTAGAAACCATAAAGCACATGATTAATTTCAGGGATATCACATCTTTCCCATTGAAACAATGTAGCATTGTCTACAACTGGTTTTTCACATGTTCCATCTATAAAAACCTATTTATTACTTGCTCGCAATGCAATGAGCATTACTCTACTCCATACATTATACTTCTATATTGTAAGGACCCCCGTGCCCTTATCCCGTTATTAGTGTATTAACCTAAGCATTTATGCATGTAATCATATATGTAGGGGAAATCCACTTGTCATCATAGCAAGTCATGCCAATAATAAAATTCGTTACATTATTCCATAATCAATAATATCAAATCATTAAACAATTATTATAGATATTCCATATATCTCACTTATGATTCCATAGTTCTATTTCATCGCTCGCTCTACAATAGCGGCAGTTTAACCTCACACATGCTCAACAGCAGTGGCGTCATAACCGATGTTCGCTCAAAGGCGACAACATCCCAATCCTTGCTCGCTCAAAAGCGGCACCATATAATTCCTAATGTCTATTCATTTATTGCAATATAATGTACCATGCATTCAACAATTGCAATTACAAAAAGGGCTATGCTCGTACGTTATACGTACCTTATGATTCCGTAGTCCGAACCAAACCTTGCATGAGTCCCACGACTCGATGAATTATGTGCTATCACATAAATAACTCACAATCAAACATAAGCATGCAACCACGTGCCCAAGCACGTTCACAACCTCTAAACCTATCGTCACTCCATGACGATTACCGATATAAAAGCCCCCAGGCTAAGCATGCATAATACCCAAAATATTCCATTTTATAAGTTTAATTGATAGCCAAAAACTCAACCGAGAATTCCGTTTTATTAAACTTTGGCTCCAACCAATCCATTTAAAAGTATAGCATTCCCATTGGAATATAGACATTGCCCCGCAAATCGGCTAATTAAACCCGTTTCCAAAAACCCGACATTTTCTAAAATTTTCGAAAAAAACTCCATATTCGAGCGGCGATCGATCGCTGATTTTATCGCGATCGATCGCCCCTAACCAGTGGCCAACCAGCGCCTTATCGCGATCGATCGCGAGTCTCCGCGATCGATCGCCAACCCACTCGCGATCGATCGCCGAAATCTTGCGATCGATCGCCATCACTGAATATCTTCACCAAATTCCAGCTGCTCGTCGTGATCGATCGGCACTCCCTCGACGATCGATCGCGACCTGTGATTTTCCGAAAAACTCGAGCTTCGATGGTGTTTTTGACACCCAAACTCAAAACCAACACCCCTAACTTCCTCAACACCTCCAATACACCAATTAAACTCAATAAAAACACTAAAAACAACTTTTAAGATTGTTAATCAAAACCCCTTAATTCTCAAATCCAACTCAAAACTTGACCAACAAGCACAATACCATAATCAAAACGAAGCTAAAAGTGAGGAGAAGAAGATTACCAGCTTTTCTTCAAGAAATCGGGCTCCCAAGACGAGCCTCCATCGATTTGCTTCCAAGAGAAAAGAGGGGAAGGGTTTGGGGTGAGAGAGTGGCGTGAGGGAGAGGAGAGAGGGAAGAGATTCCGCCTAATGACGGAATATCGAGCCCATTTGGTATATATAGCACACAGGCTCCAAATACCAATACCTCCACAATTACATCATGATTCATTAAAAATCATCTGTTTTCAATAATTATCTCTCCAACTCAATTTCCATTACCAGCCCCAGTACAAAGTACTCCGGACCCCAGATCCCACCAAAACCAAATTCCAAGGTTATCATCACGATGAGAATACAATCTCATCCCTTGGATCCAACGACTCCAAATACCGGATTTAAAATCCCTGGTAGTCTCAAAACCGAAAATAATTCATAAGTGCCATAATTAAAATCCATTAAGGATTAATACTACACCGGATTAACACCATTAATCCTCGGGCATCACATATATTCCTATTGATTGATCATTCACAAGATTCATAACTGGAGTGTCAGAAGGATGTAGAGAGAGGATCATTGAAAGACATTATCACCGCCATTTTCGTAATCGAGAAGCTACAAAAAAATTCAAATTGGCTGCAACAGCTGAGATACTTAGGAGATTATTCAATTACGGAATCTCCGATATAATCTAAGGTAATCGGGAACGAACAAGTCACTTTGATACCATGTCACAAAATGAGCCTGTGCGAGTTCTCCATTTGGAGGGAAAAAGTTTTTGTATTTCTGGTATGTATATCCTGTGTTGTTTTCATACTCAGTACTTTCATTGTATTATTTTTCTACAAATCTTTTCTTTACTATTTTGAAGATCTTGTTGGACTTTATTTATGTGTTCTTCTTACCCTTTATTTTTAAAGAATCTTATAGCAAAGAAGAGCTATGGGGAACTTGTACAAATTACATAAACACCATTTCTACTATGCTACGCACATACATTTTATTTATCAAAAGATTGACAACCTAATTCCAAAAAATACTTCACAAATACATCGGCATTCATATTTCAAGGTTAATTCTAAGTTTGGTACACTGAATTAAGATCATTTCTCAACCGAGGCATCACTTACCGGGACAAACCTCACCAATTTCGATACCAAGATAGAATCCTTTCAGGCTAACTACATTATTCTTTTATCTAAATCAGGTCATCACTTCCCGAGAAAGAAACTCACCAACTACAAAAATCCACAAAATACCCATACTATACCGAAAACACAAGTGTCGGAAACATGATGTAGATAAATAACTCAACAAGAATACATATTAACCAGGGTATCACTCGCTGGTAGATTAGTCCCTAAGAGCACAAGTCTAGCATAAATCCACATAATCTCTGCTTTGCTTACCGTATCAATATTACTAAACAAAAAAAAAATAGTCTTCTGATAAATTTATTATTAATTTTGGGAAGCCTGAAACTTTTTTTTTAAAGTATATTTAACCACTATTAATTTTATTTAGTTAATGTAAAAAAGAAGGTAAAGTAATCGAAAAATTAAACTTAATTATTTATTTAAATAATTTGAATTGATTAGATTCAACAAAATTTAACACATAAATTTATTAATAAGTTTGTAGATAGATATTTAATGAATAAAAGAATTATTGTAGATAATAAGGAATAATTAAATATATAATTTTTAAAAATAAGTTTTGAAGTATGTAAATTTAAGGGTATTTAGGAAAACAAAAAGATTTTTTAACTAAAGAGTGGACAACTGGACTTATTTGAATAAGGTTTTTGAACGTGGATTTAGTTGTTAGAAGAATTTAATATTGATTTAGTTGAATTTTTTTTGAAAAATACCACCTATTATATATGCAATTTCATCTTTTAGTTTCCCTAACAATCACATGTACATCCTTCCATAAACCAGACCCACTAAACTCTTGACATTTAGACCCGTAACACTCTGCAAATTCTCTTTTTTTTCCAGACCTTTAGCATCATCGATCATTTGTTCGTAAATGTTGACCTCTCCAGTATGAGCCAAATTCTTCTCAGTTTCCTGTGCCTTTAATATGTTTTCGAGCCCTTCTAAACAGACGAGCACGACTCTTGGATCGGGGCAGACAACCAGCTCCCACAGTGGCTGGACACATTGTTGACTTACAAGGTACCTGCTCAGGAGGAATATAAATAAATGCTACGGAGGAATAGAATATAAAATGAAAGGAAGGTTAGCATGTCTATCACACTTTATCTGTTCATGAGTGCCGCCAGATATAGCATTTGATACTGCCCATGCAGCCTCCTTTTTGATATCAAATTCTGCATTTTGAAGCAATTCGACTAGAGGACCGATTATGTTAGCTTCGATGACAGCCTGCAGAGCACAAATGTTACACCCACTGTAGATACATGTCATGACAAGCAACCACCTATCTAGAAATTTACAGGAACTTCAAAAAGAATCCCCCTGCTAGATACATACCTTTAAGATGTAATTTTAAAATTTTAAAAGCAAATCATACCTGAATTTGCTCCGTGTTCCCAGCTGTGATGTTTGAAATAGTCAAGCAAGCTTCCTTTTTAATGCTCTTCTTATGGCTTCCACTCAAGAGGTTTACAAGACATGGCAGCACATTATAGTTGATCATATGCTGGAAAAATACTAAACTGCTCAGCCAGGAGATTGTCACAGGTCAACACAGAATGATCTCCTTCCCCCACCAAAGAACAAATCCTTCTAACCAAAAGTCAGCTGATAACCACTTTACCACATGTCAATACCTCAAACTTCTCCAACTTCAAACAAAGGCTGGATGGACCAACATTGTTGCCCAACTCCGATAATAAAAACAGAAACTAGAATTACAGAGACAGTTCATCCCCTTTTCATAATTGAATAAGAAACCATAACGAAGGGAAAGGAAAAGGGAGATCGTAAGATCAGTATAAGAAATTCCCCCTTCGCTTGATGATTTATGAGTAAGTGCCACGTTGATGAGCCGTAATAAAGTTCTTTTTATATATTTTTCTAAATTCTTCTACATAACATGCCAACTTATTTTTAGTTAAGATCGAAATATAGGTCCACCAACAGGAAATCCAAAAATTGCCAGTCAAGTGAATATCATATACTTTTGATTGTACCTGAGTTTGTATATCATCTCCAGTGACAACATTTCCGACTGTCCGAAGGGCAGGGATAAGAACAGAAGGGGACACGTGGCTGTAATATCAAAGTGTTTCATTCGCAGAGATATCATAAAGAAGAAGCGCAAATTGTAATCTTGATATGGAAATAAATAAAAGTAAACGATAGATACTCACAGCAATAATTCGACTAAGCGGGGACACACTCCAGAGTCAATCACAGCTTGAATTTTATGATTTGTTCCATCTGACAGGTATGAGAGTGCCCAACAAGCATCAGTTAAAACTTCTTCATCCATTGAGTGAACAAGTTGCCGAAGAATTGGAAGTGCAGGCTTTGTCTGTATATTAAGCCAATAGCATCATGAAACATTCTTCAAATAGTTCTAAGTCAAGATCTTAGCATCGTTCATCAAGAAAATTATAATATGCACAACTAAATATACTGGTACGCACATAGGTATTAAGCTTGAAGGCTTGAAACTATAATAGAATATTTTAAAAAAGCAAGCGGTGTAGAAGTGCTTATTCTTACGTGAATACAGAGTAGAAACTCTCCCTGAAAAATCCAGGAAAAGAACTGGACATGTTTGGTTTCATATTCTATACCCTCTCTCCCATTCTCGAAAATGAAATCAAACATCACAAACCCATTTCCGTTTTCATTGCCCACAACACATTTTCACCAATTTTAAAATATCTCAAAAAAGTCATACTTTTCAAATAACTTTTAACCCCACAAGAATAATTATTACAATATTATAATATAACACACTAACCAACTATACTATATTTTAAAATTTTAGAAACCCTACAAATCATTAATTAAATAATATATTTATGATGTCAGAATCCTAACTTAACATAACATCTGCTGTAAAAACTTATCTCCAGAAAACAAAACCAAACACACATTATATTCTCTAACACTTTTTCCTAAACAGTTTTCACAAAATTTCAAAACAAAACAAAAGCAAACACAGGCTCTCATGTTTCAATGTTGGAGGATAGCTGAAAAGGGCAGATGCAAAAATGAAAAGACACATTGAAACTTCTAGAGCATAAAACATTAGACTTAACTATGAATTTCATGAAATTCTTCACAAAAACCCATAAAAAAAATGCTTGATCCCGTCCTGAATGACAACAAATAATTCATGCTCATAATCTGCAACACCAAACATCCATTCTTTAGGAGACAAACCTGTTCAAATGCGGGCTGCGGCTTGCCTCTGCAAAAATTTGATAATGCCCAGGTAGCATTTCTGAGCATGGATAATTTGGCATGTACATTTAGCTGAGCAAGCAACGGAGCCAAAGCTCCATGGCCAAGAACAAGATCTCGACATTTTGGTGAATCACCAGCTACATTTCCCAAAGCCCATACAGCCTTATGAGAAAATATAAGAACACATGTATTAGCCCAGGTGAAATTCCCCAACAGAAAAGGCAACAGTTGAGTTGTTGATATTTTGAAATACTAAATCATTTCTTATTATAAGCTCACACCTGCTCCCGTACTTCATCACTTGGAGAACTAAGAAGTTTCACAAAAATTGGGACAGCTCCATGATCAATTACAACCTTAGTGTGCTCCGAAGTCCCAGAAGCAATGTTAGTCAAAGCCCAAGCAACCTCAAACTACATTAAGTTTAGAATAATTAAAACAAAACATAAAGAGCTCCTAAAATGCAAATAAGACATTTCAAACTTTATAAATATATTTTTAACTTATACCTGAAGTTGTGGGAAGTTCTCCTTCATCAGAAATTCGACGAAGCGAGGAACAACGCCTGATTGGATTACGTCCTGTATTAGAGGATTGCGCTCTGGAAAACAAGGTCATTGAAAAAGAATTCTTCAATAACTATAAAATTGGAAATAATTTTTTTTTAAATGTTAATTAAATACACAAATTTTCACCAATAGAAAGTAATTTGCGGAACTGAGTTGCTGCCTCAAGCTGTATATTGAGATCATCTGTCCAAACACTAGCAACCATTGATTGTAGATTTTCTAACTGCACCTGCAGTTTCAACACTCTATAAAATCTAACAAATGCATTTATTACCTAATAAAAGTGTGAAACAGGTCCGATGACCAATGATGAGTAATCTTTTTGATACATTACTTTGACTTAATGATACGGTTATCATGTGATTGACAATTGCTGAAGGAGAAGACTTGTTCAGACTTAATTAGTTAGAGGAAAGACTTAGTCAATTAGATGCATATTTAATTTATTAGTTGTTTGCCCACTATTCCACTATGTACAGGTTGTTCACATAGTGGGAAGTTATTCTAATTCTTAGGACTAGTATAAATGGTATGACTCATGTGGAAGGAATTATGATTAATTACAGATTGAATTTCTCAGCTTCTTCTTCTTCCTTTAAGCTATTCTCCTCTGTTATAAAAATTAACATATCAGTGGTATCAGAGCCAGGTTAGTCCATGGATACTCGTGGCAAAACCAATGCAGAATTCCGCAACGACGTAAATGAAGTCTTAGCTCGACATGAATCCAACTTCGATCAGGTGCACACCACCTTGCAAATGATATTAACTGAACTTCAAGCTCTTCGAACCTCGCATAGCCCAGACGCTACCCATCCTGAACCCAATTCATTTGGTTGGGAAGAATCATCACACCCACGACCCTTCCGCTCTAGCAACACCAATGATAACCATCATCACCATCTCCAATTAACCTTTCCAAAGTTCAATGGTGATGACTCCACTGGATGGGTTTACAAAGCAGAGCAATATTTTGCTTTCAAACATATTGCACCTGACCAACAAGTTCAGATAGCATCCTTTCATTTAGAAGGCATTGCCCTACAGTGGCACCGATGGCTGACAAAATTCCGAGGACCACTTACATGGGATGAGTTCACCAAAGCTATTCTTCTCCGCTTTGGCCCGACTGATTTTGAAGATCCCTCGGAAGCTCTAAGTCGACTCAAACAGACCTCGACCGTAACGGCTTACCAAGAAGTTTTCGAGCAACTCTCACACCGAGTTGACGGCCTTCCTGAAAATTTTCTCATTGGGTGTTTTATTGCAGGTCTTCGAGATGACATTCGTCTCGATGTGAAAATTAAGCAACCCAAAACTTTATCAGATACTATTGGAGTTGCTCGGTTGATTGAGGAGCGAAATCATTTACAAAAGAAACAAAGCCATCCTTTCCGCCCCCTGTCAACTTTAGTCGCATCAAAGGATAGTCCAAATCCAACGGCGGGAATTTTGGGACCTCCACCCAACCAGCGTATGAGTTCCCTTCCCCCACATGTTCGTCGAATCACAAACCAAGAAGCACGCGAACGACGAGAAAAAGGATTATGTTACTATTGTGATGAAAAGTTTGTTCCAGGTCATCGTTGCAAGCGACCACAGTTGTTCATGATCGAAGACACACTAAATCCTTGCTCCGAAGACGATGATATCGCTGAACAAGTGCAGGATAGTCAAGTGCCACATGGACAAGTGGAGCTGCCTGAAATTTCGTTTCATGCAATTGCCGGCACTAATCACCCTCAGACATTGCGTGTTGCGGGAAAACTGAAAAACAAAGATATAACAGTGTTAATAGATGGGGGCAGCACTCACAACTTCATTGATCAAGCCCTAGTCATTAAGTATGGATTACCAGTGGTCCACGACAAGAAGTTCCAGGTTATGGTAGCTAACCGAGAAAGGATAGAATGTTCAGGGCAGTGCCAAGCACTCACCATCCTTGTTCAAGGTCTTTTCATCACGGCAGACTATTATGTTCTCCCTGTTGCAGCTTGTCAACTGGTTTTAGGAGTCCAATGGCTCGAAACTCTGGGACCTATCGAGACCAATTACAAAGAGCTCACCATGACTTTCCATATTACAGGAGTTTCTCATACATTCCAAGGGCTGAAACAGACCAACCTTACAGCCTTGACAGACAAGGAATTCAATAGCCTACAAGGTACTGGTTTTTTATTCCAAATTGTTTCCTTCTTTACAACCAGCAACCAAAACACATACCCAACTGACCTTGGTCGACTTTTAGCTAAATTCTCCCAAGTATTTGAATCACCCATTCACTTACCTCCAAGGCGTTTGCATGACCATCACATTCCATTGCAACCAAATGCAGAACCTGTGAGCGTACGCCCATATCGATACCCCTACTATCAAAAAACCGAAATAGAAAAAATGGTCACAGAACTTTTATGTTCAGGCTTGATCAGACCCAGTAATAGCCCCTTCTCGTCACCTGTTCTATTAGTAAAGAAGGCGGATGGTAATTGGCGCTTTTGTGTAGATTACCGAGCCTTGAACAGTATTACCATCAAAGATAAATACCCAATTCCTGTTATTGACGAGCTTCTAGATGAACTCCATGGAGCCAGAATTTTCTCCAAGTTGGATTTACGGGCGGGGTATCACCAAATTCGAGTAAAGGAGGAAGACATTCCGAAGACGGCTTTTCGAACACATGAAGGACATTATGAGTTCATTGTTATGCCCTTCGGCCTAACAAATGCACCTGCAACCTTCCAAAGTCTAATGAATGATCTCTTTCGTCCCTATCTACGAAAATTTATTTTGGTTTTTTTTGATGATATTTTGGTATATTCAAAGTCATGGGACGACCATCTCTCACATTTGCAAATTGTTTTGGAAGTATTGTCAGCTAATAACTTGTTCGCAAAAGACTCCAAATGTCAATTTGGTGTATCACAGGTTGATTACTTGGGTCACAGAATATCAGAACAAGGAGTGTGTGTGGATCCAACCAAAATCCAAACAGTTATTGAGTGGCCTACACCTACTACAGTAAAAGGGGTTCGAGGATTCCTTGGTTTAGCAGGCTATTATAGAAAGTTTATTAGTCATTTTGGTTGCATCGCAGCTCCTTTAACTCGACTCTTGTCTAAGGATGGCTTCAAATGGGATGAGGAAGCTGAGATAGCCTTCAACAGATTGAAAGAAGCTTTGACATCACCACCAATTTTATGTCTTCCTGATTTTTCTCAGAGATTTGTGGTAGAATGTGATGCTAGCGGAATAGGAATCGGGGCTATCCTTATCCAACACAACAGACCAATAGCCTATTTCAGCGAAGCTTTGAAGGGTTCTGCCTTGGCATTATCCACGTATGAAAAAGAGATGTTAGCCATTGTCAAAGCCATTAAGAAATGGCGTCCATATTTACTTGGGAAACCATTTACGGTGCGCACTGATCAGAAGAGTCTCAAATATTTATTGGAGCAACGAATTACTACGCCGGCGCAAACTCGATGGCTTCCAAAGCTTCTTGGTTATGATTATGAGATTGAATATAAGAGAGGACCGGAAAATCAAGGTGCGGATTCTTTATCCCGTGTAGTTGAATTTCAATTTTTATCTATTTCACTACCACATGCAGACTGGTGGCCAATACTCCAAAATGAAGTCACTCACAACCCATTTTATGAGAAATTGACAAAGGAGAATCCCCCTCCATCCAACCATAATCTGCTCATACGAGATGGAGTATGGTTTCAAGGAGACAAGGTTTTGTTGAGCCCCACCTCCTCCTTGATTTCCAAAATACTTGCTGAATGTCATTCATCCCCAATTGGTGGGCATTTTGGGTTCCACAAAACTCTTTCTCGCATCAAGCAGAGCTTCGTTTGGTCTAATATGCGTCAGACAGTGAAGAATTTCTTGCAACAATGCGATATTTGTCAACGCCACAAAAATGATTGCATGAAACCTGCTGGGTTACTTCAACCATTGCCAGTCCCTACTCGTGTATGGACCGATATTTCTATGGATTTTATTGAAGGATTACCACCATCTAACGGTTTTACTGTTATCATGGTGGTTGTTGATCGATTAACAAAATATGCTCATTTTGTAGTCATGAAGCATCCATTCACAGCAATTTCCGTTGCTAAAACCTTTATTGCGAATGTAGTTCGTCTCCATGGCATTCCAACCTCAATTGTTAGTGACAGAGACAAGGTGTTTCTTAGTTCCTTTTGGCAAGCATTGTTCCAGCTGCAAGGAACCCAGCTATGCATGAGTTCAAGTTACCACCCCCAAACCGACGGCCAAACCGAGGTAGTGAATCGCACACTAGAGCAATATTTACGATGTTTCTCAGGTGATCAACCGAGGAAATGGGCAGAATGGATTCCATGGGCTGAGTTTAGCTACAACACTTCAGTCCATTCATCCACCAAAATGACACCATTCGAAGCTGTTTATGGCATTCCTCCTCCAAGTCCACTAGCTTATATTCCAGGCACATCCCGTGTTCAAGCTGTTGAGGAGTATTTATGTGACCGCGATTCCATTTTAAAACAATTACGACAAAATCTCTTGGTAGCCCGAGATCGAATGAAAATTCAAGCTGATAAAAATCGACGAGAGGTTTCCTTCATTGTTGGAGACTTTGTATATTTGAAGCTTCAACCATATCGCCAAACCTCTGTGGCATTTCGACGAAACATGAAGCTTTCTCCTCGATTTTTCGGGCCCTATCAGATCCTTGGAAAAGTGGGTGCTGTATCATACAGACTGGCTCTTCCTCCAGAATCACAAATTCATAATGTGTTCCATGTCAGTTTGTTACGGAAGCATATAGGACCAGTTACTCCGGCATCCCATCAACTTCCTCCAGTTGCTGATGATTTTACCATCCTTCCTCAACCAGAAGCTATACTCAATCGTCGTGTCATTTGTAATGGGAAGTATCGAAAAAAATCTGAAATCTTAGTCAAATGGAAAGGAGCACCAATGGAAGATGCCACCTGGGAGAACACACGACGCTTCAGCAAGTCCTATCCTGAATTTCTCCTTGAGGACAAGGATATTTAAGTGGGGAGGAATGATACGGTTATCATGTGATTGACAATTGCTGAAGGAGAAGACTTGTTCAGACTTAATTAGTTAGAGGAAAGACTTAGTCAATTAGATGCATATTTAATTTATTAGTTGTTTGCCCACTATTCCACTATGTACAGGTTGTTCACATAGTGGGAAGTTATTCTAATTCTTAGGACTAGTATAAATGGTATGACTCATGTGGAAGGAATTATGATTAATTACAGATTGAATTTCTCAGCTTCTTCTTCTTCCTTTAAGCTATTCTCCTCTGTTATAAAAATTAACATATCACTTAACTATATAATTGACACGTAGTAAAAGAAGTTTATTCAACAAATCCAAATTTTATAACACAAATAGATCCACGAAGCAGGAAATAATTGATTTACTATTACACGATAACCGCGCACTTGTTTATCAGACAAAAAAAAAGAAGACAATTCATAAAAAAGCACCAATCACTATTATGAAGCCTTACAGTCGATTCAATCCTGAAAACTTCACTCGGAAAATCATAAAATTGAAACTATTATTCCAATCACTGAACCAGTTGAAAGACTAAGTCAGTTATCTAAAATCATTAAATTGCTAAAGAAACAATCACAGTAAGATTGAGTGACTTCAGAAGAAATCAAATAGGGTTCCGTACGTTAGCGCAATGCACAGGTACAGGGTGAGTGCCTTGGGTTCCTTCTCTACGCTTCTTCTGAAGACTCCCTTCCCTACGGTTCCGTACGTTAGCGCAATGCACAGGTACAGGGTGAGTGCCTTGGGTTCCTTCTCTACGCTTCTTCTGAAGACTCTCTTCCCTCCGGTTCTTACAAATCTCCACCGTGTTGTTCTCTCTCCGCCGGCGTCCCTCCTTCGCGTCCACAGCTACTTTATACTTGTTGCCGCCGACATCAACCCCGGATTTGGGCCTCAACGACATTGCTTCAGGTTGAAGACAGCAACGTTTTACAAATTTGGGGAAGGAAATTCGAATGGTATCGGAGTGGTGAGTGGATCGTAAATGGTATTTAATGGAGGTTTTGCTGTTGAGAGTATAAATAAATGGGGCATGGATCAACAGATATTTACCGAAATAGGATTTTGTGGACGAGCGAGGGTTTGAATAAGGCTAGTGTTATTTTATTAAAGAGTAGGAAAATAATCCAATAGCCAAAGCAATCAGGTAATTAAAATAATGTTGAACTTAAAATATATTCACAAACATTTAATAAAGTAATGTATTAAAATTTTGAATCAAATTAACTTAATTTTAATAAAAAATATATTTCTTTCTTTCTTTTTCCTTATAATTTTCTTTGAATACTTGTAGATCGTTTATATTTAATACTAAGAGCAAAAAATTAAATTATCTCCCTAATTTTTATCATTTTAATTTCGACATCTTTCAGTATAGTTTTTTTATACAATACTGTTTGAATGTAAGTCACAATAATAGTTCTCACATTTACATAAAATTAAATTACACAAATATTAATTAAATTACCATAAATAGGTCAATGATATAGAATACTGATGTTTAAAATAGTACTCTGAACCTACGATTTTGAAGTTAAACTGATAGTGCCATTAAAATTGATGTTGTAAATTTTCAAATGCCATTTTTTTTATATAATATATGTATCACTATCAACTATATTATTAGCAACAAATGTGGAAAGTGAATTAATTATTAAAACAAATGTTTTCATCATCACTGTGGAAAATTATTAGGTATGAATATATTAGAGATGCATATGACTCGATTCGTAAAATAATATCTCTCCAACCCAAAAGCATGTTTTTTCTACCGACGCCCAAAGAAAATATTTGATTGCGAATGAATAGAAATTGAGGAATTTTTCATGTAAAATCATAATTATTGATACAGGTCTTTACCACATAAAAGAAGAATCTTATGTTAAATATAAGTTGCAGTGATGTAGATTATTAAAGAATCGAAGCTGATTTGCTTTATAAAAAGAAGATATGAAATGAACTTCTATAAAATAGTTTCATGTATGTATCAAATATCAATTGGAGTCATGAATAAATCTAATAGCATGTCATTCAACAAGCCAATATATAATGCCTCCTTCCAATATCAAATTTCTTGAGTGTAAGGACCCCAAGCCCTTAACCCTTGATTAGTGTACTAACCACTATGTGTGGCACATGCTTTCAATAAAAATCAGTCGGGAAACTCAAATGATGATTTACCATTGAATGGCAATCCCAAAATTTTCTTTAATATGCCATGTTATAAGATCATCATCCTAACAACAAATAGACTCATAGAGTTCGCCCATTACCATCCCCTTTACACCACTTTTGCATTGTGGATTTTTATAAAAATTTGGGCAGAGTCTCCCCATAAATAGAGCTATCCCGAAATGAAAGCACAACACATAATATAATTCCCGGCCAGGGAATACATAATACTCAACAGAAATACAGAACACAAAGTAAATTCTCAGCCAGGAAGACACCACACATAAGACGACATAAATGGGTTTCAACACCCACATAATACACCCATGACTCTCATATCATTGGCAATTCTACTCTTAATTGCATGCGACACAAAATGTGTGATATCCCCGAAATGATTATGTGTTATTTAAACATTAATCATTGTTGTGAAATTTATGGTACTAATTCTTGTGATGAATTAATAATATTGGGAGGTGCATGTGAGGGTGCATGTGTTACATGTTGGGATTTTGGGGATTGTGGCATGTTTAATTTGGGGTGTGTGTTAATCGTTTTGGTAAAGTATATTTTAAATGGGAATTGAAGTATTTTAATGAGAAAATACTATAAAATATCATGTGAGGATATTTTAATACATCGTGCGAAATACCGGGACCAAAACATAACACATCACATAAACCCACCACAAACCACCCCCCCTTGACCCATACCCTGCTGCCAGCTGCAGCTTGCCCATACCTCTTTCCTCATCTCCCACTCCACCTTGTCATAGCTGAAATCACTCCATTCTCTCCAACTTTTTCGTCCAACATCTGGTAAGGGAAAACAAGAGGAGATCCACCATTTTTCTTGCTTGGAAAGCTTGCAAAAATCGGAGCCAAAAGGGGTGAGGAACCATTTCTGGGTTTGAAGTTTTTGTTGTTGAGTTCATACTTTGTTTAGTGTGAAAAATGGCATGTTAGGTTAGGTTTTGTTAAACCTTCGATTCATGTTCATTTATGGTGTGTTTATGAAGCTTCCAGTATTTTTCCTTGAGCACATTACATGTTTTATGTGGTAGATTTAAGCATGTAAAGTATGGTGTTCGAAAATCTGGGTAGATATTTTCCCCTGTTTTTCTGGAAATATGTGATCTGGGAGTGATATTGAAGGGGTGGTAATATGCATGTTAGAAGGGTTTTTGAATGAACCTTCGATGTGAAAATATGCATGGTAGTTTGATGAAACCCTTAACATTTTTATTCGAGCAAATTGCATGACTTATGTGGTAGATTTCGTTGCTTGAAAGTGTGTACTCAAAAATCTGGGCAGGAAGGCAATGCCCTGTTTCCAGAAAATGTTGAATGAGTACTGATGTTCATGGGTGATTTTAATGCATGTGGGTTTGTGGTTGGGGTACAATCTTGATGTAAATACACTCAGAGTAATGTGTTTTAAATACTAGCATGTTGGTATTGGCATGTTGTATGTCTTATATGTTAGAAGGAAAGGTGTGAATATCGGTGTTGAACATACTGGAAAAATTATCGCGCACAGACCAGGTGGCGATCGATCGCCACAAAGGGCGCGATCGATCGCAGAGGTCCAGTAGCCAAAATCAAAGCCACGCGATCGATCGCCATGAAAGGCGCGATCGATCGCCATGGGACAGTGGAGTTTGGCGATCGATCGCCAAGGGGTAGCGATCGATCGCCAGAAGCAAAATTTTGAAATATTGTTTTTTTTGTTGGATTTTTGATTTTGGATCATATATTGGCATCTAATATTGTGTTGTACACTGGTGTAGAGCCTTCACAGACGGCTACACAACGCAGGGGATAGAGTCCCACCACACACTACTTTTTGGAAAGGTACGTAAGCGACGTACGGGCATCCCAACGGTAACATGTATTTATGTTTTGTCTGCATGACACATGATGAATGCAATGTGATGCATTATTGAGTTGATACATGTTATTATGCATTGTTGTTGCATATTATGCATTGTTGTTGCATATTGTGATGTGGGATAAAGAGATGTATTCCACGAGTCAGGGCGATCACGGTTAAGGTGTTAATGCTTACGCTTTACCGCTAAAAATGTGGAGCGGGAGGGGGGAGGCTCGCTTGCACATGGAGGCGGGTATATACTATACTGAGCGAGGATGAGATACCGCTAGTATAAAGAAGCGAGGATGAGATACCGCTTGTTTTGAGATTATAAAAGCGGAGAAGTATTAAAATAACCGATGATGACTGACTCAAGAAAAAGAGGAAATGTCATGACATTCATTTGTGAAACCATACATTCATATAATGTGTTATATTATGAATCATTGTACAGGGACAACCAGTGGGCATTGTAAATGCGATGGAAATACAGGAAGTGAATTGTATTTTATGATTGTGCATTTACGCCTTATTTTCATATTATGTTGAATATGAATTGTGATATGCTCATGTGTTGGGGGTTGTCTTTGTAGGTGCTTTTGATGTTGAGAACCAGGGTCGGGGTTGAGAAGCTGAGCTATAAGGAGAGTTACGGGATTAGCTACAAGATTTGAGAAAAATTTTATATAGCTTCTACTTGTGGTAGAATAAGACTATAATGTAGCACCTTTTGTAGGAATTTGTGAAATCCCTTTTTGAAACTTTTGCTACTGTATTCCTTAAGCTCAGGAAAATCAACATGACTCTTTACTCTGATTTATTCATATGAATGTTTAGTTCTCTTAATCGCACCTATTAGTTTATTGAGATATCGGGGTCTCACATTTAGTGGTATCAGAGCAGTGGTTAGATAACCAGGGAAGAGTGAAGGGTAGCCTTTAGAGACAAGTTGGCTAGGTATTCATTGTTGGGCATGTTATGCATGTGATGCATATTGTTGTATAAGTTTTATACTAACATGCTTTTGGATATGATACTCTTGTTATCTAACGGCTTATACTATGAACTGCTTTTGGTATTGTTGTTAACTCTTGTGTTGCAGCATGGCGGCTATTAACCCGGAGAACCTCAATGAAGAGGTAGGGGATATGGGCAGTATGAATGCTAGTGTTGCTCATGTGAATCCTTTACCGCCACCTGCTGTGGGAGTAGAGCCCAGTGCACAGATGTTATTACCCGGGGAGCTCAGTTTGACACAGTTTCTGAATTTCCGTCCACCCATGTTTGAGGGGACCGAATCTGGAGAAGGGGCCGAAGAGTGGCTAGAACGGATAGAGCAGATACTTGTGACTGCGCCCTGTGCACGTACCGCATGGCTGAGGTTAGCCGAGTTTCAGATGGCGAAGAAGCCTTCTATGTGGTGGAAGACCACTGTGGTGGAGCTGAGAGCTCAGGGCATGGTAGTAGACTGGACTGTATTCAGGACCCGGTTTCTTAACCGGTATTTTTCTGTCGCTGCTAGACAAGTCAAAGAGGACGAATTCACTAATTTGAAGCAGGGAAACATGTCAGTTTCAGACTTTGCCTTGCAGTATTCCTCACTGTTGAGGTATGTCCCCCATATTGCTGTGAGCAGCCATGCAAAGATGAGGCATTTCATGAAAGGACTCAGGCCAGAACTATTTGACCGGGTTATCTCCAACAACCCTAGCTCTTTTGATGACGCCCTGACACGGGCAGAGTTAGCGGAAATTGCAGTGGGAGCATACAAAGATGTTGTACCCCCTCCAGTACCATCACAGAGGCCTGTTGCTGATAGTTTGAAACCACGAGGAGATCAGTTCAAGACTCGTGGAGCCTCATCATCTTCCAGATTTAGCGGGAAGAAATCTCAAAGTCAGAAACAGAGCAATCGAGGACCTACACAGGGGAGTAAGGCAGGAGGGGACAGGTGTGACCGCTGTGGAGGATTTCACTTGTCACGTGACTGCCGAGGCTGTTATGTTTGTGGCAAGGTGGGCCACTTAGCTAGGAACTGCCCCAATCGGGCAAGTCAGACAGACTCAGGGCCGAATAGGCCAAGATTTGATGCCGGGAGGGCACCACCGAGACAGCAGTTTGCGCCTCGACCGCAAGGAGGTCAGGCGGCAGGACCACCGCAGGGTCAGGTGTACGCACTGACTAGGGAGCAGGCTGAGGCAGCCCCAGAGGAGGTCATTGCTGGTACGTGTCATTTATTTACGTACCCTGCATTTATTTTGGTAGATACAGGTGCTTCTCATTCTTTTGTATCTGTTGCCTTTGTGGAGAGACACCACTTGTGCTCGTCTCTGTTACCCACGCCTCTCATGGTCTCGACACCCACGGGGAAGCATGTGATTGCGGATCGGCTGTTGTCTGATTGCCTCATTTATTTTGAGGGCAATGATCTGAGGGCTGATCTGATTCAGTTAGAGATGGCAGACTTTGACTGTATTATCGGCATTGATGTGTTGAGCAGATACCGAGCTGTGGTAGACTGTCGGCAGAGGACTGTTCGTTTTCTATCTGATCAGGGGTTCCAGTGGACTTTTTATGGGGACGGCTCTCGTCCAAGGATTCCAGTGATCTCAGCGGTTAAGATGTCGCGGTTATTGGAGCGCGGCCACACCGGTTACATCATTTATGCGGTGGATGTATCTGAGGAAAAAGAAGTGAGAGCCGAGGACATTCCAGTTGTGGCGGAGTTCATTGATGTGTTCCCAGATGAGATTCCGGGATTTCCGCCTGTCAGGGACGTTGAGTTTGCTATTGAGCTGTTACCGGGGACATCAGCCATTTCTCGTGCCCCATACAGGATGGCACCGGCAGAGCTGAGGGAACTAAGGTACAGTTACAGGAGCTCCTTGACAAGGGATACATTCGTCCTAGTGTATCGCCTTGGGGTGCACCAGTCTTGTTCGTGAAAAAGAAGGATGGATCAATGCGTCTGTGCATTGACTACAGGCAATTGAACAAGGCTACAGTAAAGAACAGATATCCACTCCCGAGGATTGATGATCTGTTCGACCAGCTTCAGGGTACAGAGGTGTACTCGAAGATAGACTTGAGGTCAGGCTATCATCAGGTACGGGTTAGAACTGGTGATGTTCAAAAGACGGCTTTTAGAACTCGATATGGACACTATGAGTTCTTGGTGATGCCTTTCGGTGTGACAAATGCACCTGCAGTTTTTATGAGCCTGATGAACAGAGTATTTCAGGAGTACCTCGATCAGTTTGTGATCGTATTCATTGATGACATCCTCGTCTATTCAAGGAGTGAGGAGGATCATGCCAATCATCTGAGGATAGTGCTCCAGATCCTCAGAGATCATCAGTTGTACGCCAAACTCAGCAAGTGTGAGTTTTGGCTGAGCAGTGTTGCATTCTTGGGCCATATTATATCACGAGAAGGGATATCAGTAGACCCGAGAAAGATAGAGGCAGTTATGGATTGGTCTACCCCTACTTCAGTCAGTGAGATTCGGAGTTTTCTTGGGTTGGCTGGCTATTATCGACGTTTCGTCGAGGGTTTCTCAAAGATCGTCAAACCACTTACACAGCTGACTCAGAAGGGAGTCTCTTTTTGTTGGTCAGAGGCTTGTGAGCAGAGTTTCCGGGAATTGAAACACAGACTGACTACTGCACCAGTTCTTGTGATTCCCAAGGAGAACAAAGGATTTGTTCTTTATACCGACGCATCGCTACAGGGCTTAGGATGCGTACTGATGCAGGACAGACATGTAGTGGCTTATGCTTCGAGACAGTTGAAACCACATGAGACGAGGTATCCAGTCCATGATCTGGAATTGGCAGCTATAGTTTTCGCCTTAAAGATATGGCGACACTACTTATACGGTACCTCATTCACCATCTTCACTGATCACAAAAGCCTGAAGTTCTTGTTTACACAGGCTGAGCTGAACATGAGACAGAGGAGATGGATGGATCTATTGAAGGATTATGATTGTGAAATCCTATACCATCCCGGGAAAGCGAATTTGACAGCCGACGCCTTGAGTCGGAAGGTGAGGAGCACAGCAGAGGATGCCATGTACCTATCAGCTATGTTTGGCTCCTACTGCCATTTGGGATTCGATTACGATGTGTCTACTTCACCAGTACAGGTTTTGACCTTGCTAGCTGAGCCGGTTATTTATGATCACATCAGGAAGGCTCAGGGGACCGATGTAGAGATTCAGAGATGGATGTCAGTGGTCCATTCAGATCAGCCATCGAGATTCAGAGTGGCTGAGGACGGTTCTTTGAGACTTGGCGATAGATGGGTGGTTCCAAATACACCCGAGTTGCGCCAGGGTATCTTACAGCGAGCTCATTGCAGTAGGATGAGTGTTCACCCAGGCGGGAAGAAGATGTATAAGGATCTACGCAACCAGTTCTGGTGGAGGCGTATGAAACAAGATGTCACCTCATTTGTCAAGCGCTGTTTGATTTGTCAACAGGTGAAGGCTGAGAGGCAGAGGCCTGGAGGTGAACTAAGGAGTTTGGAGATACCCGAGTGGAAGTGGCAGCACGTGTCGATGGACTTCGTGACCCACTTACCGAGGACTGTTTCGGGTTTTGATGCCATCTGGGTAGTCGTGGACAGATTGACTAAAGTGGCTCATTTCATTCCTTACTGTATGACATATACGCACTTGAGGATGGCACAGTTATATGTCAGAGATATAGTGAGACTACACGGGATTCCTGTTTCGATAGTGTCTGATCGAGATCCACGGTTCACATCTCACTTTTGGGAAGGTCTGCAGAAAGCTCTAGGTACGGAGTTGAGGCTGAGCACAGTCCTATCACCCTCAGACAGACGGACAGACTGAGCGTACGATACAGACGCTCGAAGATATGTTGAGAGCTTGTGTGTTAGAGTTCGACATGTCATGGCAGGACTTGATAGCCTTGGTGGAGTTCTCTTACAACAACAGCTACCAGGCAAGTATACAGATGGCTCCTTTTGAGGCCCTCTATGGTAGGCGTTGTAGGTCACCCTTGTGTTGGGATGACTTGAACCGTAAGTCGGTTGGAGGACCAGAGTTGGTTCAGGAAATGGAAGAGAAAGTTAAGGTTATCAGACGAAAGATGAAGGCAGCTCAGGATAGACAGGCAGCATATGCCAATCAGCGGCGGAGACCGTTGGAGTTTCAGTTGGGCGACAGAGTTTTTCTGAAGATCTCACCCTTCAGGGGTGTGGTACGGTTTGGTATGCGGGGGAAGTTGTCTCCTAGATACGTGGGGCCGTATGAGATCTTACAGCGTGTGGGTACTCTGGCGTACCGTTTGGCTTTACCGCCTTCTCTGTCGGGTATACACGATGTATTCCATGTGTCTATGCTGAGGAAGTATGAGCCGGACCCTTCACATGTGTTACAGCCTTCTGAGGTTCAGATTGAGTCCGATGTTTCCTATGTGGAGCGGCCTATCAGGATTTTGGATAGGGCAGATCGCAGACTGAGAAACAAAGTTATACCTATGGTCAAAGTTCAGTGGGATCGTAGGGGTGTCGAGGAGGCCACGTGGGAGACGGAGCGACACATGGTGCAGCACTACCCAGAACTGTTTTCTGGTATGTGATTTACGTTTCATTTTATTTTTGGGTAAGTGCATGCTGATTTCGAGGGCGAAATCCTATAAGTAGGGGAGTATTGTGATATCCCCGAAATGATTATGTGTTATTTAAACATTAATCATTGTTGTGAAATTTATGGTACTAATTCTTGTGATGAATTAATAATATTGGGAGGTGCATGTGAGGGTGCATGTGTTACATGTTGGGATTTTGGGGATTGTGGCATGTTTAATTTGGGGTGTGTGTTAATCGTTTTGGTAAAGTATATTTTAAATGGGAATTGAAGTATTTTAATGAGAAAATACTATAAAATATCATGTGAGGATATTTTAATACATCGTGCGAAATACCGGGACCAAAACATAACACATCACATAAACCCACCACAAACCACCCCCCCTTGACCCATACCCTGCTGCCAGCTGCAGCTTGCCCATACCTCTTTCCTCATCTCCCACTCCACCTTGTCATAGCTGAAATCACTCCATTCTCTCCAACTTTTTCGTCCAACATCTGGTAAGGGAAAACAAGAGGAGATCCACCATTTTTCTTGCTTGGAAAGCTTGCAAAAATCGGAGCCAAAAGGGGTGAGGAACCATTTCTGGGTTTGAAGTTTTTGTTGTTGAGTTCATACTTTGTTTAGTGTGAAAAATGGCATGTTAGGTTAGGTTTTGTTAAACCTTCGATTCATGTTCATTTATGGTGTGTTTATGAAGCTTCCAGTATTTTTCCTTGAGCACATTACATGTTTTATGTGGTAGATTTAAGCATGTAAAGTATGGTGTTCGAAAATCTGGGTAGATATTTTCCCCTGTTTTTCTGGAAATATGTGATCTGGGAGTGATATTGAAGGGGTGGTAATATGCATGTTAGAAGGGTTTTTGAATGAACCTTCGATGTGAAAATATGCATGGTAGTTTGATGAAACCCTTAACATTTTTATTCGAGCAAATTGCATGACTTATGTGGTAGATTTCGTTGCTTGAAAGTGTGTACTCAAAAATCTGGGCAGGAAGGCAATGCCCTGTTTCCAGAAAATGTTGAATGAGTACTGATGTTCATGGGTGATTTTAATGCATGTGGGTTTGTGGTTGGGGTACAATCTTGATGTAAATACACTCAGAGTAATGTGTTTTAAATACTAGCATGTTGGTATTGGCATGTTGTATGTCTTATATGTTAGAAGGAAAGGTGTGAATATCGGTGTTGAACATACTGGAAAAATTATCGCGCACAGACCAGGTGGCGATCGATCGCCACAAAGGGCGCGATCGATCGCCGAGGTCCAGTAGCCAAAATCAAAGCCACGCGATCGATCGCCATGAAAGGCGCGATCGATCGCCATGGGACAGTGGAGTTTGGCGATCGATCGCCAAGGGGTAGCGATCGATCGCCAGAAGCAAAATTTTGAAATATTGTTTTTTTTGTTGGATTTTTGATTTTGGATCATATATTGGCATCTAATATTGTGTTGTACACTGGTGTAGAGCCTTCACAGACGGCTACACAACGCAGGGGATAGAGTCCCACCACACACTACTTTTTGGAAAGGTACGTAAGCGACGTACGGGCATCCCAACGGTAACATGTATTTATGTTTTGTCTGCATGACACATGATGAATGCAATGTGATGCATTATTGAGTTGATACATGTTATTATGCATTGTTGTTGCATATTATGCATTGTTGTTGCATATTGTGATGTGGGATAAAGAGATGTATTCCACGAGTCAGGGCGATCACGGTTAAGGTGTTAATGCTTACGCTTTACCGCTAAAAATGTGGAGCGGGAGGGGGGAGGCTCGCTTGCACATGGAGGCGGGTATATACTATACTGAGCGAGGATGAGATACCGCTAGTATAAAGAAGCGAGGATGAGATACCGCTTGTTTTGAGATTATAAAAGCGGAGAAGTATTAAAATAACCGATGATGACTGACTCAAGAAAAAGAGGAAATGTCATGACATTCATTTGTGAAACCATACATTCATATAATGTGTTATATTATGAATCATGGTACAGGGACAACCAGTGGGCATTGTAAATGCGATGGAAATACAGGAAGTGAATTGTATTTTATGATTGTGCATTTACGCCTTATTTTCATATTATGTTGAATATGAATTGTGATATGCTCATGTGTTGGGGGTTGTCTTTGTAGGTGCTTTTGATGTTGAGAACCAGGGTCGGGGTTGAGAAGCTGAGCTATAAGGAGAGTTACGGGATTAGCTACAAGATTTGAGAAAAATTTTATATAGCTTCTACTTGTGGTAGAATAAGACTATAATGTAGCACCTTTTGTAGGAATTTGTGAAATCCCTTTTTGAAACTTTTGCTACTGTATTCCTTAAGCTCAGGAAAATCAACATGACTCTTTACTCTGATTTATTCATATGAATGTTTAGTTCTCTTAATCGCACCTATTAGTTTATTGAGATATCGGGGTCTCACAAAATGAAAGAGAGAAAGGATCATGCCTTTATATACAATCCATATACAAGTATAATCGTGCTCACATGCGAGCATCATGAATATGTATATAAACCTCGGGTGTATATAAGTACTCTATACGATACCATGCTCCATCAAGCCCTGGCACCACGATCCTGTGAGTACATCCAATCAACAGCTCGAGCTCAGCTCCACAGCCATCGATGCACCTGTTCACCTGCCCCAACAGAGACAGCCCCCAACGGGGTGAGCATACCAATTCCACAATTTTATAATCATACTGACATAATACATAATTTACGAAAATGTAAATATTGGGGAACATATGTGATACTTCCTGGATGGTATCATCCTCGTCATAGCGTACCCCTGTAATAACCCTGTTCTCAAAACAGATAAATCATCAAATCCTGAATATACAGTTAATCATCATATTGGTTAACCCTAGCCAGTTTCAATTTAACAACATTTCATAACATCTTTCTTTATCTAGCAATTATCATAATTCTAGATATCATTTGAGATTTCCTTAACTTCCGATACTAGTTAATCACTTCTCTGATTAACTAAGTCTATGTTCCTATTCATTACCAATAGGGAATAAAATACAGATATCCTAGATATCTAATCAAATACCACATTTTCATTTCTTACTTCAAAGTAGCGTCATACTATCGGTGTTCGCTCCGTAGCAACCACACCCCATCATTTGCTCGCTTCATAGCGGCACCAAGCATTTCACCATGTGAATCAACATAACGTAACCAAGTCCCGGTACCATCATAGTAAAACATTTCATGTATTTTAAATCATGCATCATACTTGTAAAACATCATTTAAACTATGCTCGTACGCTAAACGTACCTTAAATCTCCGAAGTCCGAGCCAAACCTTGCTCGAGTTCCAAGCCCCGAGGAACGATGTGCTAACACGATAAATTAATTCACAATTAATTACGAACATGCAACCCATGCTCAAGCACACCCATAACCCTCAAAAATATTGTCAACACACGACAATTAACCATTATCGAAAATCGCTCAAGAACACCCCACAAATTTTCGAACCTTCACAACACAAATCGAACCCAAACTAAACACCACAATTCATCTAAAACATGAATTAATCGATTACATAACAAGAATCATCACCCTTGCCAAAAATCCTCAAAATTCGAACATAAACCCCAATTTCGAACCCTAACTCACGAAACAGTGCTGAAATTCGAACCAAATGCAACAAATATTTTCGAACCAAAAAGTCTGAAATTATCGACTCAATATCAGCTCAAAAACGCCCCAAAAACACCAGAATAATCGTACTAAAATCATACCAAAATCGAGCCCCAAAAATCGGATGAACTCCAGTTTCGAACCCTACGCTTCTCTGGCAAATCCGAACGCGATTCTCGACGAAACTTCGAATTGATGGTATGAATAGCTGCGCCTCGGAGAGACGAATCCAACGGCGGGTCGCACGCGCCGAACGGCGGCGGGCGAATGGCCTGAAGTCGCGTGGGTCAAAGGGGATCGGGAAAGGGTGTTGGCGCGGGAGAGAGAAAGCGACCGGAATGGTGGGGAAAATGGTTCCAATAATTAAAATCTCGGGTTCAACTGGTATTTATAGCAAAAATACCCCGAAATACTAATAGCCCCACAAATACATCATGATTCATTAAAAATCATCTGTTTTCAAAAATTCTCTCTCTAACTCAAAAACCCCCTACCGGTGCCCACACAAAGCACCCGAGATTCTGAGTCACACTAAAAAAACCAACTCACAGGTTTTCACCGAAATGAGAATACGATCTCAACCTCGGGATCCAACGATCCCAACTACTCAAATAGACGAGCCCGAAAGGCCCAACACCTCGATTAAACTCCAATTCGCCACGTAAAACAACTTTAGGGGTTATTAACACTCCGGGATTAACATCCCTAATCTCAGGTCATCACATTGAGAGGCAGTTCTATATTTTTAAATTACAATAGTTTTTTCACAGTCAATGTTTAATTTAGTTGAAAGAAATATAATCATTATTAAAATTAATTTAATTTGATTCAAAATTTAATAAATTAGTTTTAAAAAGTTTGTGCATATATTTTAAATTCAACATTATTTTGATGACCGCATTGTGTTGGCTACTGAATCGTTTTCCTCCTTTTTAATAAAATATCATAAAAGTATCTTTAAGGTAAATCAATTAATTCCAAAAAATTGCTTTGACACCAACATTTGATGCTTTTGCAATAATATTAGCTTTTTCAATATATGTACGGACATTTAACTGTTACCAATCCTATTCAGACAATCATTTCCTTAACATGTTTTTACATGTAAAATGTCACCATTTTCTTTTCTTTTTTATTTTAAATATCATAATTCGCGAGTTAGAGTTCGAATTCGATTTAATATTAATCGTGAGTTTAATTTTAATATTCTTTTTTAATACCAATTTTTTTTGAGTTAAAATTTGAAGTTATAAAAGTACTCATGTTTACATCTCAACATGTATTTGTTAATTTACATATTAGTTGTACTTTTATACGTATTGATATGTAGACTCGAATATTTGTGCTATTCAACTAGTTTTAAAAGAAAAGTCTCGTCGTCATTATATTTGTAATATATTATTAGAACGACTGAATACTTATATATTGTTTTTTTAATGATTATTAATTTGATAAGGAAACTTGATTAATGAGTAAGTTAAAACAAACAATGAGCTTATTGAAAGTCGAGTTGTTTAAGAAGGTATAATTATTATTTTATTCGTTGATGATTGTAACAATTGTAATGTTGGTGTGTTCATGTAAATGCGAGTTCGACAAGAAATTGACAGAAGTTTCTCTTGACAAACCAATTTAATAATTTTATGGAACACCATTTATCAATAAATGTTTTTATTATTCTAAATATTTTAGCCTTCCATAAAACGGAAATTGATCATTTAATATTTGACAGTAGAATCATTTATTTATAGAGGCATTTTTAAAAATAGCCTCCTACAAATTATCATAATCAAATTTGGCCTTAAATTAAGTTAGTTATTAAAATTAACCTTTAATTATGTTAAAGTCCAAATATATCCTTAAACTCTTTCACATACAGTTTCAATACTTATAATATATTTGTTAAATAATTAGCTTATTTCTTATTATTCTTCAAATTAAAATTTTATATTTTATTTATATGTGTTCTCTTTGCCCTTTATTTTTAAAGAATCTTGTACAAAGAGAGCTATGGGGAACATGTACATATTACATAAACACTATTTCTACTATGCTATATTGACATACATTTTTAATTATCAAAAGATTGACAACAATATTCCAAAAAAGACTTTGCAAATACAAAGGCATTCATATTTCAAGGTTAATTTTAAGTTTAGTGCATTGAATTAGGATCAATTCTCAAACGGGGCATCACTTACCGAGAAAAAAGCTCACCAATTCCGATATCAAGCTAGAACTCTGGCATATGCTTACTACATTGTTCTTTTGTCTCAATCGGGTCATCTCTCCCCGAGAAAGAAACTCACCAACAACAAAAAAAACACAAAATATCTTACTATACATAAACACAAGTGTCATAAGCATATTGTAGTAAAATAGATCAAATAAGCATACATAGGGCATCACTCGTCGGTAGAATAGCCTAGGAGCATTTAAGGACCCCAAGCCCTTAACCCATTATTTGTGTATTAAATCATGCATTCAGTGTATACAATCGTATATCAGGGAATTAGATCACATGCAATTATGGCATCACATACCATCTATAAAATTTCTTGCACTTTCCATTCAATTTCCGATTTTCCCCCAACCAAGTCCACGTACACAGCATGCGTCCTTATAATACACTAACATGTCCTCAATTCATTTAGCAATTCCTAAATAATTGCATGCGACACATAAATGAAAAGAGAAAGGCCCTTGCCTTCTTTATACAACTCATATACACATAATAGTGCTCACATGCGAGCACAAATAAGTGTGTGTATATCTAATGTATAAAATATGTAAGGACCCCAAGACCTTAACCCTTGATTAGTGTATTAACCACTATGTGTGGCACATGCTTTCAATAAAAAGTCAATCGGGAAGCTCAGATGATACTTTATCATTGCATGGCAATTACAAAATTTCCATTAACACTCAATGTTATAAGATCATCAGCCTAACAACAAATAGACTCATAAAGTTCGCCCATTACCATCCCCTTTGTGCCACTTTTTACATTGTGGACTTTTATAAAAATTTGGGCAGAGTCTCCCCATAATTAGAGCTATCCCAAAATAAAAGCACAACACATAACATAATTCCCGGCCAGGGAAAACATAATACTCATCAGAATGCAGCAATACCAAGTAAATTCCCAGCCACGGAAGACACCACACATATGACGACAAAAGTGGGTTTCATGGGTTTCAACACCCACATAATACACCAATGACTCTCATATCATTTAGCAATTTTATCTCTAATTGCATGCAACATCAAATGAAAGAGAGAAAGGCTCATGCCTTTATATACAATCCATATACAAGTATAATCGTGCTCACATGCGAGCATCATGAATATGTATATAACCCTCATGTGTATATAGGTACTCTATACGATACCGTGCTCCATCAAGCCCTGGTACCACGATCCTGGGAGTAAATCCAATCAACAGCTCGAGCTCAACTCCAAAGCCATCGATGTACCTGTTCACCTGCCCCAACAGAGACAGCCGCCAACGGGGTGAGCATACCAATTCCACAATTTCATAATCATAATGGCATAATACATAATTTACAAAAAAATGTAAATATTGTGGAACATATGTGACACTTCCTGGATGGTATCATCCTCATCCTAGCGTAACCCTGTAATATCCCTGTTCTCAAAACAGATAAATCATCAAATCCTGAATATGCAGTTAATCATCACATTGGTTAACCCTAGCCAGTTTCAAATTAACAATATCTCATTGCATTTTCTTTATCAAAGAATTATCGTAATTCTAGATATCATGTAGAGATTTCCTTAACTTCCATTACCAATTAATCAACTCCTTGATTAACTTACGTCTTTGTTCCTATTCATAATAATAGGGAATGGAATATAGATATCTTGGATATCTAGTCCAATGCCACATTTCGTCCTTTGCTCGCTTCATAGCGGCAACATGTAATTCCTCACGTTAAACAATAACAATAAAGTCTTATTTCCTTTATCCTATAGGTTGTCACCTATATATATATATCATGCATCACACTTGCAAAGATATAAATTAAAGACATGCTCGTACGCTAAACGTACCTTAAATCCTCGAAGTCTGAGCCAAACCTTGCTCGAGTTCCATGCCCCGAGGAACGATGTGCTAACACGATAAATAATTCACAATTATTTACGAACATGTAACCCATGCTCAAGAACATCCATAACCCTCAAAATATTGTCAACACACGACAATTAAACATTTAAAAGACCCGGGGCAGGGCACATGCAGGGAGGGAAAACGAATGCGACAGATCGAAAATTGTTCAAGAACACCCTACAAATTCGAACCCTAACATCTCAATTCGAACCCAATTAAGCATCATAATTCATCTAAACATGAATTAATCGAACAACAACAAGAATCAACACCCCTTGCCCAAAACCCCCAAAATTCGAACATAAACCCTACGAAAATTGGGGAAATTTCGAACCAATATTTCACAATTAGGCAGGGAAAATACATCACAAGCATGGAAAAGGGGTAAGGAAGGTTACCATACGAAGATCGGAAGGAAAATCGACCGAAATCGAAGAACCCTAGAATTTGGGGATCGACGCATTCTGCAAAAATCCGAACTCAAATCGCGACTAAACTTCGAATAGCAAAAATACCTAATAGTCCCACAAATACATCATTATTCATTAAAAATCATCTGTTTTCAAAAATTCTCTCTCTAACTCAAAAACCCCCTACCGGTGTCCACACTAAGCACCCAGATCCCGAGACACATCAAAAACCCAACTCATAGGTTTTTCACCGGAATGAGAATACAATCTCAACCTCTGGATCCAAGGATCCCAACTACCCAAATAAACGAGCCCAGAAGGCCCAACACCACGATTAAACTCCAAATCGCCACGTAAAACCACTTTAGGGGTTATTAATACTCCAGGATTAACATCTATAATCCCTGGTCATCACAAAATACCATGCAAGATATCAGCTCCGATACATCGATCATGGAAGTACCTCCAATCTACAGCTCGATCTCAACTCCGGAGCTACCATTGTACCTGTTCCACCTGCCCCAACAGAGACAGCCCCCACACGGGGTGAGCATACCAATACCACCAAATCGATAATCACAATAATACAATTCATAATTTACAAAAAATGTAAATGTTATGAAATATAAAAGATGCTCCATGGATGATATCATCCTCATCCGGGATTCCCTATACTGTCCTTGTTCTCAAACCAACCAAAACCATCAAATTCCCAATAGCCAATTAATCATTACATTGATTAACTAAGTCCGTGTTCCCAATTACCAGTTTGCAATATTATTAGAATCCAAATCAAATACGAATGGCTAATAGATATTCCACGTATCTAAACATTAAAGCCATAGTTCAATTACCACACACGCTCAACAGCGGCGGTGTAAGACCACAACGTCCCAACACGTCAATATGCGATTATGACGTCATTTGAGTATGTAAAAATTTCTTTTCTTTAAAGAATCATTACATGCTTCACTCCCATGACTTTTATAAAATTTGGGCAGAGCCTCCCCATAATTTTGGTTATCCGAAAATATAACACATCACTAAAACTAACTCCCAGCCAGGGAAAAACACAATACTAAAAGAACATAAGTAAGTTCCCAGCCAGGGAAAACACAATACTAAGGAGATATAAAAAGTGGACTTCAACACCATTATACAGTCCATATACACGACTCCAAGTGCTCACATACGAGCAACAAATAATGAATACCCATCTAGTTGCATAAATAATGTATACCATTTACTCAATCTCACTCTACGCTTCAGGAAGCAATATTGTCCAACCAAGCTCGAGCTTGCTACGCCAAAATAACCTTGTAGCTGTAATACATGTTTCAACAGAAACAGCCACCACACAGGGTGAGCATACCAACATCATACTACCCATATCATAACAATGCATAAAGATAATGATATCACGATTTAAGAGTATCGAAAATCGATAAAATGTACTCCCTGTGAAGTTCTGAATCCGTATAGCTTCAACTTGTTACTTGGAATTGTTATCATTATTATTTCAGACTCCAATAAATCTAGTCTTAATACTATAGTAAAGACGTATTAATCCCACTTATATGTTGAATACATACAATTCTCAAAGATTTGTTAAACTAACGAATTCGCGTCAAGTACTAGTAAATTTTTAGCCTTTTATATCTTAGTAAAATTACCATAACTCTCTAATATGAAACTCAAATCAAGCAATTCTATATGCATTTCGAAGATACTTTACAGATCTACAACTTTAATTTGAACCATGTTTCATGAACGTATTTATTTCCCAAGATTCGGAAAAGTAACAAGTTTATTCATACACCGACAAGTTATTAGACTTGTACATCTTTTATTAAAATAGGTATAACTCATCCATAACAAGTCCAAATAAGTGATTCTATATTTATTTCGAAGACCTTTGATAGAACTATCCTTGTTATTCAGACTAGGCTTTCATAAATGAACATATAATTCCTAGAAGTACGAAGAACAGATAATATGTGTAGTAAACTTACAGTAAGGAAACCTTCTACTTGCTTTCCAACTTCAAACCCATGTTTAACATCATCAACACATAATTCATGAATTTTAACATCAAGGATAATAGTAGCTGGACAAAAACTTCATGGCTGAAACAAACGACTCAATATTAAAAGATTCAAGGACAACTACGCCTACACATTTCAGGCAACAACAAAACTGCAAGGAATAGTGCTGGAATTTCGAAACAGTGAGGGGAAATTCGAACCAGCTGATGCATGAAAAATACCCCCTGCTGGAACAACTTACAACTGAAATAAAATACAAACCAGAAAAGAATCCAAACGTAGCAGCTCACTATGATAGTGTTCGAGTATGAACAGCTCCCAACATAATAACCAAAGCAGCGACCCAATTCACGCAGTAACAACAGAGGAAAATGGAGTGTAGTTTATGTGCACAAACTAATCACACACAAGCTAAAACATCACCCATCAAGGTAATAATCGACTAACAGGAAGTAAAAAGTCTTGCACATTTAACACAAAATTTGACAGCAACTAACGCCCAAGAAGTAGCAGAATTCGAACCAAAGGCTAAAAATTCCAAGGGGAAATGAACAATTAAGGAGCAATGTAGAATTACACACACAAACCTGGTGAAATCTTCCCTTAATTTCGAATTAAAATTTACTCATCAGCTCATGGGCATGTCGCGTGAAGAAGAGGGAAATGGAAGAGGGTTTTGATCTAGAAATGTGAGAGAGAGATTAGTTGGTGTTTTTGTTGGGTCCAACCCTTATTTATATACATCATTCAATTTTTTTTCATCCCAAAATTAATTATTGCAAGAACTCCTTTCAATTTAATTTACGATACAAGTCCAACCCCGAATTATTTGTCCCAACTCCGTTCCAAAATCCGATACTCAAAAACTAAATCCCGACATTCATATAAACATCATAATTAAATCCAATATAAATTATTATTTATTCTCGGACATCACAATTGTGGGGTCTTCCTACCTTAACAGTGTTAGGATAACAAAAATTGAACTAAACATGCATTTTATAACGTTTTAGGGTTCCGGTTGTTACGTGAGCTAATAGGATTACAGGCCAAAATAAAAACTTCGTAACTTAATAGATACATTCCTAAACAAGAATGCTAACGTTTTAGATTTATACTACTCCTAGAGTAGATACTAAACATAAACAGAATCCTATGCATCTTGTATCCTTGTAGCTCACAGCTTCAACCCGACCCTTAGCCCCGTCAGTCCAAAAGCGTACCTACAGGGACAACGCATCGTGAGCATACAAGTGTTTACTTAACATCATAATAAAAGGCATAACAGTAAATGTATAACATCTTAGTTAAGTAAAATTTGTTGGTCGTTCTTTAACTCCTTTTTGTTGTCCCTGATTCTCATTCATGTATAAGGGCATCTTACCCCATTGTATGGCATCTTACCATAACATAAACATCGTGTGGCATCTTACCACGTGGGCATCTTACCCAATCGTATGGCATCTTACCATATCATGACATCGTGTGGCATCTTACCACATGGGCATCTTACCCAATCATATGGCATCTTACCATATCATATACCTCGTGTGGCATCTTACCGCGTGGGCATCTTACCCAATCATATGGTATCTTACCATATTATATACATCGTGTGGCATCTTACCACATGGGCATCTTACCCAATCATATGGCATCTTACCATATTATATACATCGTAACATCATTTAAACCATCATAACATATAAACATCATTTCATGTAAACGTCATTATTTCATCGTACATACTTATGCGATAAATGCATAGTCATAATGTAGAGGCGTGTTTTACCGTCCGATGCCTGTACGTTTCTTACGTACCTTTCTAAAAGGAGGAGAAGTAGATAACTCTATCTCCTTGATTGCGCTGGTACCTGGGATGGTTCTACAAAACCACATAATACCATATTAGATGCCTCAATACCATCTCATACCATAAACTTAACAAAATAAATCATCATCATATTTTTTCAACATTCTGCCTCTCTCGATCGATCGGCCCCAAGGTCTCGATCGATCGAGAAAATATGCATAAACAGTGCCCAAACACTCTGCCTCGATCGATCGATCGGAAGGAATTATCGATCGATCAAAGAGTTTCACCGATCGATCGGTATATCCTTCGATCGATCGGTCCCTGAATTTCAAAACATACATTAAACAATCTGCCTCGCCCGATCGATCGGGACTAAAGTTTCGATCGATCGAGCACTCTAAAAAATTGGGGCTTCCCCAGATTTTCGAGCACTCCATTTCCTACCATCATTTCTACTTCATAAAGCGTAAAACATGCTTGAACAAAAATGTTATAAGCTTCATAAAACTACCATGTATGTGTTCAAATCAAAGGTTTAACAAAACCTAAGCTAACATGCATCATAACATCATCAAAATCTTCAACCTCATCCAAAAATTCAGGAAAACAGGGCATGCCATTTCTGCCCAGATTTTTCGAGCACCTATTTTCATAACAAGAAAACCAACACATAGCATATGTAACATGCTCGAACAAACATGCTAGGAACTTCATAATACTTCCATGTAAACATTCATACCAAGGTTTCATCCAAACCTATACTAGCATGCATGAAAAATCGCCCAACAAAACCCGAACTTAACCAAAAACCCCGAAAACAGAGTACCAACTTACCCCTCTCTTTTTGCTCCTATTTTTGCAAGGATTTTGGACACCTTTTTACCAGCCTTTTTTCCCTCTCCTACTGTAGCTTATCTGGACGCTTTTGATGGGAAAGAATGAGAGGAGCAAGTGGTTGGAGGTGGAGTGGTGGGGGAGAATGAGGCATGGGTTGTGAGGATGGGCAGCCAAGTGGGGGTTGATTGATTGGGTTGGGGGGGGGGGGGGGTGGTCATGTGGTGTTTAATTGTGCCCCAATATTTAGCACGATGAATTAAAAATATCCTAACTCGATATTTTTCATCTTTATTTAATTAATACATCATTTAAATCACTCAACATGCCTCCCACATCATATCATCATAACATAATTATAACCCCTAATTTAAAAGTACCACAACTCCCTTAAACACATCGTAAATCATCATCATAACACATAATTACATGACATTTCGGGGGTATTACATTACTCCCCTACTTATAAGATTTCGTCCTCGAAATCTACATGCATCACTATACCGAAACTAAACATAAAAACATACCAGAGAATAGTTCCGGGTAGTGCTGCACCATATGCCGTTCCGTCTCCCACGTAGCCTCCTCGACACCCCTGCGATCCCACTGAACTTTGACCATCGGTATGACTTTGCTTCGTATTCTGTGATCCTCTCGATCCAGAATCTTGATTGGTCGTTCCACGTAGGACACATCTGAGTCTAACTGAACTTCAGTAGGCTGTAAGACATGAGACGGGTCTGGCTCATACTTCCGTAACATAGAAACATGAAAAATATTGTGTATGCCAGACAAGGATGGCAGTAGTGCCAAACGGTAGGCCAAAGTACCGATACACTGCAAAACTTCGTATGGCCCAACATACCTTGGAGATAACTTTCCCCGCATACCAAACCGAACCACACCCCTGAAGGGCGAGATCTTTAAGAAGACCTTGTCTCCTAACTGGAATTCCAGCGGTCGTCGCCGCTTATTGTCATAGGCTGCTTGCCTATCCTGTGCCGCTCTCATCTTTTGGCGTATCAACTTTATCTTGTCTTCCATATTCCTGATCATATTCGGTCCTCCGACCGATTTACTAGTCAAGTCCTCCCAATACAGCGGTGACCTACATCGTCTACCGTAAAGAGCTTCAAAAGGAGCCATTTGAATGCTCGCCTGATAGCTGTTATTATAGGAGAACTCTACCAGTGCTAGTGAATCCTGCCATGGAGTATTAAACTCCAAAATACATGCCCTCAACATGTCCTTGAGCGTCTGAATGGTACGCTCCGTCTGACCGTCTGTCTGAGGGTGATAGGCCGTACTCAGTCTCACCTCTGTGCCCAAAACTGTCTGGAGACCCTCCCAGAAATGTGAAGTGAACATCGGGTCTCTGTCAGACACTATCGAGACTGGAATACCATGCAATCTCACCACATCCCGTATATACATCTGGGCCATCTTCAAGTATGTAAATGACATACTGTAAGGGATGAAATGAGCCGTCTTCGTCAGCCTATCTACAATCACCCAGATCGCATCAAATCCTGTGGCCGTCCTTGGCAAGTGGGTCACAAAGTCCATAGAGATATGCTCCCACTTCCATTCGGGTACCTCTAAGCTCTTCAGCTTGCCACCAGGCCTCTGTCTCTCTGCCTTTACCTGCTGGCAGATTAAACATCTTTTAACAAAAGTGATCACATCGCGCTTCATGCGTCTCCACCAGAATTGACCGCATAGGTCCTTGTACATCTTCCTTCCTCCTGGGTGGATACTGAACCGACTACTATGAGCTCGCTCCAATATTCCTCTACGCAACTCTGGTGTATCTGGGACTACCCATCGGTTGCCCAGTCTCAAGGAATCATCCTCAGCCACTCTGAACTTGGATGGCTGACCCTGAAGTACCAATGATGTCCACCTCTGAACCTCATTATCCGACCTCTGGGCCTTCCTGATTGCCTCAAATATATCTGGCTCCGCCAATAAGGTCGACACTCGCACAGGCAACGTGTCTACATCAAAATCATAGCCTAGATGGCAATAAGAAGTCATCATAGCTGATAGACTCATGGCATCTTCAGCAGTACTCTTCACCTTACGACTTAAGGCGTCTGCTATCAAGTTTGCTTTACCTGGATGGTACTCAATTTCACAATCATAATCCTTAAGCAAATCAATCCATCTTCTTTGGCGCATGTTCAGTTCCGCTTGGGTGAATAAGAACTTCAAGCTCTTATGGTCCGTAAAGATGGTAAACGAAGTACCATATAGATAATGCCGCCAAATCTTCAAGGCAAATATGATGGCCGCCAGTTCCAAATCATGCACTGGGTACCTAGCCTCATGCGGCTTCAACTGCCTCGATGCATAAGCCACCACCTGCTTATCTTGCATCAATACACACCCAAACCCTGCAGTGACGCATCCGTATACAAGGCAAACCTCTTATTCTCAGACGGAATCACCAACACAGGCGCTGTAGTCAAGCGACGCTTCAGTTCTTGGAAACTTTCCTCACAAGCCTCAGACCACAAGAAGGGGACTCCTTTCCGAGTCAGCTGTGTCAGGGGTTTGGCGATCTTTGAAAAACCCTCGACGAAACGTCGGTAATAACCTGCCAAACCGAGGAAACTCCGTATCTCCGGTACAGAAGTGGGTGCAGCCCACTCCATCACAACTTCAATCTTCTTGGGATCTACAGATATCCCGCTGCTTGATATAACATGACCGAAGAACACCACACTACTAAACCAGAACTCGCACTTGCTAAGCTTTGCATATAACTGATGATCCCTAAGGATCTTGAGTACTGTCCTCAAGTGCTTTACGTGTTCCTCTTCGGTTCGAGAGTAAATAAGTATATCGTCAATGAAGACTATGACGAACTGATCCAAATATGGCTGGAACACCCTGTTCATCAAACTCATGAAGATAGCTGCGGCATTTGTCACCCCAAAAGGCATGACCAGGAATTCATAGTGCCCATGTAAGGACCCTAGTTCCTTAAGTACGGATTAAAGGCATAATTAGAGCTAACATAAATTATCAGAGTAAAATGATCGTGTTGAGATTATGAGCTTTAAGAACTACATGCCAAAAATAAGGACTATCAATGGATTAATTACATTCCCAATCAAATGAATGTTATCAACTATAGTTTTACACTACTCCTAGAGTAGACACTATACAAAAGCAATCCCGTCCTTCAATTCCCAAAAGTGTTCTTCACAAGCTCATTGCCTCAACTCGCCTTAGCCCATTCTTATAATGCCAAAAATGTACCTACAAGGACAACCCCCAAACATGAGCATATAATAATTCATATACAACACAATATGAATGTAAGGCGTAAATGCATAAACCGTAATAAACACTTCCTGTTTTTCCATGCATTTTAAACGCCCCCTTTTTGGTTGTCCCTGTACCATAACTCATGAGTATAATCAAATAGATTATTTAATGGTCCACACATGTCATGACATAATACCATTTCATCATCACCAATTACCAATCAACAATCCCTAGTCTGTTCATCACAATGTATTTTAATGCCCCTCGCTTTTCATATAGGCGGCATAGAATAACCTCGCTTCAATGGACATGCGGCGCTCCCACCCCTCGCTTCACATTGAGCGGCAAATATTCTTTCCTCACCTCATATGATAACCACGCATAAATGTGACATGCGACGCTCCCACCCCTGGCTTCACATTTAGCGGCACCAAATCAAATAGCGGCAAGCATTAAAATCATCAAGGGATGACCATGACTCATGGGATATGCACCAATAACCATCATATGGATATACAATGAGTCATGGTCATCCCTTGATGATTTTAATGCATAATCAAGGAGTATATTAGATACATGTACCGTTGGGTGCCCGTACGTCTTCTACGTACCTATCCAAAAAGTGGAATTTGATATGGCTTCACTTCCTTGGTTGCGTTGCCACCTGGGATGGTTCTACACAATCACACAACCCCATATTAGAAGCCAAATAATAATCAAATACCAAAAATTCGTCAAGAAAAATCATTTTCCAAAATTCTGCTACTGGCGATCGATCGCTTCGCTGAGGCGATCGATCGCCTCAATTTTTGCTTCGCGGCGATCGATCGCGCCATACATGGCGATCGATCGCCTACCTTACGTTTTGGACACTGCCCCTCGGCGATCGATAGCGCCATTTCAGGCGATCGATAGCCTGCCCTGAGATTTCGATACTGCATGTTGGCGATCGATCGCGCCATTTCAGGCGGTCGATCGCCACATACATACCCGCGATTTTCACCATTAATGCACACCAAAACCATCCCAAACCATACCAATACTCCTTCCACCAACCCAACAACATAAGAACACAATAAATCAACAAAATACACCTCAAGCAACACAAAAATCCAACACCCAATCAAAAATGATACCAACCCAAAATAACCCATTTTAAAACCTTACAAAACTATTTCAAACTCAATCCAAACACTATAAAAACGTTGGGGAGGCGTCCATACCTCTTGGAGACTCCAAATCTCCCAACAAACTCCACAAATCAAGCTCTTGGAAGGATTTCTCTTCACTCCTCTGCCCAAAATCGAAAATGAAGGAGGGAAGGGTTTGGAGGAGTAATTGGGGAAAGTAGGAGTGATGGGTGTAGAGGGGTTGGGGTATAGTGGGTTATTTTTTAAAATAAATTGCACTCCACATTTATCATGGTGTATAAAACACTCCAACATGATATTTTAAAAGCATTTTCCAAAATGTAACAAATCCCAATTAAAATAATGCTCGACAAAATAATTATCGATTACCATAAACAACCATGATAACCCTTAATTTCCCAACATGCATAACATGCATCCCGAAATGCATCCCCGGTCACGCTTACCATGACTAAGCATTTCAACATGATAAATAAATCCATCACATAATTAATTATCGCCATAATTAATCATATAAACATATTTAATGCCCAAATTGCATATAATTATTTCGGGGATATCACAATACTCCCCTACTTATAAGATTGCGTCCTCGAAATCACATGCACTTACCCCAAAAAGAAACGAAACATAAATAACATACCAGAAAACAGTTCCGGGTAGTGCTGCACCATATGCCGCTCCGTCTCCCACGTAGCCTCCTCGACACCCCTGCAATCCCACTGAACCTTGATCATAGGTATCACTTTGTTCCGAAGTCTACGGTCTGCTCGATCCAGAATTCTAACAGGCCGTTCCACATAAGACACGTCGGATTCTAACTGAACCTCAGAAGGCTGCAATACATGCGACGGATCCGGCTCATACTTCCGCAGCATAGATACATGAAACACATCATGTATACCAGACAAAGAAGGTGGCAGAGCTAGTCGGTAAGCCAAAGTGCCAATGCGCTGCAAGATCTCGTACGGCACAACATACCTCGGAGATAGTTTTCCGCGCATCCCAAATCGTACAACGCCTCTGAAAGGCGAGATATTCAAGAAGCCCTTATCTCCCAACTGAAATTCCAACGGTCTCCGCCGTTTATTCGCATAAGCTGCCTGTCTGTCCTGGGCTGCTTTCATTTTCTGCCTTATCATCTTTATCTTTTCTTCCATTTCTCGGACCAGTTCCGGTCCTCCGACCGATTTACGGTCCAAGTCGTCCCAACACAAGGGTGATCTACACCGTCTGCCATATAGGGCCTCAAAGGCAGCCATCTGAATGCTCGCCTGGTAGCTATTATTATAAGAGAACTCTACTAGGGCTACTGAATCCTGCCATAAAACATCGAACTCCAATACACAAGCCTTCAGCATGTCTTCGAGCGTTTGGATAGTACGCTCGGTCTAGCCATCCGTCTGAGGATGATAAGCAGTGCTCAATCTAACTTCAGTTCCCAAGGCTGACTGAAGACCCTCCCAAAAATGAGATGTGAATCATGGATCTCGATCCGACACTATGGAAATGGGGATCCCATGCAATCTCACCACATCTCGAATATACAACTGAGCCATCCTCAAAAAGGTGAAGGTCATGCTATAGGGAATGAAATGAGCTACCTTAGTCAATCGATCCACAATCACCCAAATAGCATCAAAACCCGAAACACTCCTCGGCAGGTGAGTCACGAAGTCCATGGAAATGTGTTCCCACTTCCACTTCGGTATCTCCAAGCTTTTCAACTCGCCGCCAGGTCTCTGTCTCTCTGCCTTAACCTGCTGGCAGATCAAGCACCTCTTAACAAAAGCGACGACATCATACTTCATTCTTTTTCACCAAAACTGATCACGTAGATCTTTATACATCTTCTTCCCGCCTGGGTGGATGCTAAGTCTGCTACTATGAGCTCGCTCCAAGATCCCTCTACGCAACTTCGGCGTACTCGGAACCACCCAACGGCTACCCAATCTCAAAGATCCGTCATCGGCCACTCTGAATTTCGTTGGTTGACCAAGATGTACCAAAGATAACCATCTCTGAACCTCATCATCTGACTTCTGAGCTCTCCTGATGTTATCATAGATATCCGGCTCAGCTAACAAGGTCGATACATACACAGGCGATGTATCTATGTCAAAATCATAACCCAGATGGCAATAGGAAGTCATCATGGCTGACAAATGGATGACGTCCTCAGCAGTACTCCTCACTTTCTGGCTCAAAGCGTCTGCTGTCAAGTTAGCTTTTCCGGGATGGTACTCAATCTCACAATTATAGTAGTCCATCCATCTTCTCTGCCTCATGTTCAACTCTGCCTGAGTGAATAAAAACTTGAGGCTTTTGTGATCCGTGTAAATGGTAAACGACGTACCATACAAATTATGCCTCCAAATCTTCAGGGCAAAGATAATAGCTGCCAACTCCAAATCATGGAATGGGTATCTAGCCTCATGCGGCTTCAACTGTCTCGATGCATAAGCTACCACGTGCTTATCTTGCATCAGTACACACCCAAGGCCCTGAAGTGATGCATCGGTATACAAAACAAATCTGGAGTTTTCCGTAGGAATTCCTAATACCGGTGCCGTCGTCAACCGGTGTTTCAACTCCTGGAAGCTCTCCTCACAAGCTTCTGACCAAAAGAATGGTACTCCCTTCTGGGTCAACTGTGTCAACGGCATGGTGATCTTAGAAAAACCTCGACGAAACGCCGGTAATAGCCAGCCAAACCAAGGAAGCTCCGTATCTTGGGCACAGAAGTGGGTGCAGCCCACTCCATCACAGCTTCAATCTTCCTGGGATCTACAGATATCCCGCTGCTAGATATGACATGCCCCAGAAATACTACACTGCTCAACCAAAATTCACACTTGCTGAGCTTGGCATACAACTGGTGATCTCTGAGAATCTGGAGCACTGTCCTCAAGTGTTTCACGTGATCTTCCTCGCTCCGGGAGTAGATGAGAATGTCATCGATAAATACAATGACGAACTGATCAAGATATGGCTGAAACACCCTGTTCATCAAACTCATAAAGACCGCGGGGGCATTTGTCACCTCAAAAAGGCATTACTAAGAATTCATAGTGCCCATACCGAGTCCGAAATTCTATCTTCTACACATCTTCCTCCCTGACTCGAATCTGGTGATACCCGGATCTCAAATCAATCTTGCTATAAAGTCTGGTACCTTGCAACTGATCAAACAAATCCTTGGGAGAGGATACTTGTTCTTCACTGTAGCTTTATTCAGTTGCCGGTAATCGATGCACAAACGCATCGAGCCATCCTTCTTTTTCACAAAAAGAACCGGTGCGCCCCATGGCGATACGCTCAGGCGTATATATCCCTTGTCAAGGAGATCCTGCAACTGCTCCTTCAATTCTCTCAACTCCGCCGGTGCCATCCTGTAAGGAGCACGAGAAATAGCGGACGTCTCCGGTAATAACTCAATCCCAAACTCGACTTCTCTAGCCGGTGGGAATCCGGGAATCTCATCTGGAAAAACATCAGCAAATTCTGCTACTACTGGTATCTGTTCAGAATGTCAATACCCAAGATGCAGTCAAAGTCTGACTTGCCCAATACAATCAAATCTGTCTTCAACTCGTTGCCCTCAAAATAAATGAGGCAATCTGCCAGAAACTGATCGGCAACAACATTTCTTCCAGTGGGGGTCGAGACCATGAGAGGCGTGTTAGAGAAGACGTGCGCATATGGTGTCTTTCCACAAAGCCCACAGATACAAAAGAGTGGGAGGCACCTGTATCTATCAAAATAAAAGCAGGGTACGTAAGTAAATGGTATGTACCGACGATCACCTCCTCCGGGGCTGCCTGAGCCTGCTCTCTGGTCAGTGCATACACCTGTCCCTGGGGCGGTCCCACTGTCTGACCTCCCGATGGTCGAGGCACAAACTGCTGCCTCTGGTGTACTGTCCTGTCCTCAAATCTCAGCCTATTCCCTTGAAAATCTGACTGTCCTCCCCGAGTGGGGCAATACCAAGAAATGTGGCCCATCTTGCCACAACTATAACAAGCGGGGCAATTACTCGAAGAATGTGGCCCTCCACAATTGTCGCACCTTGACTCCCCCGATCTATTTCCTTGCATAGGCCCTCGGTTGGTCGACCAATTGCTCTTCTTATTTTCTTGTTTCTGACCAAAAGATTTCTTTCCGCTGAACCGTGAGAATGAAGAGGCACCACAAGGCTTAAATTACTCCCCTCGGGGCCTCAAGCTATCAGTAGCTTGCCTCTGTTGTGGCACGTGTAGGGGTACAGCATTAGGATAGGCCCCAACTCCGATCTCCGCAAGTTCTGTTCTAGTAAGAGCATCATCAAAAGAAGTGGGGTTATTGGTGATAACCCGGTCGAATAGTTCCGGCCGCAATCCCTTCAGAAAGTTTCTCATCTTTGCATGTCCATTGGTGGCAATGTGTGGAACATACCTCAGCAACGAAGAATAATGCATAGCATAGTCTGACACTGACATGCTTCCTTTTTTCAAGTTTGCGAACTCATCTTCCTTCATCTGTCTCGCCGCCGCAGAGAAGTACCGGTTCAGAAACCGAATTCTGAAGAGCGTCCAATCGATCAATGCACCATGTGCTCTCAGTTCCATTACCGTGCTCTTCCACCACATGGAAGGTTTCTTTGCTAGCTGGAACTCTGCCAGCCTCAGCCACGCCGTTCTAGCACAAGGAGCGGACACAAATATCTACTCTAGTCTCTCTAGCCACTCCTCAGCCTCCTCTCCTGATTCTGTCCCCTCAAACCGGGGCGGGTGGTAAGTCAGAAACTGAGTCAAACTGATCTCACCTGGTAGTAACAACTGAGTCACTGGTTCCATGCCTACAACTGGTGGAGGTAAAGGGTTTGCCTGACCAATGCTCGCATTAACACTGCCCACATCACCCACCTCTTCATTGAGGTTTCCCAAGTTCATAGCCGCCATGCTGTAACATAAGGGTTAAAACAATTCCAAAACAAACATATATATGTTATGCCGTTAGATAACATGGATGATAATAAGCATGTTAGTATAACAGGATATACATTAATATGCACCACATGCATAAACATGCTTCAAATGTAAGCACCTAGCCAATCATGCTAAGGCTACCCTTCACTCGTTCCCGGGTTCTCTAACCACTGCTCTGATACCACTAATGTAAGGACACTAGTTCCTTAAGTACAGATTAAAGGCATAATTAGAGCTAACATAAATTATCAGAGTAAAATGATCGTGTTGAGATTATGAGCTTTAAGAACTACATGCCAAAAATAAGGACTATCAATGGATTAATTACATTCCCAATCAAATGAATGTTATCAACTATAGCTTTACACTACTCCTAGAGTAGACACTATACAAAAGTAATCCCGTCCTTCAATTCCCAAAAGTGTTCTTCACAAGCTCACTGCCTCAACTCGCCTTAGCCCCTTCTTATAATGCCAAAAATGTACCTACAAGGACAACCCCCAAACATGAGCATATAATAATTCATATACAACACAATATGAATGTAAGGCGTAAATGCATAAACCGTAATAAACACTTCCTGTTTTTCCAATGCATTTTAAACGCCCCCTTTTTGGTTGTCCCTGTACCATAACTCATGAGTATAATCAAATAGATTATTTAATGGTCCACACATGTCATGACATAATACCATTTCATCATCACCAATTACCAATCAACAATCCCTAGTCTGTTCATCAGAATGTATTTTAATGCCCCTCGCTTTTCATATAGGCGGCATATAATAACCTCGCTTCAATGGACATGCGGCGCTCCCACCCCTCGCTTCACATTGATCGGCAAATATTCTTTCCTCGCCTCATATGATAACCATGCATAAATGTGACATGCGGCGTGGTAGCGTTTATCGTGTACGCCTAAATTAACCCTTCTTCAGTTATAGCAAAAATATGTAGTAGCGGAAGTAGGGATCGATCCCACAGGGAAGGTAAATTTATTTCGTGCCAAAAACGAATAGTAACAAGGGGGTTTGTAAGGACCCCAAGCCCTTAAAACCTTGATTAGTGTATTAACCACTATGTGTGGTACATGCTTTCTATAAAATGTCAATCGGGAAGCTCTGATGATACTTAATCATTGCCTGTCAATAAAAGACTCATATGTTTGCCCTTTACCAACCCCTTGGTGCCGCTTTTCACATTGTAAACTTTTACAAAAATTTGGGCAGAGTCTCCCCATAAATAGAGCTATCCCAAAACAGAGTACAACACATAACAAAATTCCCGGCCAGGGAACACATAATACTCAACAGAAAGCAGTAATACAAGTAGATTCCCAGCCAGGGAAGACACCACACATACGTCAACAAAAGTGGGTTCCAACACCCACATAATACACCAATGACTCTCATATCATTCTAGCAATTCAACCTAATTGCATGCAACCTTAAATGAAAGAGAGAAAGGCTCATGCCTTTATATACAATCCATATACAAGTATAATCGTGCTCACATGCGAGCATCATGAATATGAATATGTATAAATCCTCAGGTGTATATATAGGTACTCTATACGATACCGTGCTCCATCAAGCCCTGGTACCACGATCCTGGGAGTACCTCAAATCAACAGCTCGAGCTCAGCTCCATAGCCATCGATGTACCTGTCCACCTGTCCCAACAGAGACAGCCCCCAACGGGGTGAGCATACCAATACACAAAATCCCATAATCATAATAATGAAATTCATAATTTACAACAAAGGTAAATGCTAATGAATTTAAATGATACTCCCTGGATGGCAACATCCTCATCCGGGATTCCGTGTACTGTCCCTGTTCTCACAACATCAAACTCATCAAATCTCATAAATCAGTAAATCAACACATTGATTTACATATCGCATGCCTGATTCTCAAATACCAAGAATGAATGATTCCAAGTTCATATACATGCAAAAATAGATATATCAATATCTAATATGGATTTCATAACCTTGCTTTCCATTATACTTAGACATCTCATATGTCTTATAATGAAAACATGAGTCTATGAACCTAGACATCTCAAATGTCTCATAATGAATACATGATTCTACGAACCTAGACATCTCAAATGTCTTACGAAGAATGCATGATTCTACAAACCTAGACATCTCAAATGTCTCATAATATAGTCATATAAACCCAGTACCCCATATATCATGCAAGAGTCATCCTACTCTAGTGTCACGCACGCTACAAGCGGCGATATCAAGATTTGGGTCATTCCTTGGCTATATCAACATATATGTATAACCATACGCAAAACATTCAATGCAATCAAAAACACCTTATGCATTTCACATATATATAGTAATGCTCGTACGTCGCACGTACCTTAAATCTCCGAAGTCCGAGCCAAGCCTTGCTCGAGTTCCATGCCCCGAGGAATGATGTGCTAACACGATAAACAATTCACCATTATTTACGAACATGTAACCTATGTTCAAGCACACCCATATCCCTCACAACATTGTCAATACACGACAATTATCCTCTTAAAAGACCCGGGGCAGGGTACATGCAGGGAAGGAATAAATGAGACAATCGAAATTTGTTCAAGAATGCCCTACAAAAATCGAACCTCAATCTCACAATTTCGAACCCAATTAAATACCATAACTCATCTAAAATGTCAATTAAGCTATCCAAGCAAGAATCAACATCCCTTGACAAAAACTCCCCATTTTCGAACTCAACCCCCATAATTTCGAATCCAAACAAGCCCTTAAATTCAAACCCTTAAAATCCTTCAAATTCGAACCAAAGCTTTTCAATTCGATCTCAATCAAGCATCATAATACTCTTAAAACATGCAATAATCCATCAATTGCAAGAAATAACACCCATGCCAAAAACCCCCAAATAATTCGAAATTTAATCCCTACGAAATTGGGGAAATTCGAAACAATAAAGGCATGGAAATACATGAAAAAGACGAACAAGGGGGTAGGGAGGTTACCCAACGAAAATCGGAAGCAAAATCGGACGAAATCCGATGAACCCTAACTTTTGGGGATCGACGCATTCCAGCCAAATTCGACTCCAAGACGCGACGAAATCTTCAATTGATGGAGGGGAAAGAAGCGCCTCGTCGAGACGAAGACGGCGGTAGGTCGCACGCCCCGAACGGCGGCCGGACGGCGGCGGGCGGAGCGCTTTTGCGCGCGGAGGCAGGGGAGATCGGGAAAGGGGTCGCGCGCGGGAGAGAGGGAAAAATGAGGGCTGAAAATGAAATTAATCCTAAAATCTTGGGTTCAAATGGTATTTATAGCGAAAATACCCCGAAAACTTAATAGCCCCACAAATACATCATGATTCCTTAAAAATCATCTGTTTTCAAAAACTCTCTCTCTAACTCCAAAACCCTCTACCGGTGCTCACATAGCACCCGAGATTCCGAGACACATCAAAAACCCAACTCTTAGGTTTTACACCGTAATGTGAATACAATCTCAACCTCTGGATCCAACGATCCCAACTGCCCAAATAAACGAGCCCAGAAGGCCCAACACCTCGATTAAATCCCAAATCGCCACGTAAAACCACTTTAGGGATTATTAATACTACGGGATTAACACCTATAATCCCTGGTCATCACAATATCCCCCACTAAAAGAATTTCGTCCTCGAAATTAGCACTGGTGTATCACGTAACACCCAGGCTGCACAACAACATGAAGCCATAACATCGATTCCTGACCATATCAGAATCGTATTAATAAACGCGAGGATACTTACCTCTCATCTAACTCTGAAACAGAGCGACATACCAAAATCAACATATCACCCAAGAGGTAAAACGTACCTCGATGCGGGTCATCCCAAAAGTCAGCCTCATGACTGCGAAACAACTGATACTTACGACTGTAGATCAGACAGTCATCCTTCGTTCTAATATAACAGTACGAACACGTCCTGAATGACACCTCAACCGTAAGAACGTTGACCTCGTGTCAAACTCTGGAGTGGAATAGACTTCCAAATCCATCATAACGTCAAAGAGCGTCAGCACAACTCAACGCTAACAGTCCCAAAAGCAGTTAGTCAACTGAAACTGCAAGGATTCGAATCGCTCCTGATTCTATCGTAGATATCATTCCATGACATCTCTATCAAGACTCACGATGTCTAACATACATCGTTACGAAGGAAACACTAGTACAACCACGGTGTACACATACCAAACCTGGTTTCCACTTTCAAACTTCCTCCATCGAAGGAGTAGTCGCCTCATTGCAACTTAATTTGGGCAACTCACGGCCACAAATTCAAACAAAAGACATCTCACAAGATGTCCACCTCCGGATGTTCCAAGAATCACGTTCTGATCATAAATAACAACCGAGACTCCGCAGAGTTTAAATTTCTTAAGGGGCATGCAATAAACCCATTGCATCCTCAACGCTTGTGTCGTCAGCGACACTCAACCAATCCGAAATCCTGCCATCCCTTGAAAATCCTCGGATTTAACAATCCAAACTTGGGAAGGCTGTCGCATAACTCGAAGGAAAACACCAACAAGGGAAATACCTTAACCCTCACAAGAAAATCCCTCCTCAAGGGAGTCAACTAACTTCACGATCATTCCTCATAATCATCGTGCCATGGAGATTCCCAATCTCAAGGTGTTCCATATCTCTCATCATAGATTTAACCATCCAAAAATAGCATAACTCTATGCTTAACAGAGAGGAAATCAATAACTGGCATCCGTATACTCACCGGTATACCTGCCTAAGCACTGATGTCGCATGCATACTCAATGCACTCGGCTCGGGTATCTACCACATATCCCTAAGCCCCAACACAACCGTCAATTCTGAGTCATTCCTTACTCAGTGGAGGATGAAAATCGACGATTAACAATACACGGTGTGATTCCCAAGATCAACACCACTTGCACCAACTTACCGAATCTTTCAAGATTCCCAAATAGGTATAATACTACCTCCTTCCTCGCAAGGGAAATGCCATCGAACTCGAGATCCACAAGTCTCGAACCATCGTTCGGAAAAACTGGATATAATAACACCCATTGTATCCCAATACACGGGTTCCTTTAGATTGAGTCAATAACAACCTGATGACTCTCTTGTTGGTACTCCAACATCCTGAGCTGTCCCAGACAAGTCTCCAAGATTTAAACATAAACGTATACACGTTTCAGCGAGGCACGAACAACCTTAACCTCAATGACATGGTGACTACTAGAGTCCACCACAATCCACATCGTATCACCTTACGATTTGCCAAACTTGGTTCCAACGAGCAGTGTAACGGCTCTAGCAAGCCCATCATGGTGCTACACACACGCGGCAGACAACCTAGTCTCTGCCTCTTTAGGTTTACCTCAAACCTACCAATAAGACGGACGTTTCCACATGGTATAACATACTATGGGAGAAAACTCAATAGAGTAGTGGGTCTTTATCCAACATTCCTCAATGCCGATACACCCTGGACAACCCAATGTCCCTATGTACTTAACATAACCTGATCCTACTCCCTTAGGACCCATCCTACACCCTCAAGGGTGGTGTGACCATGTCCACCACATGTCACATCGACAGAAAGCGAGTACTTTCCTCCATGATTACTCCTGTCGTCAAAACACATGGCCAAAAGCCACTCCAACGAGCATACCTCAAGGGTATCACCACTCGTAAAATGATTACCCCCAAACATAAGCTGCGGTACAATCACATGTACAGCGCATCCAACCATTCCTCGAGCAACCCGCTCGGTATAAGGGTCACGTCCATCGGTGTCGCACACACCACCTTGTGCTCGGTACTGGCACCCAAGGCATACCACTGAATACGTATACTCAACGCATCGATCATCGTAACGATGATGCATGTCTAATAAGACATCTCCTACACCATCGTCATCGTCATCCCGTGACGACACATGCCAACTCATGGCATCTAAAACATTGTCAACTAGTGACGATACATGTACCTCAGCGTATGTCATCCACTAACATGCTAGTAAAATAGGCATAATAAAACATGTATATCAATGCATGCCAGCTACAATAAAGCTAATAAAATAGCAATATCTCATACCTCATCGCTAGCAATATAGCGTCATACCTGTCTCCGTCGCTCAATAATAGTGCGTAATCAGCACCCATCGCTCGAAGGCGGCAAAATCCTGTGCTGAGTACATAGCGGCAAAATCCCTCGCTATAGAATCGACGGCATGACACCTCGTCATATAATAAGTGGCATGAAACCTCGCTATATACCTGAGTATGAATCATCGTCCACATAGTAGCGGAAAGAGGCATCGCTATCAATACACCTGGCGGAATGAACCATCGCCAATAGATATAGCGGAATGAACCATCGCTATCAATACACCTGGCGGAATGAACCATCGCCAATAGATATAGCGGAATGAACCATCGCTATCAATACACCTGGCGGAATGAACCATCGCCAATAGATATAGCGGAATGAACCGTCGCTATAAATACACCTGGCGGAATGAACCATCGCCAATAGATATAGCGGAATGAACCGTCGCTATAAATACACCTGGCGGAATGAACCATCGCCAATAGATATAGCGGAATGAACCATCGCTATCAATACACCTGGCGGAATGAACCATCGCCAATAGATATAGCGGAATGAACCGTCGCTATAAATACGCCTGGCGGAATGAACCATCGCCAATAGATATAGCGGAATGAACCGTCGCTATAAATACACCTGGCGGAATGAACCATCGCCAATAGATATAGCGGAATGAACCATCGCTATCAATACACCTGGCGGAATGAACCATCGCCAATAGATATAGCGGAATGAACCGTCGCTATAAATACGCCTGGCGGAATGAACCATCGCCAATAAATATAGCGGAATGAACCGTCGCTATAAACCGTGTCCTCATAGAGAAATGAATATAAATCGACACAGCGGGACACATCACCGCTATCATCCGTGTCATCACATAGGAATGAATCATCATCCTAACAAGCGGCATCTCATCCTCGCTTCTTCATACAAGCGGTATCTCATCCTCGCTTCGTATGGCATACCCCGCCTCCATGTGCAAGCGAGCATCCCTGCCCGCTCCACATTTTTAGCGGTACAAGCATAAGCTTCTTCATACAAGCGGTATATCATCCTCGCTTCGTATGGAATACCCCGCCTCCATGTGCAAGCGAGCATCCCCGCCCGCTCCACATTTTTAGCGGTCAAGCATAAGTATAAAAATTCTCACTGTCATAAGCAGGACTCCTGGAATGCATAATCATCATTCCTTTTTATACTCCATATTTCCTGTAACCTGCAACCATCAGGGTTAACAACAATAGCCATATACGCTATGCATCCACATTCAATTCATAATAAAAACACATTATGAGAATGTATGGTTTCACAAATAAATGTCATGATATCCTTCTTTAAATCCTTATTTCATCCTGAGCCCTTATCATTAGTACATTTTAATGCTTCTTGCTACTCCAGGAAAGCGGAATTCTTCCTCGCTTCCACTGGACTTTAGCGTTGCTACTCCATGTAAGCGGAACTCTTCATCGCTTCCAATGGACTTTAGCGTTGCTACTCCATATAAGCGGGACTCTTCATCGCTTCATATGGACTTTAGCATAAGCCATTAAAATCCTTACTAAGATAACTTTGACTCAAGACATGCATATGCAAAAACAATGCACAATAACATATATCATAACCTCAATGCACCACTTTGCATTCATCATGTGTCAACAAGACAACGTAAAATACATGTTACCTCGGAAATATCCCTTTATCTGATTTTCTTAAAACCAGCTTCCTTGGCACATAACACACGGAGTGCCAGACATCCCCATAAATGTCATCCTATCGTGTTCCACACGATTCCTGCAACCACAATGGTTAGCAATACCACTTTTCATATCATAAGAGCACATAAACAATGTGTTATGTCATACAACATTAATGCCATCATGCATAAATATGTGCTATCAATAACTTCCTAGGCCCTTAACAGCCCCAATGAGCAACCACTGCTCTGATACCACTAATGTAAGGACCCCAAGCCCTTAAAACCTTGATTAGTGTATTAACCACTATGTGTGGTACATGCTTTCTATAAAATGTCAATCGGGAAGCTCTGATGATACTTAATCATTGCCTGTCAATAAAAGACTCATATGTTTGCCCTTTACCAACCCCTTGGTGCCGCTTTTCACATTGTAAACTTTTACAAAAATTTGGGCAGAGTCTCCCCATAAATAGAGCTATCCCAAAACAGAGTACAACACATAACAAAATTCCCGGCCAGGGAACACATAATACTCAACAGAAAGCAGTAATACAAGTAGATTCCCAGCCAGGGAAGACACCACACATACGTCAACAAAAGTGGGTTCCAACACCCACATAATACACCAATGACTCTCATATCATTCTAGCAATTCAACCTAATTGCATGCAACCTTAAATGAAAGAGAGAAAGGCTCATGCCTTTATATACAATCCATATACAAGTATAATCGTGCTCACATGCGAGCATCATGAATATGAATATGTATAAATCCTCAGGTGTATATATAGGTACTCTATACGATACCGTGCTCCATCAAGCCCTGGTACCACGATCCTGGGAGTACCTCAAATCAACAGCTCGAGCTCAGCTCCATAGCCATCGATGTACCTGTCCACCTGTCCCAACAGAGACAGCCCCCAACGGGGTGAGCATACCAATACACAAAATCCCATAATCATAATAATGAAATTCATAATTTACAACAAAGGTAAATGCTAATGAATTTAAATGATACTCCCTGGATGGCAACATCCTCATCCGGGATTCCGTGTACTGTCCCTGTTCTCACAACATCAAACTCATCAAATCTCATAAATCAGTAAATCAACACATTGATTTACATATCGCATGCCTGATTCTCAAATACCAAGAATGAATGATTCCAAGTTCATATACATGCAAAAATAGATATATCAATATCTAATATGGATTTCATAACCTTGCTTTCCATTATACTTAGACATCTCATATGTCTTATAATGAAAACATGAGTCTATGAACCTAGACATCTCAAATGTCTCATAATGAATACATGATTCTACGAACCTAGACATCTCAAATGTCTTACGAAGAATGCATGATTCTACAAACCTAGACATCTCAAATGTCTCATAATATAGTCATATAAACCCAGTACCCCATATATCATGCAAGAGTCATCCTACTCTAGTGTCACGCACGCTACAAGCGGCGATATCAAGATTTGGGTCATTCCTTGGCTATATCAACATATATGTATAACCATACGCAAAACATTCAATGCAATCAAAAACACCTTATGCATTTCACATATATATAGTAATGCTCGTACGTCGCACGTACCTTAAATCTCCGAAGTCCGAGCCAAGCCTTGCTCGAGTTCCATGCCCCGAGGAATGATGTGCTAACACGATAAACAATTCACCATTATTTACGAACATGTAACCTATGTTCAAGCACACCCATATCCCTCACAACATTGTCAATACACGACAATTATCCTCTTAAAAGACCCGGGGCAGGGTACATGCAGGGAAGGAATAAATGAGACAATCGAAATTTGTTCAAGAATGCCCTACAAAAATCGAACCTCAATCTCACAATTTCGAACCCAATTAAATACCATAACTCATCTAAAATGTCAATTAAGCTATCCAAGCAAGAATCAACATCCCTTGACAAAAACTCCCCATTTTCGAACTCAACCCCCATAATTTCGAATCCAAACAAGCCCTTAAATTCAAACCCTTAAAATCCTTCAAATTCGAACCAAAGCTTTTCAATTCGATCTCAATCAAGCATCATAATACTCTTAAAACATGCAATAATCCATCAATTGCAAGAAATAACACCCATGCCAAAAACCCCCAAATAATTCGAAATTTAATCCCTACGAAATTGGGGAAATTCGAAACAATAAAGGCATGGAAATACATGAAAAAGACGAACAAGGGGGTAGGGAGGTTACCCAACGAAAATCGGAAGCAAAATCGGACGAAATCCGATGAACCCTAACTTTTGGGGATCGACGCATTCCAGCCAAATTCGACTCCAAGACGCGACGAAATCTTCAATTGATGGAGGGGAAAGAAGCGCCTCGTCGAGACGAAGACGGCGGTAGGTCGCACGCCCCGAACGGCGGCCGGACGGCGGCGGGCGGAGCGCTTTTGCGCGCGGAGGCAGGGGAGATCGGGAAAGGGGTCGCGCGCGGGAGAGAGGGAAAAATGAGGGCTGAAAATGAAATTAATCCTAAAATCTTGGGTTCAAATGGTATTTATAGCGAAAATACCCCGAAAACTTAATAGCCCCACAAATACATCATGATTCCTTAAAAATCATCTGTTTTCAAAAACTCTCTCTCTAACTCCAAAACCCTCTACCGGTGCTCACATAGCACCCGAGATTCCGAGACACATCAAAAACCCAACTCTTAGGTTTTACACCGTAATGTGAATACAATCTCAACCTCTGGATCCAACGATCCCAACTGCCCAAATAAACGAGCCCAGAAGGCCCAACACCTCGATTAAATCCCAAATCGCCACGTAAAACCACTTTAGGGATTATTAATACTACGGGATTAACACCTATAATCCCTGGTCATCACAGGGTTTTAGGATGAATGATTACTACTAAGCAAATTCTAAAATTAAACTAATAAACGAGATTAACTAAGATGATTTAAACTTATGAGAGTGAAGCGATTCTTGGTTTTCAGGTAACCGTACTTTTGAAAAATTATCTTTTGGTCATCAAATCAAAACATTCGAATTCCTTCGATTATCTATCGATTGTAAATTCAATTCCTACTCATCTTATTCATAGTCAAAGAGAAAACAGCATTCAATTCAACCCTTACAAAATCTCTAACCACCACTACAGCCGTTAATGATTAAATCAATGATAGGTTAAAAACTAATGAGTTCGATAAATCTAATCAATGAAAACTACAGCCGTTAAAATTGATTACTCAACCGTTTCTCCTAAGAATTCAATAACACCTACAGCCGGTTAATTATTAATCTTAGTTGTTTCTTAACAAACTATCGATTATGTAATTGAATATTAGGTGATCGGTCTAATACACAAACACAACAATCATGGAATTCGAAATCTGAGAAACAAATTGAAATCGAAATCTAATTCAACAATCAAGCCAAATTCTCATAAAAGATTCAAATCCAAAAGTAGGTATCCCTTCAACCAAGAATCAAAGGGTTTTAGCCTATCATAATTAAATCTAAAAACAATAAAAATTCGATGGAAAACATTAAATAAATAAAGGAAAGAAAGTTACTAAGATAAATCACGATTCCGGCTTGTCGATTCTGGTTCCGTTCTTCGTTGTTCTTGAAGAAAACTTGAAAGAAAATTAATCTAAAATCTCCAATTATTCTAAGAATTCGAAGAAGTATCAAAAACTGCTGCTAATGAGGCTTAGTCTCGAGTTTTAGGGTATGGGAGTGATAAAAATGGGATACAATCTTTTAAACATGGTAAAAGACTCAATTTCCTAATTTCCGGACTCTGCGGCGATCGATCGCCTGATGTGTGGCGATCGATCGCTAGCTTATTTTTTTTCAGCGAATTTCTTGAGGCGATCGATCGCCACTTTATCGCGATCGATCGCTGAGCTCCAGTAGACTTTGGCGATCGATCGCCTGGCATTCGCGATCGATCGCTGACCCGTGAATTTTGTTGCAAAAGTTTCTGTCCATAGGCGATCGATTTCCTCTTCCGGGCGATCGATTGCCACCTCCAAAATTACATTTTTGCCCTTTTCTTGATCAACTTTGAGTCATTGTCATGTCCATCTCTCACCTTGGTCTTTACACATCGTTTTTAGCTCGTTTTCTTCGATTGTACCTACAATTACACAAATATACGATTAGGTAGCATACGTATCAAATTATCTATCAAAACCTACCAAATCGTAGACAATTAAGCATTAAAGATGTGTCTATTTCTAGTCACATCACGACGCTCCCACCCCTCGCTTCACATTTAGCGGCACCAAATCAAATAGCGGCAAGCATTAAAATCATCAAGGGATGACCATGACTCATGGGATATGCACCAATAACCATCATATGGATATACAATCATCATGCATAATTCAACATGTATTTGCATCAACAATGCATAATTCCATATATACTCGCATCCACAATGCATAATCAAGGAGTATATTAGATACATGTATCGTTGGGTGCCCGTACGTCTTCTACGTACCTATCCAAAAAGTGGAATTTGATATGGCTTCACTTCCTTGGTTGCGTTGCCATACACAATCACACAACCCCATATTAGAAGCCAAATAATAATCAAATACCAAAAATTCGTCAAGAAAAATCATTTTCCAAAATTCTGCTACTGGCGATCGATCGCTTCGCTGAGGCGATCGATCGCCTCAATTTTTGCTTCGCGGCGATCGATCGCGCCATACATGGCGATCGATCGCCTACCTTACATTTTGGACACTGCCCCTCGGCGATCGATAGCGCCATTTCAGGCGATCGATAACCTACCCTGAGATTTCGATACTGCCTGTTGGCGATCGATCGAGCCATTTCAGGCTGTCGATCGCCACATACAGACCCGCGATTTTCACCATTAATGCACACCAAAACCATCCCAAACCATACCAATACTCCTTCCACCAACCCAACAACATAAGAACACAATAAATCAACAAAATACACCTCAAGCAACACAAAAATCCAAAACCCAACCAAAAATGATACCAACCCAAAATAACCCATTTTAAAACCTTACAAAACTATTTCAAACTCAATCCAAACACTATAAAAACGTTGGGGAGGCGTCCATACCTCTTGGAGACTCCAAATCTCCTAACAAACTCCACAAATCAAGCTCTTGGAAGGATTTCTGTAGGGTCTTCCTACCTTAATATCATTTAGTACACATAGATGGAACAGAACATGCATTTATAACCTCTTAAGGGTTCCGGTTGTAGTTTGAGCTAGGGAGATTACAGGCCAAAAATAACGTTTTCAAAGCTATTTAATTACATTCCCAATAAAGAATGTTAAAGCTATAGATTTACACTACTCCTAGAGTAGAGACTATCAAAAAAATCCTGCATCCTATGTTCATCATGCTCCCTTTAGCTCACTTCCTCAACCCGACCCTAGGCCCTTGGTCCAAAAGTGTACCTACAGGGATAACACATCATGAGCATTCATATATTTACTTAACATTATATAAAAGCATACAATAATGCATAACATCTTAGTTAAGTAAAAGTTATTGGTCGTCCTCCGACCTCCTTGGTTATCCCTGACTCTTGTTCATATATTGGGGCGTCTTACCCCATCGTATGGTATCTTATCATATCATAATCATCGTGTGGCATCTTACCACGTGGGCGTCTTACCCAATCATATGGTGTCTTACCATATTATAATCATCGTGTGGCATCTTACCACGTGGGCGTCTTACCCAATCATATGGCGTCTTACCATATCATAAACATTGCGTGGTATCTTACCACGTGGGCATCTTACCCAATCATATGCTTTGGGTGGTGTCTCACCACATGGGCGTCTTACCCAGTCATACACATCGTATGACCTTATCATAAACTTCGTCATTATAGACGTCCTCATAACATCGTTATCATAAACATCATCTTAAGCATCATCATCGTAACATCATCATAAGCATCATCATTATAAATATCATCATAGATATCATCATCATAACATCATCTTAAACGTCATCATCGTAAACATCATCTTAAACATCATCATAATATGTGAGGGCATGGTTTACCGTCCGATGCTCGTACGTCTCTTACGTACCTTAATTCCCAAAAGTGGAGAATTTGGAGAGCTTTATCTCCTGGATGTTGTGGGCACCTGGGATGGTTCTACACAACCATACAAATTGATATAATAGAAAATAAACATAGTCCAATATCCAAAAATCCCACAAAAAATTCAAAATCCGCTTTTCTTCAGCTCGCGATCGATCGCCACCCAGGCGCGATCGATCGCGAGATCGCACTGGACGAGGGGCCAAAATCTCCTTCTTGGCGATCGATCGCCACTTTTGGCGCGATCGATCGCCAGGCCCGCCGATCGATCGCCCAAAAGTGGCGATCGATCGCCAAATGCTTCTGGCTGGTACTGGACGCTCGCGATCGATCGCCAAGGACGGGCGATCGATCGCCGAGTGCTGTACATCGAATTTTCGCCATTAATGCTCATTTTTCAAGCTCTTTCACATACCATCCCAAAACCAAACTTCCATAAAACATCAATAACATCATAACCCACCAAAACCAACATAAAACACTTCAAAAATCATACCCCAACCATACACAACACATACCCAAACAAACCCACATAAAACATCAAAAACTTAACCCATTTCAACACCAAACATCATAAAACTTATAGGAATGGTTCCATACCTCTTGTAGGCTCCAAATCCTAGCAAAGATCACACAAACAAAGTTTTTGTGGAACTTTCCTTCTTCCTTTTTGGTGGATTTCGAAAATGGGTAGGGTTTGGGGTTGGGAAGTGATTTGGGGATTTTTAAAAGGTGAATGGTAATGTGGGGGGTTAAAGTGATGTGTAGGGGATTTAAAAGGGGTTGTAATAACTTAATAAAAATTGTACCCCAAACTTAACATGATGTATAAAATACCCAACTTGGTATTTTAAAAGCATTTTTACAACAATGCTCTAAACTTCATTTAAAATCATATCTTCCTCATATTTGATAATTTAACACATTAATCATGTTAACATCTTAATACCCAACACATAAATCCATGAAACCATGATCCAACATATAAACATAATTAATGTCCGAGTTACCATTAATTAATTTCGGGGCATCACAATTTCTCTTCACTCCTTTGCCCAAAATCGAAAATGAAGGAGGGAAGGGTTTGGAGGAGTAATTGGGGAAAGTAGGAGTGATGGGTGTAGTGGGGTTGGGGTATAGTGGGTTACTTTTTAAAATAAATTGCACTCCACATTTATCATGGTGTATGAAACACTCCAACATGATATTTTAAAAGCATTTTCCAAAATGCAACAAATCCCAATTAAAATCATGCTCGACCAAATAATTATCGATTACCATAAACAACCATGATAACCCTTAATTTCCCAACATGCATAACATGCATCCCGAAATGCATCCCCGGTCACGCTTACCATGACTAAGCATTTCAACATGATAAATAAATCCAGCACATAATTAATTATCGCCATAATTAATCATATAAACATAATTAATGCCCAAATTGCATATAATTATTTCGGGGATATCACAGCCCATATCTCGTCCTGAAAGCCGTCTTCTGAACATCATCATCCCTTACTCGAATCTGATGATAACCCGATCTCAGATCGATCTTACTGTAGAGCCTCGTACCCTGTAACTGATCAAACAAGTCATCGATCCTCGGAAGTGGATACTTGTTCTTTACTGTGGTCTTATTCAGTTGCCTATAGTCAATGCATAAACGCATCGATCCATCCTTCTTCTTAACAAACAAAACAGGCGCACCCCACGGCGATACGCTAGGGCGTATGTAGCCCTTATCAATGAGCTCTTGCAACTGAGTCTTTAACTCCCTTAGCTCTGCTGGTGCCATCCTATATGGGGCACGAGAAATGACAAACGTCCCTGGTAGTAACTCAATCCCAAACTCGACCTCTCTCTCCGGTGGGAATCCGGGAATCTCTTCTGGAAAGACATCAGGAAACTCCGCCACTACGGGCACATCCTCTACTTTCAAGTCTTCCTTCTTTCCAGTAACATCAATAGCATAGATCAAATATCCTGTATGTAAGGACCCCAAGCCCTTAACCCTTGATTAGTGTATTAACCACTATGTGTGGCACATGCTTTCAATAAAAAGTCAATCGGGAAGCTCAGATGATACTTTATCATTGCATGGCAATTACAAAATTTCCTTTAATACTCAATGTTATAAGATCATCATCCTAACAATAAAAGACTCATATGTTTGCCCTTTACCATCCCTTGGTGCCACTTTTCACATTGTGGACTTTTATAAAAATTTGGGCAGAGTCTCCCCATAAATAGAGCTATCCCGAAAAAAAAGGCACAACACATAATATAATTCCCGGCCAGGGAACACATAATACTCATCAGAAAGCAGTAATACAAGTAAATTCCAAGCCAGGGAAGACACCACACATATGACGACAAAAGTGGGTTTCAACACCCACATAATACACCAATTGGGGCTGAAATGATTTTAATTTTAAAATCTCGGGTTCAACTGGTATTTATAGCAAAAATACCCCGAAATACTAATAGCCCCACAAATACATCATGATTCATTAAAAATAATCTGTTTTCAAAAATTCCCTCTCTAACTCCAAAACCCCCTACCGGTGCTCACACAGCACCCGAGATCCCGAGACACATCAAAAACCCAACTCTTAGGTTTTTCACCCAAATGAGTACAATCTCAACCTCTGGATCCAACGATCCCAACTACCCAAAAAAACGAGCCCAGAAGGCCTAACACCGTGATTAAACTCCAAATCGCCACGTAAAACAACATTAGGGGTTATTAACACTCCGAGATTAACACCTATAATCCCTGGTCATCACAATATCCCCCACTAAAAGAATTTCGTCCCCGAAATTAGCACCGGTGTATCACGTAACACCCGGGCTACACCACAACATGAAGCCATAACCTCGATTCTTGACCATATCAGAATCGTATTAATAAACGCAAGGGTACCTACCTCTCATCAAACTCTGAAACAGAGCGACTTACCAAAACCAACATATCACCCAAGAGGCAAAACGTACCTCGATGCGGGTTATCCCAAAAGTCAGTCCCTCATGACTGCAAAACAACCAATACTTACGACTGTAGATCGGACAGTCATTCTTAGTTCTAATACAACTAGTAAGAACGCATCCTGAATGACACCTCAACTGTGAGAACGTTGACCTCGTGTCAAACTCTGGAGCGGAATAGACTTCCAAATCCATCATAACGTCAAAGAGCGTCAGCACAGCTCAACGCTAATAATCCAAAAGCAGTTAGTCAACTGAAACTGTAAGGATTCGAATCGCTCCCGATTCTATCGTAGATATCATTCCATGACATCTCTATCAAGGCTCACGATGTCTAACATACATCGTTACGAGGGAAACACTAGTATACCACGGTGTACACATACCAAACCTGGTTTCCACTTTCAAACCTTTTCCATCGAAGGAGCAGTCGCATCATTGCAACTCAATTTGGGCAACTCACGGCCACAGATTCACACAAAAGACATCTCACAAGATGTCCACCTCCGGATGTTCCAAGTATCACATCCTAATCATAAATAAACAATCGAGACTCCACAGAGTTCAAATTCTGAAAGGACATGCAATAAACCCATTGCATCCTCAACACTTGTGTCGACAGCGACACCCAACCAAATCCGAATTCCTGCCATCCCTTGATAATCCTAGGATTTAACAATCCAAACTTGGGAAGGCTGAAAACTCGAAAGAAAGGGAAATACCTTAACCCACACAAGATAATCCCTCCTCAAGGGAAGTCAACTAACTTCACGATTATCCCTCATAATCATCGTGCTATGGAGATTCCCAATCTCAAGGTGTTCCATATCTCTCATCAGAGATTTAACCATCCAAAAATAGCATAACTCTATGCTTTGACAGAAAGAAAATCAATAGCTGGCATCCGTATACTCTCCGGTATACCTGCCTAAGCACTGACATCACATGCATACTCAATGCACTTGGCTCGGGTATCTACAAAATACCCCTAAGCCCCAAACACAATCGTCAATCCTGAGTTATTTCCTACCCAATGGAGAATGATAATCGACGATCAACAACACGCGGTGTGATTCCCAAATCAACACTACATGCATTCACTGTGATATCCCCGAAATGATTATTGTGATGTTAATCATTTGAGTTAAATTATGATGATTTGGGTATTAATTCATGGGGTTGGATTTGTATTATTGGGGAGTTTCATTTCAGGGTGCATGTGATATATGTTGAGATTTTGGGGTGTGTGTTGTTTGTTTTGGGTAAAGCACGTTAACGAGAATTGAAGTATTTTAATGAGAAAATACTATAAATATCATGTGAGGATATTTTTATACATCGTGCTAAATACCGGGACCAAAACATAACACATCATACCACCCAACACCCAACCACCCCCCCCAACCCATGCCAATCACACTGTGCCCAGGCTGACTTCCCATCCCACTTGGCTCAATCATTTGACCACTCTCAGCCATCCCAAATCTCGACCTTTCTCTCCCAATTCCTCACCAGCACTTGCTAAGCAATAATCTGAGGAGCCTTCCTTTTTCATCGCCGGGAAACCCTTCAAAAATCGGAGCAAAGTAGGGTGAGAAACCATGCTCTGTTTTTGTTTTAAACTTGTTTGAGTACATGTTTTTAGGTGGCGAGAAAACGGCATGTTAGCTTAGGTTTCTTGAAACCTTTGATTTAAATGCTTTTATGGTGTTATTGTGAGGCTCTCTGTATTTTTCCTTGAGCATGTTGCATGTTTTATGTTGAGGAAATAAGCATGTAAAGAAGGGTGTTCGGAAATCTGGGTAGGTGTATGCCCTGTTTTTCTGGGAAATTATGGTTAGGGAGTGATTTTGAGGAGGTGGTATCATGCATGTTAGAAGGGTTTGTGGTGAACCTTCGATTTGAGTTTATGCATGGTAGTTTTGTAAAGCCCTTGGCATGTTTGTTCGAGCATGCTTTATGTTATATGTGATAGTTATTATAGCATGAAATGAAGTACTAGGAAATCTGGAAATAAAATGTGTTGCCCTGTTTCCGAAAAGATGATCGAGTACTTGTGTAAATGGTCGTCGTTTATGCATATGGGCTTATGTTTGGGGTGTAATTTTGGTATGAATACACTCAGGGTAGTGTGTTGTAACAGCTAGCATGTTTATTTGGGCATGTTGTATGTCTTACATGTTGGATTTAAGGGTGTGATTTTAGGTGTTCGAGAATTCTGGGTTGGCATTTCTCGAACAGAGCATCTCGATCGATCGATATTTCATCTCGATCGATCGAGCGGGGCAGAATCTTGGTTTTGATTTTAGGCGTCTTCTCGATCGATCGGGAAGAGGGGCCGATCGATCGAGAGACCCAGAATGTTGAAAAATATAACTTGTTATATTTTGTTAAAGTTTTGATATTGGATTGTAATGAGACATCTAATATTGTGTTGTACACTGGTGTAGAGCCTTCACAGGTAGCTACACAGCGCAGGGGATAGAGTCCTGCAACACACCACATTTTGGAAAGGTACGTAAGTGACGTACGGGCATCCCAACGGTAACATGTACTTAAGTTTGTCTGTGTGACACATGATGAATGCAATGCGATGCATTAAGATTATGATACATGTTATTATGCATTGTGTTGCATATTATGCATTGTTGTTGCATATTGTGATGTGGGATAAAGAGGTGTATTCCACGAGTCAGGGCGATCACAGTTAAGGTTTTAATGCTTATGCTTTAACGCTGCGCATGTGGAGCGGGAGGGGGGAGGCGAGGTATACCATACTAAGCGAGGAAGAGATACCGCTAGTATGATGAAGCGTGTATGCGATACCGCTTGTTTGAGATTAAGAAAGCATTAAAATAACTGATGATGACTGACTCAAGAAAAAGAGGAAATGTCATGACATTCATTTGTAAAGCCATACATTCATATAATGTGTTTTATTATGAACTATGGTACAGGGACAACCATTGGGCGTTATAAATGCAGGAAATACAGGAAGTGCTTGTATTTAGGATTGTGCATTTATGCTTTACTTTCATATTATGTTGAATATGAATTGTTTTATGCTCACGTGTTGGGGGTTGTCTTTGTAGGTGCTTTTGTTGACGAGAACCAGGGTCGGGGTTGATTTGCTGAGCTGTAAGGAGTGCTACAGGATTAGCATGTTAGAGAAATTTTGTATAGCTTCTACTGGGTAGAGTAAGACTATAATGTAGTGCCTTTGTAGGAATTGTGTTATTCCTTTTTGAAACATTTTGGTACTGTAATCTCTAAAGCTCGTTTAATCAACACGACACGTTACTTTGATATTTATTCACATGAATGTTTAAGTTCTCTAAATTGCACCTTAGTAACTTGTTGTGATAACGGGGTCTCACATTTAGTGGTATCAGAGCAGTGGTTAGATAACCAGGGAAGAGTGAAGGGTAGCCTTTAGAGACAAGTTGGCTAGGTATTCATTGTCGGGCATGTTATGCATGTGATGCATATTGACGTATAAGTGTTATACTAACATGCTTTTGAATATTATACTCTTGTTATCTAACGGCTTATATTATGAACTGCTTTTGGTATTGTTGTTAACTTTTGTGTTATAGCATGGCTGAGATTAACCCAGAGAACCCCAATGAGGAGGTAGGGGATATGGACAGTAGGAATGCCAGTATCGCTCAGCTGAATCCGTTACCACCACCTGCTGTGGGCGTGGAGCCCAGTGTACAGATGTTACTGCCAGGGGAGCTCAGTTTGAAGCAGTTTCTGAGTTTCCATCCGCCCATGTTTGAGGGGATTGAGTCTGGTGAAGTAGCTGAGGAGTGGTTGGAACGTATAGAGCAGATACTTGTGACTACACCCTGTGCACGCACGGCATGGCTAAGGTTAGCCGAGTTCCAGATGGCTAAGAAGCCTGCTATGTGGTGGAAGACCACCGTGATGGAGCTGAGAGCTCTAGGTGTGGCAGTTGACTGGACTGTATTCCGGACCCGGTTCCTTAACCGGTATTTCTCTGCAGCTGCCAGACAGTTAAAGGAAGACGAGTTCAATGCCTTAAAGCAGGGTTGCATGTCAGTGTCGGACTATGCTATGCAGTATTCCTCACTGCTGAGGTATGTACCTCATATTGCTGTCAGCAGCCATGCAAAGATGAGGAACTTTTTGAAGGGATTAAGGCCAGAACTATTTGATAGGGTTATCTCCAACAACCCCAGTTCATTTGATGACGCCCTGACACGGGCAGAGTTAGCGGAGATTGCGGTTGACGCGTACAAGGATGTTATACCCCCTTCTGTACCACCACAGAGGCCTGCTACTGATAGTCTGAGGCCACGAGGGGATCAGTTCAAGGCTCGTGGAGCCTCATCATCTTCCAAATTTAGTGGGAAGAAGTCTCAGGGTCAGAAACAGAGCAATAAGGGACCCACACAGGGAAGCAAGACTGTGGGAAGCATGTGTAGCAACTGTGGAGGATGGCACTTGTCACGGGACTGTCCGGGCTGCTATGTCTATGGCAAGGTGGGCCACTTTGCTCGAGGTTGCCCCAATCGGGCAGGTCAGACAGTCTCAGGGCCGAATAGGCCGATGTTTGATGCTGGGAGGGCACCACAGAGACAGTAGTTTGCACCACGACCACAGGGAGATCAGACGGCAGGACCGCCGCAGGGACAGGTGTATGCGCTGACCAGGGAGCAGGCTGAGGCAGCCCCAGAGGAGGTCATTGCTGGTACGTGCCATTTATTTACGTACCCTGCACTTATATTGATAGATACAGGTGCTTCCCATTCTTTTGTATCTACTACTTTTGTGGAGGGACACCGTTTGTGCTCGTCTCTGTTACCCACGCCTCTTATGGTCTCGACACCCACGGGGAAGCATGTGATTGCGGATCGGCTATTGTCTGATTGACTCATTTATTTTGAGGGCAATGATCTGAGGGCTGATCTGATTCAGTTAGAGATGGCAGACTTTGACTGTATTATCGGCATTGATGTGTTGAGCAGATACCGAGCTGTGGTAGACTGCCGGCAGAGGATTGTACGTTTTCTGTCTGATCAGGGGTTTCAGTGGACCTTTTATCGGTAATATCAGCGATTAAGATGTCACGGTTATTGGAACGCGGCCACACGGGCTACCTTATCTATGCAGTGGATGCATCAGACGAGAAGGAAGTAAGAGCTGAGGACATTCCGGTTGTGGCGGAGTTCATTGATGTGTTCCCAGATGAGATTCCGGGATTTCCGCCTGTCAGGGATGTGGAATTTGCTATTGAGCTGCTGCCAGGGACTTCTGCTATATCCCGTGCTCCTTACAGGATGACACCGGCAGAGCTGAGGGAACTGAAAGTACAGTTACAGGAGCTCCTCGACAAGGGATACATTCGTCCTAGTGTATCGCCTTGGGGTGCACCAGTCTTGTTCGTGAAAAAGAAGGATGGATCAATGCGTCTGTGCATTGACTATAGGCAATTGAACAAGGTCACAGTAAAGAACAGATATCCACTTCAGAGGATTGATGATCTGTTCGACCAGCTTCAGGGTACAGAGGTGTACTCCAAGATAGACTTGAGGTCAGGCTATCATCAAGTGCGGGTTAGAGCTGGTGATGTCCAAAAGACGGCTTTTAGAACTCGGTATGGGCACTATGAGTTCTTGGTGATGCCATTCGGGGTGACGAATGCCCCTGCTACATTTATGAGCCTGATGAACCGAGTATTTCAGGAGTGCCTCGATCAGTTTGTGATCGTGTTCATTGATGACATCCTGGTCTATTCAAGGAATGAGGAGGATCATGCCGATCATCTGAGGATAGTGCTCCAGATCCTCAGAGATCATCAGTTGTACGCCAAACTCAGCAAGTGTGAGTTTTGGCTGAGCAGTGTAGCCTTCTTGGGCCATATCATATCACGAGAGGGGATATCAGTAGACCCGAGGAAGATAGAGGCAGTTATGGATTGGTCTGCCCCTACTTCAGTCAGTGAGATTCGAAGTTTTCTTGGTCTGGCTGGCTATTATCGACGTTTCGTCGAGGATTTCTCAAAGATCGCCAAGCCACTTACACAGTTGACTCAGAAGGGAGTCCCATTCTGTTGGACAGAGGCTTGTGAGCAGAGTTTCAGGGAATTAAAGCACAGACTGACTACTGCACCAGTTCTAGTGATTCCCAAGGAGAACAAAGGATTTGTTCTTTATACCGACGCATCACTACAGGGCTTAGGGTGCGTACTGATGCAGGACAGACATGTAGTGGCTTACGCTTCGAGACAATTGAAGCCACACGAGACGAGGTATCCAGTCCATGATCTGGAGTTGGCAGCAATAGTGTTCGCCCTGAAGATATGGCGACACTACTTATACGGTACCTCATTTACCATCTTCACTGATCACAAGAACCTGAAGTTCTTGTTTACACAGGCTGAGTTGAACATGAGGCAGAGGAGATGGATGGACCTGCTGAAGGATTATGATTGTGAAATCCTATACCATCCCGGGAAAGCAAATCTGACAGCCGACGCCCTGAGTCGGAAAGTGCGGAGCACTACAGAGGATGCCATGTGTTTATCAGCTATGTTGGGCTCCTACTGCCATTTGGGATTTGATTATGACGTATCTTCTTCACCAGTACAGGTTTTGACCCTGCTAGCGGAGCCTGTTATTTATGATCACATCAGAAAGGCTCAGGGGACCGATGTAGAGGTTCGGAGATGGATATTAGTGGTTCATTCAGGTCAGCCATCGAGATTCAGAGTGGCTGAGGACGGTTCTCTGAGACTTGGCGACAGATGGGTGGTTCCAGATGCACCTGAGTTGCGTCAGGGTTTATTACAACGAGCTCATTGCAGCAGGATGAGTGTCCACCCAGGAGGGAAGAAGATGTATAAGGATTTACGCAGCCAGTTCTGGTGGAGGCGTATGAAACAAGATGTCACCTCATTTGTCAAGCGCTGTTTGATTTGTCAGCAGGTGAAGGCTGAGAGGCAGAGGCCTGGAGGTGAACTAAGGAGTTTGGAGATACCCGAGTGGAAGTGGCAGCACGTGTCTATGGATTTCGTGACCCACTTACTGAGGACTGTTTCGGGTTTTGATGCCATCTGGGTAGTCGTGGATAGATTGACTAAAGTGGCTCACTTCATTCCCTACTGTATGACATATACGCACTTGAGGATGGCACAGTTATATGTCAGAGATGTGGTGAGACTACACGGGATCCCTGTTTCGATAGTGTCCGATCGAGATCCGCGGTTCACATCTCACATTTGGGAGGGTCTGCAGAAAGCTCTAGGTACAGAGTTGAGGCTGAGCACAGCCTATCACCCTCAGACGGACGGACAGATCGAGCGTACGATACAGACGCTCGAGGATATGTTGAGAGCTTGTGTGCTAGAGTTCGACACTTCATGGCAGGACTCGATAGCCTTGGTGGAGTTCTCTTACAACAACAGCTACCAGGCAAGTATACAGATGGCTCCTTTTGAGGCCCTCTATGGTAGGCGTTGTAGGTCACCCTTGTCTTGGGATGACTTGGACCGTAAGTCGGTTAGAGGACCAGAGTTGGTTCAGGAAATGGAAGAGAAAGTTAAGGTTATCAAAAGAAAGATGAAGGCAGCTCAGAACAGACAGGCAGCATATGCCAATCAGCGGCGTAGACCGTTGGAGTTTCAGTTAGGCGACAGAGTTTTTCTGAAGATCTCGCCTTTCAGAGGCGTAGTACGGTTTGGTATGCGGGGGAAGTTGTCCCCGAGATATGTGGGGCCGTATGAGATCTTACAGCGTGTGGGTACTCTGGCGTACCGTTTGGCCTTACCGCCTTCTCTGTTGGTATACATGACGTATTTCATGTGTCTATGCTGAGGAAGTATGAGCCGGATCCTTCACATGTGTTGCAACCTTCAGAGGTTCAGATAGAGTCCGATTCGTATGTGGAGCGGCCTATCAGGATTTTGGATAGGGCAGACCGCAGACTTTGGAACAAGGTGATTCCTATGATCAAGGTGCAGTGGGATCGTAGGGGTGTCGAGGAGGCCACGTGGGAGACAGAGCGACACATGGTGCAGCACTATCCAGAGCTGTTTTCTGGTATGCTTTTATGTATTGGTTACTTCATGTTGGTAAGCATGTTTGATTTCGGGGACGAAATCCTATAAGTAGGGGAGTATTGTGATATCCCCGAAATGATTATTGTGATGTTAATCATTTGAGTTAAATTATGATGATTTGGGTATTAATTCATGGGTTTGGATTAGTATTATTGGGGAGTTTCATTTCAGGGTGCATGTGATATATGTTGAGATTTGGGGTGTGTGTTGTTTGTTTTGGGTAAAGCACGTTAACGAGAATTGAAGTATTTTAATGAGAAAATACTATAAATATCATGTGAGGATATTTTTATACATCGTGCTAAATACCGGGACCAAAACATAACACATCATACCACCCAACACCGAACCACCCCCCCCCCCCCCAACCCATGCCAATCACACTGTGCCCAGGCTGACTTCCCATCCCACTTGGCTCAATCATTTGACCACTCTCAGCCATCCCAAATCTCGACCTTTCTCTCCCAATTCCTCACCAGCACTTGCTAAGCAATAATCTGAGGAGCCTTCCTTTTTCATCGCCGGGAAACCCTTCAAAAATCGGAGCAACGTAGGGTGAGAAACCATGCTCTGTTTTTGTTTTAAACCTGTTTGAGTACATGTTTTTAGGTGGCGAGAAAACGGCATGTTAGCTTAGGTTTCTTGAAACCTTTGATTTAAATGCTTTTATGGTGTTATTGTGAGGCTCTCTGTATTTTTCCTTGAGCATGTTGCATGTTTTATGTTGAGGAAATAAGCATGTAAAGAAGGGTGTTCGGAAATCTGGGTAGGTGTATGCCCTGTTTTTCTGGGAAATTATGGTTAGGGAGTGATTTTGAGGAGGTGGTATCATGCATGTTAGAAGGGTTTGTGGTGAACCTTCGATTTGAGTTTATGCATGGTAGTTTTGTAAAGCCCTTGGCATGTTTGTTCGAGCATGCTTTATGTTATATGTGATAGTTATTATAGCATGAAATGAAGTACTCAGGAAATCTGGAAATAAAATGTGTTGCCCTGTTTCCGAAAAGATGATCGAGTACTTGTGTAAATGGTCGTCGTTTATGCATATGGGCTTATGTTTGGGGTGTAATTTTGGTATGAATACACTCAGGGTAGTGTGTTGTAACTGCTAGCATGTTTATTTGGGCATGTTGTATGTCTTACATGTTGGATTTAAGGGTGTGATTTTAGGTGTTCGAGAATTCTGGGTTGGCATTTCTCGAATAGAGCATCTCGATCGATCGATATTTCATCTCGATCGATCGAGCGGGGCAGAATCTTGGTTTTGATTTTAGGCGTCTTCTCGATCGATCGGGAAGAGGGGCCGATCGATCGAGAGACCCAGAATGTTGAAAAATATAATTTGTTATATTTTGTTAAAGTTTTGATATTGGATTGTGTAAGGACCCCCGTGCCCTTAACCCGTTATTAGTGTATTAAGCCATACCATTAGTGCATATAATCATATCATAATGGGGAAAACCACATGCAAGTGCAACACCGTATGCTACCCAGAAAATTTCTTGCATCCAATTCCCAAAATATTCAGATTCCCCAACCAAGATTAATCATATAACATGCACCCACATAATACACTAACATGCTCTTAGTTCATTTAGCAATTCCATAATTAATTGCATGCAACCATAATGAACAGAGAGAAGCCGTAGCCCATTTATACATTCCATACACACGTAAAATGTACTCACATAAGAGTACCAAATGGATAAGCATGTATCTGATGTATAACACTCTACCGGATACCAGTCCTGGTAGCACCTCCCAAGCGCCACTCGATCTCAACTCTGGATCTGAGTGTCCGTCCAGCCAAATCTGGTACCTCGATCCTGGAAGTACCTCTAACCAACAGCCCGAGCTCGACTCCAAAGCCGCTACACCTGTGTTACCTGCCCCAACAGAGACAGCCCCCACACGGGGTGAGCATACCAATACCACCAATCACAAAATAATAATATTGCAATTCATAATTTACAGAATGTAAATGCCATAATTTAAATGATACTCCCTGGATGGTAACACCCTCATCCGGGATCCCCTGTATTGTCCCTGTTCTCAAAATAACCAAACTCATCAAATTCTCAAAGCCAGTTAATCACCATATAGATTAACTAATGCAGTTCTACCATGCCAGTTCCATAATCAATGTGTAAAATCATATATATATATGCCATAGATTTCACATATATTTAACCAAGGATTCCATGTTCCCATAACATTGCTCGCTCCACAATAGCGGCATTCTAAACCCAGCGCACGCTCAACAATAGCGGCGTCATAACCGATGGTCGCTCAACGACGACAACACCCAATCGTTGCTCGCTCGAAAGCGGCACCCTATGATTCCCAATGTATGTCTATTTATCACATTTACCATATACCATGCATTTCACTATCCAATTATTGCAAGTACCATGAATCATGCATTTCGACACCCATCTATTTCCAATACCATACCCCATGCATTTCAATACCCATTTATTGTAAATGCCCCACACCATGCATTTCAATGTCCATTTATTACAATTACCATATATCATGCTTTTCACTATTGCAACATTATAAAAGGCTATGCTCGTACGTTATACGTACCTTAATTTCCGAAGTCCGAGCCGAACCTTGCTCGAGTTCCATGCCCCGAAGAACGATGTGCTAACACGGTAAATAATTCACAATTAATTACGAACATGCAACCCATGCTCAAGCACACCCATAACCCTCAACATATTGTCAACCCACGACAATTTACCATTTAAAAGACCCGGGGCAGGGCATATACAGGGAGGGAAATCGAATGAGACAATATCGAAAATTGCTCAAGGACCACCCCTAAATTTGAACCCCAACAACACAAATCAAACCCAAATAATCACCATAATTCATTTAAAACATGAATTAAGCTATCCAAGCAAGAATCAACACCCCTTGCCAAAAACCCCCAATTTTCGAATTCAATACCCTTAAATTCGAACCCAAACAAGCCCTTAAATTCGAACCCTTATAATTCTTCGAATTCGAACACAATCAAGCATCATAATGCATCTACAACATGAATTAATCAATTACCAACAAGAATAAACATCCCCAAGTCAAAACTCCAAATTTTCGAACCCTAACCCACAAAATTGAGCTGAAATTCGAACCAAAATGCAACCAAAATTTCGAACCAAAAAGTCTGAAATGTTCGACCCAAAAACACCATAAAAACGCCCCAAAAACACCAGAAAAATCGTGCCAAAAACATACCAAAATCGAGGCCCAAAAATCGGATGAACTGCAGTGACGAACCCTAGCGTTTCCAGCAGAAATCCGAGCTCCATTCGCGACCAAACCTCAAATTGATGGTACGGGAAGGAGCGCCTGGTCGAGACGAACACGGCGGCGGGTCGGACGCGCCGAACGGCGGCCGCACGGCGGCGGGCGCACGCCTGGAAGCGGCGTGGGTCAAAAGGGGATCGAAAATCGGCGGGTTCGGGGAGAGAGAAGGAGGGGGAAGAAAATGGTTCCGATCATTAAAATCCCGGGTTCAATTGGTATTTATAGCAAAAATACCCCAAAATATCAATAGTCCCACAAATACATCATGATTCATTAAAAATCATCTGCTTCCAAAAATTCTCTCTCTAACTCAAAAACCCCCTACCGGTGCCCACACCAAGCACTCGAGATTCCGAGTCACACTAAAAACCCAACTCGCAGGTTTTCATCGGAATGAGAATACGATCTCAACCTCGGGATCCAACGATCCCAAATGCCCGATTTACCAACCTCGGGAGATGCCAAACCGCAATTAATTCCTAATTGCCACAATTAAAAATCCATCAAGGATTAATACAACACCGGGATTACCACCATAATTCCCGGACATCACAATTATCCCCCACTAATAAAATTTCGTCCTCGAAATTGCACCGGTGTATCCCACGTAACACCAGGACTTCACAAACAAAACAAAGCCAAGACCCCGATTCTGAACCACCTTAGAATCGAATTAACAACTGCGAGAATACCAGTCTCGCACCAAGCCCTAAAATAGCGCAACGCCAAAACCAATACAAACCCGAAAGATAATAACGTACCTCGACGTGAATCGTCCCAGAAGTCAGTTCACCAAAACTACAAACCAACCAAATCTCCATTGGTTCTGACAAAGATACCATCCCGTGATATTCACCACCTGCCCACGATGCTTGACACGCATCGTCAAGATGGGGACCACTAGTATACAACAGTATACTCACAGAAAAACCAGATTTCGCTTCCCAGTCCATCTCCTCCAAAGGAGTAGTTGCACCACTTGCAACCCGGACCGGGTTACCCACGGTCACTGATCCACACAAAATACATCACCGAGGATGTTTACACCGGTGTGTTCCAAGAAATCATATCTTGGTCCCGACACACCATCAAGACTCCACCAAGTCTCAAGTTCCACAGGGGACATGGAAGGCAACCAATTGCATTCCTACACAAGTGTCAACCATGACACTAAACAAATCCGAATCTCGGCCATCCCTCATTTATCCTTGGATCCAACAATCCTAAAATAGGAAGGCTATCGAATTATCCGACAAAAACCACCATGATTCCAAAACACGTCGATCCCTCCTCAGGGGAATCAACAACCCTCACGATCATTCATCAGAATGCATCGTGCCATCGAGATTACCGATCTCGAGGTTCCACAATCTCACACCGGAGATCCACTAAACCAAGTATACACACTCGGCGTTCCACAATGAACAAAATAAGGTTAGCATTCGTATACACACACGGCATACATGCCCATACACCCACACAACATGCATACACAATGCAATAGACTCGGGTATCTCCAATCATACCCACATCCCAAAGCCAACTGTCAAACCTCGATTATTCTCACCCCACGGAGAATGATGGTTGTCAAACCAAAACCAAAGGGTGTGATTTCAACATCACCACCACACGAACCAAAATAACGAATCTCCCCAAAAGATTCAACCGGTAGGAATCACAATACCGTCTGCCTCTCAAGGAAGAAGTCATGAATCCATGATCCTCCAATCCTCGAATTACCGTTCGGAAAACCTGGTATATTAATACCAAAACATATCCCGGAACCCAGAAATATACAATTGGTTAGAGTAGTGCATCAATACTACTATTACCCGATCCAAAAATCCGTATACGCCATGTATACACATCCCAACGATGCTCTGTACTAATACCATAGTACTCCAAAATCGAGCATCTTCCCGAAGACGTCTCCTCAAACGTCTCACCGAGGTAAGAAATCCATTACCCGGTCCAACACCAGTAATGCTTACCATGGCTGATTTACAATCAATCCACGACCGATGTAAGCTGTCTCCAAGACAGTACAATCCAAATCTCTCCAAGAGATAAAATCAATATAGTAGTGTCACCCCACTAACTATATCTCACTAACCATTGTGATTCCCATTGCATGCCAATTGCAAGGATGCTCAACTAGAGCTAACCACGACTTGTTGACACTCACGTTGGTAACACCAACAAACTTGAGCTGTCCCAGCACAAGTCCCTCAAAACAATGACGTATAACGTCCCCGTGAGGTATTCCCTACCTCAAACACCATGCCACATAGAGACTACAAGAGTCTACCATAACCCTCATCGTATCACCATACGATTCACCAAACTCGAATCCAACGAGCATTATAATAGCTAACACAAGCACACCAAAGTACTGCAACAATACCTGGCTAGTGATTCGCTGGTCCCATAGGCTTATACCAACCTATCAACGTGACACACGCTCCATCCCGGTATACCATACCGCATAAACCATTAGAGTTGTGGGTCATTGCCCAACATATCTCTAAAACACCAAAGCATACTGGACAACCCAGCGTCCATGCTCAATTATCAAGCAATCCTAATCCATTAGGACTTCTTCCACGCCCTTAGGGTGGGTGTAACCATGTTTACTCCTCATCACAATAACAAGCGAGTAGTTTCCTCAATGACTACTCTTACCACCATTCACTTGGCCTTAGCCATCCCAGCGAGCATACCCAAGGGTATCATTGCTCGTCAATAATATACCTCCATAATACGATGCGTACTCTCACCGGTACAATGCATCAATGATCCATCGAGCAAACCTGCTCGGCAAAAGGTCTCGTCAACTAAATACCCAGACCCTACCATGTGCCCACCATCGGCACTCAAACCATACAACCATATACATAAACATGAATGTATAAATCACCAAAATGACGCCAAGCGTCCACATAGTTATCCCAAATAACATCGTCGAACATATGACGGTACCTGTCGATACACGACATCCATAATCTCATCGTCAAACACATGACGGTAAATAATAATACACCATACTCACCATACTGATAACAAAAGTAATATGCCATACCTCATCGCTATCGAGATAGCGGAATACCTGTATCCATCGTCCACCAGCGGTACATAAGCAGCACCCATCGCTCGTAGGCGGCATAATCCAGTGCTACACACATAGCGGTATAACCCATCGCTATCGAATCAGCGGCATGATCCCTCGCCATGGAGTCAGCGGCATAAAATGTCGCTATAGATATCCGGCGGTATAAACCATCGCCAATAGAATACCCGGCGTAACCGTCGCCAATAAAATACCCGGCGTAACCATCGCCAATAAAATACCCGGCGTAACCATCGCCAATAAAATACCCGGCGTAACCATCGCCAATAAAATACCCGGCGTAACCATCGCCAATTAAAATACCCGGCGTAACCATCGCCAACAAAATACCCGGCGTAACCATCGCCAATAAAATACCCGGCGTAACCATCGCCAATAAAATACCCGGCGTAACCATCGCCAATAAAATACCCGGATAATCGCGGACTCAAGAGGTACTCACACTCATGTAGTACTTTGTTCCCGATCACATCGCTACGTCATGACAACGGCATCATCGCTTCGACGTGACAGCGGCATGTATCATCGCTTCGACACGACAGCGGCATCATCGTTTCGACATGACGGTGGTACCATCGCTTCGACGTGACAGCGGCATTTACCATCGCTTCGACACGACAGCGGCATTTACCATCATTCCGGCATGACAGCGGAAATACCCTTCGCTTCGACGTATTAGCGGCATAATATCCCTCGCAATAATAATATGACAGCGGCATTTTCCTTCGCTTCGACATATTTGCGGCAAATATTCTTCATCGCTATAATACGACAGCGGCAAGTATTCATATCGCTACGCCATGCATGCAACCGTAATGCATAACCCGTATTTCAATAATTGTTTCGGCACGACAGCGGCATCATCGCTTCGACGTGACAGCGGCATTTACCATCGCTTCGACACGACAGCGGCATCATCGCTTCGACGTGCATGCAACCGTAATGCATAACCTGTATTCCCATAAACATCGCCATGAGTGTATTTTTAATGCACCTCGCTCCAACATATAGCGGCAAAGCATCAAAATCATCACTCCGATGTATATCTATGCAACCGTAATGCATAGTCCATGTCTCATAAGACCCTGCAACCACCATGGTTAGCAACACATATTCCAATTATGAACGCATATCATAAACGCACATAAGCAATCATGAATAAGTATGTGCTTCTCATTCCCAATAACATGTTCCTAGGCCCTCAACAGCCCCAAAGAGCTAACCTGGCTCTGATACCACTAATGTAAGGACCCCCGTGCCCTTAACCCGTTATTAGTGTATTAAGCCATACCATTAGTGCATATAATCATATCATAATGGGGAAAACCACATGCAAGTGCAACACCGTATGCTACCCAGAAAATTTCTTGCATCCAATTCCCAAAATATTCAGATTCCCCAACCAAGATTAATCATATAACATGCACCCACATAATACACTAACATGCTCTTAGTTCATTTAGCAATTCCATAATTAATTGCATGCAACCATAATGAACAGAGAGAAGCCGTAGCCCATTTATACATTCCATACACACGTAAAATGTACTCACATAAGAGTACCAAATGGATAAGCATGTATCTGATGTATAACACTCTACCGGATACCAGTCCTGGTAGCACCTCCCAAGCGCCACTCGATCTCAACTCTGGATCTGAGTGTCCGTCCAGCCAGCTCTGGTACCTCGATCCTGGAAGTACCTCTAACCAACAGCCCGAGCTCGACTCCAAAGCCGCTACACCTGTGTTACCTGCCCCAACAGAGACAGCCCCCACACGGGGTGAGCATACCAATACCACCAATCACAAAATAATAATATTGCAATTCATAATTTACAGAATGTAAATGCCATAATTTAAATGATACTCCCTGGATGGTAACACCCTCATCCGGGATCCCCTGTATTGTCCCTGTTCTCAAAATAACCAAACTCATCAAATTCTCAAAGCCAGTTAATCACCATATAGATTAACTAATGCAGTTCTACCATGCCAGTTCCATAATCAATGTGTAAAATCATATATATATATGCCATAGATTTCACATATATTTAACCAAGGATTCCATGTTCCCATAACATTGCTCGCTCCACAATAGCGGCATTCTAAACCCAGCGCACGCTCAACAATAGCGGCGTCATAACCGATGGTCGCTCAACGGCGACAACACCCAATCGTTGCTCGCTCGAAAGCGGCACCCTATGATTCCCAATGTATGTCTATTTATCACATTTACCATATACCATGCATTTCACTATCCAATTATTGCAAGTACCATGAATCATGCATTTCGACACCCATCTATTTCCAATACCATACCCCATGCATTTCAATACCCATTTATTGTAAATGCCCCACACCATGCATTTCAATGTCCATTTATTACAATTACCATATATCATGCTTTTCACTATTGCAACATTATAAAAGGCTATGCTCGTACGTTATACGTACCTTAATTTCCGAAGTCCGAGCCGAACCTTGCTCGAGTTCCATGCCCCGAAGAACGATGTGCTAACACGGTAAATAATTCACAATTAATTACGAACATGCAACCCATGCTCAAGCACACCCATAACCCTCAACATATTGTCAACCCACGACAATTTACCATTTAAAAGACCCGGGGCAGGGCATATACAGGGAGGGAAATCGAATGAGACAATATCGAAAATTGCTCAAGGACCACCCCTAAATTTGAACCCCAACAACACAAATCAAACCCAAATAATCACCATAATTCATTTAAAACATGAATTAAGCTATCCAAGCAAGAATCAACACCCCTTGCCAAAAACCCCCAATTTTCGAATTCAATACCCTTAAATTCGAACCCAAACAAGCCCTTAAATTCGAACCCTTATAATTCTTCGAATTCGAACACAATCAAGCATCATAATGCATCTACAACATGAATTAATCAATTACCAACAAGAATAAACATCCCCAAGTCAAAACTCCAAATTTTCGAACCCTAACCCACAAAATTGAGCTGAAATTCGAACCAAAATGCAACCAAAATTTCGAACCAAAAAGTCTGAAATGTTCGACCCAAAAACACCATAAAAACGCCCCAAAAACACCAGAAAAATCGTGCCAAAAACATACCAAAATCGAGGCCCAAAAATCGGATGAACTGCAGTGACGAACCCTAGTGTTTCCAGCAGAAATCCGAGCTCCATTCGCGACCAAACCTCAAATTGATGGTACGGGAAGGAGCGCCTGGTCGAGACGAACACGGCGGCGGGTCGGACGCGCCGAACGGCGGCCGCACGGCGGCGGGCGCACGCCTGGAAGCGGCGTGGGTCAAAAGGGGATCGAAAATCGGCGGGTTCGGGGAGAGAGAAGGAGGGGGAAGAAAATGGTTCCGATCATTAAAATCCCGGGTTCAATTGGTATTTATAGCAAAAATACCCCAAAATATCAATAGTCCCACAAATACATCATGATTCATTAAAAATCATCTGCTTCCAAAAATTCTCTCTCTAACTCAAAAACCCCCTACCGGTGCCCACACCAAGCACTCGAGATTCCGAGTCACACTAAAAACCCAACTCGCAGGTTTTCATCGGAATGAGAATACGATCTCAACCTCGGGATCCAACGATCCCAAATGCCCGATTTACCAACCTCGGGAGATGCCAAACCGCAATTAATTCCTAATTGCCACAATTAAAAATCCATCAAGGATTAATACAACACCGGGATTACCACCATAATTCCCGGACATCACAGATTGTAATGAGACATCTAATATTGTGTTGTACACTGGTGTAGAGCCTTCACAGGTAGCTACACAGCGCAGGGGATAGAGTCCTGCAACACACCACATTTTGGAAAGGTACGTAAGTGACGTACGGGCATCCCAACGGTAACATGTACTTAAGTTTGTCTGTGTGACACATGATGAATGCAATGCGATGCATTAGGATTATGATACATGTTATTATGCATTGTGTTGCATATTATGCATTGTTGTTGCATATTGTGATGTGGGATAAAGAGGTGTATTCCACGAGTCAGGGCGATCACAGTTAAGGTTTTAATGCTTATGCTTTAACGCTGCGCATGTGGAGCGGGAGGGGGGAGGCGAGGTATACCATACTAAGCGAGGAAGAGATACCGCTAGTATGATGAAGCGTGTATGCGATACCGCTTGTTTGAGATTAAGAAAGCATTAAAATAACTGATGATGACTGACTCAAGAAAAAGAGGAAATGTCATGACATTCATTTGTAAAGCCATACATTCATATAATGTGTTTTATTATGAACTATGGTACAGGGACAACCATTGGGCGTTATAAATGCAGGAAATACAGGAAGTGCTTGTATTTAGGATTGTGCATTTATGCTTTACTTTCATATTATGTTGAATATGAATTGTTTTATGCTCACGTGTTGGGGGTTGTCTTTGTAGGTGCTTTTGTTGACGAGAACCAGGGTCGGGGTTGATTTGCTGAGCTGTAATGTGATATCCCCGAAATGATTAATTGCAATCTGGTGCATTAATTGTGTTTTTATGATTAATTATGGTGGTAATTAATTATGTGTTGGAATTATTTATGCGGAAATGCTTAGTCACATGTTAGAGTGACCCGGGGTAGCATTTCAGGGTGCATGTTGGGAATTATGGTTGGGAGCATGATTTATTTGCCATTGGTAGCAATTGATTAGAAATCATGTGTTTAATTGATATTTGGTGCATTATGAATAAATGCTTTGAAAAATATCATGTTGGGGTGTTTTATACACCATGGAATTATTTTGGTATGCTTTTTAATTAATTAAACCAACACCTTTTATTACCCCACACCTTTACCAATCCATCACTTTTAACTTTACCAAAATCAAATCCACAAACCCCTCCTCCTTCCAATTTTCGAGCTCAAGATTGGGGGTAAAGAGAAACCTTTCAAAAATCTTGATTTTTGGAGCTTGTTGGGTGATTTGAGGTCCCCAAGAGGTATGGATACCTCATGGTTAATTTTTGTAAGGTTTTATTTGAGTTTGGTATGATTTTGATTGGTTTTAAAATGGGTTTTGTTGGGTTGTTGTGGGTTTGGTTATATGTTGGAGTTATACTTGCGTTGAAGTATATTTTGGTGGTTTATGTTGATATTTATGTTGTTGGTTGGTTGGGTTAAGTGTTGGTATGGATTGGAAGATTTTTGGGAGCAAAAATGGTGAAAAACGCATGTCTGTGCGAGGCGATCGATCGCCTGAAAAGGGGCGACCGATCGCCAAGGGGCAGCAACATTTTTGCGGGACAGGCGTTCGATCGCCTGTTATGAGGCGACCGATCGCCGAGAGGCAGTAGCCATATAGAAGTAATGGCGATCGATCGCCATGTTTGAGGCGACCGATCGCCGAAGGGAAAATTTTGAGGCGATCGATCGCCTGGGTGAAGCGATCGATCGCCGCCTGTGGATTTTTGAGAAATGCTTTCTTTTGTCAAATTTTTGGTATTTGGCTATTATTTGGCTTCTAATATGGGGTTGTGTGATTGTGTAGAACCATCCCAGGTAGCAACGCAACCGAGGAATTGAAGCCATATCAAATCCACTTTTGGAAAGGTACGTAGTGGACGTACGGGCACCCCAACGGTACATGTATCTTATATACTCATTGTTTATGCATTGTGGATGCAAGTATATATGTGGTATTGCATAGTGGATGCAAATACATGTTATGCATGATGTTTATAGATGCATATGATTATTGGTGCACATCCCATGAGTCGTGGTCATCCCTTGATGATTTTAATGCTTGCCGCTATTTGGTTTGGTTCCGCTGAATGTGAAGCGAGGGGTGGGAGCGCCGCATGTCACATTTGAGCGTGGTTATCATATAGGGCGAGGAAAGGGTATTTGCCGCTCAATGAGAGGCGAGGGGTGGGAGTCCCGCAGTCCATTGAAGCGAGGTTATCCTATGCCGCCTATATGTAAATAAGCGAGGGGCATTAAAATACATTGTGATGGACAGACTAGGGATTGGGGATCAGTATTGGTTATTGATGAGCTGGTATATGTCATGACATGTTTAGACCATTAAAAATAATCTATTGATTATACTCATGAGTTATGGTACAGGGACAACCAAATGGGAAGCGTTTGAAATGCATGGGGAAAACAGGAAGTGTTTTATTATGATTATGCATTTACGCTTTATCTTCATATTGTGTTGAATATGAATGATTATTATTGCTCATGTTTGGGGGTTGTCCTTGTAGGTACACGTTTGGCATGATAGAAGGGCTAGACGGGTTGAGATGGTGAGCTTTTGAGGATGCTTTTGGAACTTGAAGGACAGGATTATCTTGGATAGTATCTACTCTAGGAGTAGTATAAAACTATAGTTGATCACATTCATTGATTGGAATGTAATTAATCCTTTTTGGTAGTCCTTATTTTTGGCATGTAATGCTTAAGCTCATAAACTCAACACGTTATTTCTCACTCTGATCATTTATATTAGCTCTATTATGCCTTGATTCCGCACTTAAGGATTAGGGTCCTTACATTAGTGGTATCAGAGCAGTGGTTAGAGAACCCGGGAACGAGTGAAGGGTAGCCTTAGCATGATTGGCTAGGTGCTTACATTTGAAGCATGTTTATGCATGTGGTGCATATTAATGTATATCATGTTATACTAACGTGCTTATTCTCATTCCTGTTATCTAACGGCATATATATATACTGCTTTGGAATACATTTGTATACAGCATGGCTGCTAATGAGGAGGTTGGAGATATTGGTAGTGTGAACGCAAGCGTTGGTCAAGTGAACCCTCTACCTCCACCGGCTGTAGGAATGGAACCAGTGGTTCAGTTATTGCTACCGGATGAGATCAGTTTGACGCAATTTCTGTCGTATCATCCGCCCCGGTTTGAGGGGACAGAGTCCGGAGAGGAGGCTGAAGAGTGGCTGGAAAGACTCGAACAGATCTTTGTATCGGCTCCTTGTGCTGTGACAGCTTGGCTGAGACTGGCGGAGTTTCAGTTGGCAAAGAAACCTCTCATGTGGTGGAGGAGCACGGTGATGGAGCTAAGAGCACTAGGTGCTGTGATTGACTGGACACTCTTCAGGACTAGGTTTTTGAACCGGTACTTCTCCGCAGCAGCGAGACAGACAAAGGAGGACGAATTTACAAGTTTGAGGCAGGGGAACATGACAGTGGCAGACTATGCCACACGGTACTCTTCGTTGCTGAGGTACGTTCCCCACATTGCCACAGTGGACACGCTAAGATGAGGAATTTTATGAAGGGATTGCGACCGGAGCTCTATGATCGGGTTATCACCAATAACCCGACTTCTTTTGATGATGCTCTTACAAGAGCGGATCTTGCTGAGCTAGGAGTAGGAGCTTACGCTATGCCACCACCGGTACCGCAACAGAGGCAGACTAGTGACAGCTTGAGGCCTCGGGGTGAGCCATTTAAACCCCGTGGTGCCTCTTCATCTTCGCGATATGGTGGAAAGAAACACTTTGGTCAGAAGCAGGATAACAATAAAGGCAATTGGTCCGCCAATAGAGGATCTTCACAAGGGGATAGGCCGGGAGAACCGAGGTGCAACAATTGTGGAGGGCCACATTCTTCAAACAAGTGTCCTGCCTGTTATATCTGTGGCAAGATGGGCCACATCGCTCGGTATTGCCCCACACGGGGAGGACAGTCAGAGTATCAGGGCAACAGGCCGAGGTTTGAGGATAGGACAGTGCAGCAGAGGCAGCAGTTTGGGCCTCGACCATCGGGAGGTCAGACAGTAGGACCACCCCAGGGGCAAGTGTATGCACTGACCAAGGAGCAGGCCCAGGCAGCTCCAGAGGAGGTGATCGCCAGTACGTGTCATTTATTTACGTACCCTACTTTTATTTTGATCGATACAGGTGCCTCCCATTCTTTTATATCGGTGGGTTTTGTGGAAAGACACCATATGCGCACGTCTTCTTTACCCACGCCTCTCCTTGTCTCGACACCCACTGGAAGAAATGTCGTTGCTGATCAGTTTATGACAGACTGCCTCATTTATTTTGAGGGCAACGAGTTGAGGTCAGACTTGATTGTGTTGGGTATGTCAGACTTTGACTGCATCTTGGGTATTGATGTTCTGAACAGATATCAGGCAGTGGTAGATTGCCGGCAGAGGATAGTGAAGTTCAGACCTGAGTTGGGCAGTCAGTGGACTTTCTATGGCAACGGTTCTCGTGCGAAGATTCCGTTGATTTCAGCGATCAAGATGACTCAGTTATTTGAACATGGCCACACGGGCTATCTCATATATGCCGTGGACACGTCTGGGAAGGATAAGGAACTAAGAGTTGAGGATGTACCGGTAGTAGCCGAATTCGCTGATGTATTCCCAGAAGAGATCCCAGGTTTCCCACCGGCTAGGGAAGTCGAGTTTGGGATCGAGCTGTTGCCAGGGACGTCCGCTATCTCTCGTGCACCTTATAGGATGGCACCGGCAGAATTGAGAGAGTTGAAAGAACAGTTGCAGGATCTCCTGGACAAGGGATATATACGCCCGAGCGTGTTGCCATGGGGCGCACCAGTTCTCTTTGTGAAGAAGAAGGACGGTTCGATGCGGTTGTGTATCGATTACCGGCAACTGAATAAGGCTACAGTGAAGAACAAGTATCCTCTCCCAAGGATAGATGACTTGTTTGATCAGTTGCAAGGTACCAGGGTGTATAGCAAGATTGATTTGAGATCCGGGTATCATCAGATTCGAGTCAGAGAGGAAGATGTGCAGAAGACAGCATTCCGGACCCGATATGGGCATTATGAGTTCCTAGTGATGCCGTTCGGCGTGACGAATGCTCCAGCGGTCTTTATGAGTCTGATGAACAGAGTGTTTCAGCAGTATCTTGATCAGTTCATCATCGTGTTCATAGACGATATTCTTATCTACTCCCGGAGCGAGGAGGAGCATGTGAAACACTTGAGGACAGTGCTTCAGATTCTCAGAGAGCATCAGTTGTATGCTAAGCTCAGTAAGTGTGAATTTTGGCTGAGCAGTGTAGTGTTTCTGGGTCATGTCATATCGAGCAGCGGGATATCTGTGGATCCCAAGAAGATTGAGGCTGTGATGGAGTGGGCTGCCCCCACTTCTGTGCCTGAGATTCGGAGTTTTCTTGGTTTGGCCGGTTATTATCGACGCTTCGTCGAGGGCTTTTCAAAGATTGCCAAGCCGCTGACTCAGTTGACCCAGAAGGGAGTGCCTTTCTTTTGGTCAGAAGCTTGTGAGGAGAGCTTCCAGGAGTTGAAGCACCGGTTGACGACGGCGCCAGTGTTAGTGATCCCTACGGAGAACTCCAGATTTGTTCTGTATACTGACGCATCACTTCAGGGCCTTGGGTGTGTTCTGATGCAAGATAAGCATGTGGTGGCTTATGCATCGAGGCAGTTGAAGCCGCATGAGACCAGATATCCAGTTCATGACTTGGAATTGGCAGCTATCATCTTCGCCCTGAAGATTTGGAGGCATTATTTGTATGGTACGTCGTTTACCATATACACGGATCACAAGAGCCTCAAGTTTTTATTCACTCAGGCGGAGCTGAACATGAGGCAGAGGAGGTGGATGGACCTTGTAAGGACCCCAAGACCTTAACCCTTAATTAGTGTATTAACCACTATGTGTGGCACATGCTTCTATACAAATCAATCGGAAGCTCAGATGATACTTTACCATTGGATGGCAACTACTAAATTTCTTTAATGTTCAACGTTATAAGATCATCTCTACTAACATATAGACTCATAGAGTTGCCCATTATCATCCCCATTTTGCCACTTTTCACATTGTGGACTTTTATAAAAATTTGGGCAGAGTCTCCCCGTAAATTGAGCTATCCCAAAACAAAAGCACATCACATAATATAATTCCCGGCCAGGGAATACACAATACCCAACAGAATACTGAACACAAAGTAAATTCCCAGCCAGGGAAGACACCACACATATGACGACATAAATGGGTCTCAACACCCACACAATACACTAACGACTCTCATATCATTAGCAATTCTACCACAATTGCATGCAACATATAATGAAAGAGAGAAAGGCTCATGCCTTTATATACAACCCATATACATGAATATCCATGCTCACAAGCGAGCATCATAGATGTGTATATAAACCTCGGGTGTACATAAGTACTCTATACGATACCGTGCTTCATCAAGCCCTGGTACCACGATCCTGTGAGTGCATCCAATCAACAGCTCGAGCCCAGCTCCATAGCCATCGATGCACCTGTTTACCTGCCCCAACAGAGACAGCCCCCAACGGGGTGAGCATACCAATACACGAAATCTCATAATTACAATAATGAAATTCATAATTTACAACACAAGTAATATTAATGAATTTTAAATGATACTCCCTGGATGGCAACATCCTCATCCGGGATTTCGTGTACTGTCCCTGTTCTCACAATCATCAAAACTCATCAAATCTCATAAATCAGTAAATCAACACATTGATTTAACTCATAGCATGCCTGATTCTCAAGTATCAAAAATCAATGATTCCAAGTTCATTATACATACAAATATAGATATCTCAATATCTAGTACTGATTTCTCAATTTCACTATCAATCATAGATAGCTCAAATGCCTAGCATTTATTTTACCAATTTCCCATTATACTTAGACATCTCACATGTCTTATAATGAGCACATGATCCCACGATCATTCTCAGGCATCTCAAATGCCGTACAGTAGTCATATAGACTCAGTACCCCATATATATCAACACATATATGCATATAGCCATACTCACAACCATCTAATGTAATTACAACACATTATGCATATCACAATTGCTATCACGTAAAGTAATGCTCGTACGTCGCACGTACCTTAAATCTCCGAAGTCCGAGCCAAACCTTGCTCGAGTTCCATGCCCCGAGGAACGATGTGCTAACACGATAAATAATTCACAATTAATTACGAACATGCAACCCATGCTCAAGCACACCCATAACCCTCAAAAATATTGTCAACACAAGACAATAAACCAATATCGAAAATTGTTCAAGAATTCCCCACAAATTTTCGAACCTTCACAACACAAATTGAACCCAATATAAACACCATAATTCATCTAAATTATGAATTAAGCTATCCAAGCAAGAATCAACACCCCTTGCCGAAAACCCCCAAATTTTCGAACTCAAAACCCTTAAATTCGAACCCAAACAAGTCCTTAAATTCGAACCCTTATAATTCTTCAAATTCGAACACAATCAAGCATCAAAATGCATCTACAACATGAATTAATCAATTACTAACAACAATAATCATCTCCAAGCCAAAACCCCCAATTTTCGAACAAGAACCCTAACCATGCACACAGCGCTGAAATTCGACCCATGAAGCAGCAAATTTACGAATCATGAAAGTGTGAAATTTTCGACTCAACATCAGCTCAAAAACGCCCCAAAACGTCGGAAGAACAGCCCCAAGAAACGTACCAAAATCGGCCACAAAATCGGACAGAAACCAGTTTTCGAACCCTACGCTTTTCTGGCAAATCCGAGCTCGATTCTCGACCAAACTTCAAATTGTTGGTATGGATAGGACCGCCTGGAAGAGACGAACACGGCGGCGGGTCGGACGCGCCGAACGGCGGCCGGACGGCGGCGGGCGGTGGCCTTTTGTGCGCGGGGGTCAAACAGATCGGGAAGGCTACGCGGGGGAAGAGAGAGGCTGACGGGAAAATGTGGGGAAAAAATGGCTCCGATAATTAAAATCTCGGGTTTAACTGGTATTTATAGTACCCCGAAATACTAATAGTCCCACAAATACATCATGATTCATTAAAAATCATCTGTTTTCAAAAACTCTCTCTCTAACTCAAAAATCCCCTACCGGAGCCCACACACAGCACCCGAGATTCTGAGTCACACTAAAAACCCAACTCACAGGTTTTCACCGAAATGAGAATACGATCTCAACCTCGGGATCCAACGATCCCAACTACTCAAATAGACGAGCCCAGAAGGCCCAACACTTCGATTAAACCCCAAATCGCCACGTAAAACAACTTTACGGGTTATTAACACTCCGGGATTAACATCCCTAATCTCTGGTCATCACAATATCCCCCACTAAAAGAATTTCGTCCTCGAAATTAGCACCGGTGTATCACGTAACACCCGGGCCACACAACTACAAGAAGTCATAACCTCGATTCCTGACCATATCAGAATCGTCTTAAAAACCTCGAGAATACTTATCTCACATCGAACTCTGAAACAGAGCGACTTTACCAAAATCAACTTATCACCAAGAGGCAAAACGTACTTCGATGCAGTTCATCCCAAAAGTCAGTCTCTCATGACCGCAAAACAACCGATACTTACGACTGTAGATCGGACAGTCATCAACTAGTAAGAACGCATCATGAATGACACCTCAACCGTGGGAATGTTGACTTCGTGTCAAACTCTGGAGTGGAATAGACTTCCAAACCCATCATAACGTCCAAGAGTGTCAGCACCACTCAACGCTAATAATCCCAAAGTAGTCAGTCAACTGGAACTGCAAGGATTCGAATTGCTCCCGATTCCATCGTAGATATCATCCAATGACATCTCTATCATGATTCACGATGTCTAACATACATCGTTACGGGGGAAACGTTAGCATACCACGGTGTACACAAACCAATCCTGGTTCCTGCTACACAGACCACCTCCATCCAAGGAGCAGTTGCACCCTCTACAACTCGGATCGGGCAACTTACGGCCACCGATCCACACCCGAATACATCTCACAAGATGTCCACCTCCGGATATTCCAAGAATCATATCATGCTCATAAATAAACCATCGAGACTCCACAGAGTTCAAATTCTGAAAGGACATGCAATAAACCCATTGCATCCTCAACGCTTGTGTCGACAGCGACACCCAACAAATCCGAATTCCTGCCATTCCTTGGCAATCCTAGGATTTAACAATCCAAACTTGGGAAGGCTATCGTGCAACTCGGAGGAAACACCAACAAGGAAACACCTCAACCCACACAAGATAATCCCTCCTCAAAGGGAGTCAACTAACTTCACGATTGTTTCTCATAATTCATCGTGCCCTGGAGATTCCCAATCTCAAGGTGTTCAATATCTCTCATCAGAGATTTAGCCATCCAAAATAGCATACTCTATGCTTGACAAAAAAAGGGAATCATTAATTGGCATCCGTATACTCACCGGTATACCTGCCTAAACACCGACATCACATGCATACTCAATGCACTTGGCTCGGGTATCTACAACATACCCCTAAGCCCCAAACACGACCGTCAATTCTGAGTCATTCCCTATCCAGTGGAGGACGATAATCGACGATTAACAACACGGTGTGATTCCCAAAATCAACACCACACGTACCAACTCACCGAATCTTTCAAAGATTCCCAAATAGGTCTAATACTACCTCCTTCCCCACAAGGGAAGTGCAATCGAACTCGAGATTCCACAAGTCTCGAAACACCGTTCGGAAAAACTGGATACAATAACCCCCATTGCATCCCAAATACACAGGTTCCCTCAGATCGAGTCAATAACGACCTGATGACTCTCTCGTTGGTACTCCAACAATACACTATGTCATCACCACGATATCTGGCTAGCAAAGCGCTGTCTCCATAGGCTCATATCAAGCCCACCAACAAACCATATGTCCCATCTCGGTACGCCATACCGTAACATCCATTTAGAGTAGTGGGTCATCACCCAAAATCTCTTTAAAACCAAAGCATAATGGACATCCCGGTGTCCCTGCTCAACCACGGAGCCATCTTAATTCATTAGGACATATCCCACACCTTCAGGTTGGGTGTGACCACGCCTACCGCAGATCACAACAACAAACGAGTAGTTTCCTCAATGACTACTCTTACCACCAATCACTTGGCCCTAGCCAAACCAACGAGCATACCCAAGGTATCATTGCTCGACAAAAGGTCTCGTCAACTAGTGACCCAGACTCTACCATGTGCTCACCATCGGCACTCAAACCATACGACTAAACACATAACATAAATGTATTAGCCATCAAAACGATGCTACACGTCTACATAGAACATCAACTATGTCATCGTCATCCCGTGACGGCATATGTCAACATATGACATCCAACTAACACCGTCCAACATACGACGGTACATGGCAATACACGACATCCATAATCTCATCATCAACACATGGCATATATATAGCAACACATAGTATCCACAATAATACTAACACAAGTAATATGCCATACCTCATCGCTATCAAGATAGCGGAATACCTGTATCCGTCGCTCGATAATAGTACGTAGTCAGCACCATCGCTCGAAGGCGGCAAAATCCTGTGCTGAGTACATAGCGGCACAATCCATCGCTATAGAATCGACGGCATGATACCTCGTCATATAATAAGTGGTATGAAACCTCGCTATACACCTGAGCATGAAAAAATCATCCACATAATAGCGGAAAGAGGCATCGCTATCAATACACATGGCGGCAAGAACCATCGCCAGTCAATATAGCGGCATGAACCATCGCTATCAATATACATGGCGGCAAGAACCATCGCCAGTCAATATAGCGGCATGAACCATCGCTATCAATATCCATGGCGGCAAGAATCATCGCCAGTCAATATAGCGGCATAAACCATCGCTATCAATATCCATGGCGGCAAGAATCATCGCCAGTCAATATAGCGGCATAAACCATCGCTATCAATATCCATGGCGGCAAGAATCATCGCCAGTCAATATAGCGGCATAAACCATCGCTATCAATATCCATGGCGGCAAGAATCATCGCCAGTCAATATAGCTGATCCCTAGTCATTGTCACGGTAGTGTATTTTAATGCCCCTCGCTTATTTTCATATGGGCGGCATAGGATAACCTCGCTACAAGGGACATGCGGCGCTCCCACCCCTCGCTTCACAGAGAGCGGCAAATACCCTTTCCTCGCCCCATATGACAACCACGCTCAAATGTGACATGCGGCGCTCCCACCCCTCGCTTCACATTTAGCGGAACCAATACAAAAAGCGGCAAGCATTTAAAATCATCACTCATCCATAACAATGACTCATAGGATATTCACCAAGTATTCCATTTACACCTGCAATCACAAAGCATATGCCATATCCAATATACATCAACATGAGTGTATTTTAATGCACCTCGCACAAATGTGACATGCGGCGCTCCCACCCCTCGCTTCAACAAATGGCGGCAAAGCATTAAAATCATCACTACATGTACACATGCAACAACAATGCATAAATCCATGATGTATATAAAATGCAGGTTACCGTTTCGTGTCTTTCAACCATGGCCTTAGCCTTTCGCATCATAGTGTTCCTACAGGAACAATCACAACCCATGAGCATACAATAATCCATATTCCCACAATATGATTATAATGAGTAAATGCATAAATCATGAGTACAAAGTACTTCCCATATTCCGATGCATTTCAAAATGCTCCATTTGGTTGCCCCTGTGTCACAACTCACAATCATAATCAACAGGTTATATTATGATTCCATAGATGTCATGACATATAATCGTTTCACTATGATCGCATATCACAAATGCACATAAGCAAAACAGTTGTGTCACACAACACTAGCTACTATCATGCATAAATATGTGCTACTCATTCCTATCAGCATGTTACAGGCCCTCAACATCCCCAAAGAGCTAACCACTGCTCTGATACCACTAATGTAAGGACCCCAAGACCTTAACCCTTAATTAGTGTATTAACCACTATGTGTGGCACATGCTTCTATACAAATCAATCGGAAGCTCAGATGATACTTTACCATTGGATGGCAACTACTAAATTTCTTTAATGTTCAACGTTATAAGATCATCTCTACTAACATATAGACTCATAGAGTTGCCCATTATCATCCCCATTTTGCCACTTTTCACATTGTGGACTTTTATAAAAATTTGGGCAGAGTCTCCCCGTAAATTGAGCTATCCCAAAACAAAAGCACATCACATAATATAATTCCCGGCCAGGGAATACACAATACCCAACAGAATACTGAACACAAAGTAAATTCCCAGCCAGGGAAGACACCACACATATGACGACATAAATGGGTCTCAACACCCACACAATACACTAACGACTCTCATATCATTAGCAATTCTACCACAATTGCATGCAACATATAATGAAAGAGAGAAAGGCTCATGCCTTTATATACAACCCATATACATGAATATCCATGCTCACAAGCGAGCATCATAGATGTGTATATAAACCTCGGGTGTATATAAGTACTCTATACGATACCGTGCTTCATCAAGCCCTGGTACCACGATCCTGTGAGTGCATCCAATCAACAGCTCGAGCCCAGCTCCATAGCCATCGATGCACCTGTTCACCTGCCCCAACAGAGACAGCCCCCAACGGGGTGAGCATACCAATACACGAAATCTCATAATTACAATAATGAAATTCATAATTTACAACACAAGTAATATTAATGAATTTTAAATGATACTCCCTGGATGGCAACATCCTCATCCGGGATTTCGTGTACTGTCCCTGTTCTCACAATCATCAAAACTCATCAAATCTCATAAATCAGTAAATCAACACATTGATTTAACTCATAGCATGCCTGATTCTCAAGTATCAAAAATCAATGATTCCAAGTTCATTATACATACAAATATAGATATCTCAATATCTAGTACTGATTTCTCAATTTCACTATCAATCATAGATAGCTCAAATGCCTAGCATTTATTTTACCAATTTCCCATTATACTTAGACATCTCACATGTCTTATAATGAGCACATGATCCCACGATCATTCTCAGGCATCTCAAATGCCGTACAGTAGTCATATAGACTCAGTACCCCATATATATCAACACATATATGCATATAGCCATACTCACAACCATCTAATGTAATTACAACACATTATGCATATCACAATTGCTATCACGTAAAGTAATGCTCGTACGTCGCACGTACCTTAAATCTCCGAAGTCCGAGCCAAACCTTGCTCGAGTTCCATGCCCCGAGGAACGATGTGCTAACACGATAAATAATTCACAATTAATTACGAACATGCAACCCATGCTCAAGCACACCCATAACCCTCAAAAATATTGTCAACACAAGACAATAAACCAATATCGAAAATTGTTCAAGAATTCCCCACAAATTTTCGAACCTTCACAACACAAATTGAACCCAATATAAACACCATAATTCATCTAAATTATGAATTAAGCTATCCAAGCAAGAATCAACACCCCTTGCCGAAAACCCCCAAATTTTCGAACTCAAAACCCTTAAATTCGAACCCAAACAAGTCCTTAAATTCGAACCCTTATAATTCTTCAAATTCGAACACAATCAAGCATCAAAATGCATCTACAACATGAATTAATCAATTACTAACAACAATAATCATCTCCAAGCCAAAACCCCCAATTTTCGAACAAGAACCCTAACCATGCACACAGCGCTGAAATTCGACCCATGAAGCAGCAAATTTACGAATCATGAAAGTGTGAAGTTTTCGACTCAACATCAGCTCAAAAACGCCCCAAAAACGTCGGAAGAACAGCCCCAAGAAACGTACCAAAATCGGCCACAAAATCGGACAGAAACCAGTTTTCGAACCCTACGCTTTTCTGGCAAATCCGAGCTCGATTCTCGACCAAACTTCAAATTGTTGGTATGGATAGGACCGCCTGGAAGAGACGAACACGGCGGCGGGTCGGACGCGCCGAACGGCGGCCGGACGGCGGCGGGCGGTGGCCTTTTGTGCGCGGGGGTCAAACAGATCGGGAAGGCTACGCGGGGGAAGAGAGAGGCTGACGGGAAAATGTGGGGAAAAAATGGCTCCGATAATTAAAATCTCGGGTTTAACTGGTATTTATAGCAAAAATACCCCGAAATACTAATAGTCCCACAAATACATCATGATTCATTAAAAATCATCTGTTTTCAAAAACTCTCTCTCTAACTCAAAAATCCCCTACCGGAGCCCACACACAGCACCCGAGATTCTGAGTCACACTAAAAACCCAACTCACAGGTTTTCACCGAAATGAGAATACGATCTCAACCTCGGGATCCAACGATCCCAACTACTCAAATAGACGAGCCCAGAAGGCCCAACACTTCGATTAAACCCCAAATCGCCACGTAAAACAACTTTACGGGTTATTAACACTCCGGGATTAACATCCCTAATCTCTGGTCATCACAGACCTACTCAAGGACTATGATTGCGAGATAGAGTACCATCCGGGGAAAGCTAATTTGACAGCAGACGCCTTGAGCCGAAAAGTGAGGAGTTCTGCCGAGGACGTCATCCATTTGTCTGCTATGATGACCTCCTATTGCCATCTGGGCTATGATTTTGATATAAATGCATCACCTGTGTATGTATCAACTTTGCTAGCTGAGCCAGATATTTATGAGCGTATCAGGAGAGCTCAGAGGTCAGATGACGAGGTCCAGAGGTGGTTATCTTTAGTACATCTTGGTCAGCCGACGAAGTTCAGAGTGGCCGATGACGGGTCTTTGAGATTGGGTGACCGATGGGTGATTCCAAGTACGCCGGAGTTGCGTAAAGGGATCTTGGAGCGAGCTCACAGTAGCAGACTTAGCATCCACCCAGGCGGGAAAAAGATGGACAGAGATCTGCGTGGTCAGTTTTGGTGGAAAAGGATGAAGTCTGATGTCGTCGCTTTTGTGAAGAGGTGTTTGATCTGCCAGCAGGTTAAGGCAGAGAGGCAGAGACCTGGCGGCGAGTTGAGAAGCTTGGAGATACCGAAGTGGAAGTGGGAGCACATTTCCATGGACTTCGTGACTCATTTGCCGAGGAGTGCTTCAGGCTTTGATGCTATTTGGGTTATTGTGGATCGATTGACTAAGGTAGCCCATTTCATTCCCTATAGCATGACTTTCACATTTTTGAGGATGGCGCAGTTATATATTAGAGATGTGGTGAGATTGCATGGGATCCCCGTTTCCATAGTGTCAGATCGAGATCCGCGATTCACATCTCATTTCTGGGAAGGTCTTCAGTCAGCCTTGGGAACTGAAGTCCGATTGAGCACTGCTTATCATCCTCAGACGGATGGCCAGACCGAGCGCACTATTCAGACGCTCGAGGACATGTTGAGAGCTTGTGTTTTGGAGTTCGATGCCTCTTGGCAAGTTTCAGTGCCTTTGGTAGAGTTTTCGTATAACAATAGCTACCAGGCGAGTATTCAGATGGCTCCGTTTGAAGCTCTTTATGGCAGACGGTGTAGATCACCCTTGTGTTGGGATGATTTGGACCGCAGATCGGTCGGAGGACCGGAGTTAATTCGGGAGATGGAAGAGAAGATAAAGACGATAAGGCAGAAAATGAAAGCGGCCCAGGATAGACAGGCAGCTTATGCAAATAAACGGCGGAGACCGTTGGAATTTCAGTTGGGAGATAAGGTCTTTTTGAAGATCTCGCCTTTCAGAGGCGTTGTGCGATTTGGGATGCGCGGGAAACTGTCTCCGAGGTATGTTGGACCGTACGAGATTTTGCAGCGCATTGGCACCTTAGCTTACCGACTGGCTTTGCCGCCTTCTTTATCTGGTATACATGATGTGTTTCATGTGTCTATGCTGCGGAAGTATGAGCCGGATCCGTCGCATGTGTTACAGCCTTCCGAAGTTTAGTTGGAATCCGATGTGTCTTATGTGGAACGGCCTGTCAGAATTCTGGATCGAGCAGACCGTAGACTTCGGAACAAAGTGATACCTATGATCAAGGTTCAGTGGGATAGCAGGGGTGTCGAGGAGGCTACGTGGGAGACGGAGCGGCATATGGTGCAGCACTACCCGGAACTATTCTCTGGTATGTGTTTATGTTTAGTTTCCTTTTGGGGTAAGTGCATGTGATTTCGAGGACGAAATCTTATAAGTAGGGGAGTATTGTGATATCCCCGAAATGATTAATTGCAATCTGGTGCATTAATTGTGTTTTTATGATTAATTATGGTGGTAATTAATTATGTGTTGGAATTATTTATGCGGAAATGCTTAGTCACATGTTAGAGTGACCCGGGGTAGCATTTCAGGGTGCATGTTGGGAATTATGGTTGGGAGCATGATTTATTTGCCATTGGTAGCAATTGATTAGAAATCATGTGTTTAATTGATATTTGGTGCATTATGAATAAATGCTTTGAAAAATATCATGTTGGGGTGTTTTATACACCATGGAATTATTTTGGTATGCTTTTTAATTAATTAAACCAACACCTTTTATTACCCCACACCTTTACCAATCCATCACTTTTAACTTTACCAAAATCAAATCCACAAACCCCTCCTCCTTCCAATTTTCGAGCTCAAGATTGGGGGTAAAGAGAAACCTTTCAAAAATCTTGATTTGTGGAGCTTGTTGGGTGATTGAGGTCCCCAAGAGGTATGGATACCTCATGGTTAATTTTTGTAAGGTTTTATTTGAGTTTGGTATGATTTTTGATTGGTTTTAAAATGGGTTTTGTTGGGTTGTTGTGGGTTTGGTTATATGTTGGAGTTATACTTGCTTTGAAGTATATTTTGGTGGTTTATGTTGATATTTATGTTGTTGGTTGGTTGGGTTAAGTGTTGGTATGGATTGGAAGATTTTTGGGAGCAAAAATGGTGAAAAACGCATGTCTGTGCGAGGCGATCGATCGCCTGAAAAGGGGCGACCGATCGCCAAGGGGCAGCAACATTTTTGCGGGACAGGCGATCGATCGCCTGTTATGAGGCGACCGATCGCCGAGAGGCAGTAGCCATATCGAAGGAATGGCGATCGATCGCCATGTTTGAGGCGACCGATCGCCGAAGGGAAAATTTTGAGGCGATCGATCGCCTGGGTGAAGCGATCGATCGCCGCCTGTGGATTTTTGAGAAATGCTTTCTTTTGTCAAATTTTTGGTATTTGGCTATTATTTGGCTTCTAATATGGGGTTGTGTGATTGTGTAGAACCATCCCAGGTAGCAACGCAACCGAGGAATTGAAGCCATATCAAATCCACTTTTGGAAAGGTACGTAGTGGACGTACGGGCACCCCAACGGTACATGTATCTTATATACTCATTGTTTATGCATTGTGGATGCAAGTATATATGTGGTATTGCATAGTGGATGCAAATACATGTTATGCATGATGTTTATAGATGCATATGATTATTGGTGCACATCCCATGAGTCGTGGTCATCCCTTGATGATTTTAATGCTTGCAGCTATTTGGTTTGGTTCCGCTAAATGTGAAGCGAGGGGTGGGAGCGCCGGATGTCACATTTGAGCGTGGTTATCATATAGGGCGAGGAAAGGGTATTTGCCGCTCAATGAGAGGCGAGGGGTGGGAGTCCCGCAGTCCATTGAAGCGAGGTTATCCTATGCCGCCTATATGTAAATAAGCGAGGGGCATTAAAATACATTGTGATGGACAGACTAGGGATTGGGGATCAGTATTGGTTATTGATGAGCTGGTATATGTCATGACATGTTTAGACCATTAAAAATAATCTATTGATTATACTCATGAGTTATGGTACAGGGACAACCAAATGGGAAGCGTTTGAAATGCATGGGGAAAACAGGAAGTGTTTTATTATGATTATGCATTTACGCTTTATCTTCATATTGTGTTGAATATGAATGATTATTATTGCTCATGTTTGGGGGTTGTCCTTGTAGGTACACGTTTGGCATGATAGAAGGGCTAGACGGGTTGAGATGGTGAGCTTTTGAGGATGCTTTTGGAACTTGAAGGACAGGATTATCTTGGATAGTATCTACTCTAGGAGTAGTATAAAACTATAGTTGATCACATTCATTGATTGGAATGTAATTAATCCTTTTTGGTAGTCCTTATTTTTGGCATGTAATGCTTAAGCTCATAAACTCAACACGTTATTTCTCACTCTGATCATTTATATTAGCTCTATTATGCCTTGATTCCGCACTTAAGGATTAGGGTCCTTTCATGTAAGGAGTGCTACAGGATTAGCATGTTAGAGAAATTTTGTATAGCTTCTACTGGGTAGAGTAAGACTATAATGTAGTGCCTTTGTAGGAATTGTGTTATTCCTTTTTGAAACATTTTGGTACTGTAATCTCTAAAGCTCAGGTTTAATCAACACGACACGTTACTCTGATATTTATTCACATGAATGTTTAAGTTCTCTAAATTGCACCTTAGTAACTTGTTGTGATAACGGGGTCTCACATTAACTTACCGAATCTTTCAAAGATTCCCTATTGGTATAACACTACCTCCTTCCTCACAAGGGAAGTGCCATCGAACTCGAGATCGACAAGTCTCGAACCACCGTTCGGAAAAAACTGGATACAATAACACCCATTGTATCCCAAATACACTGTTTCTGTGACATCCCCGAAATGGTTAATTGCTATTTGGCTTTAATTGTGTTTACATGATTAATTATGTGGTAATTGATTATGTTTTGGGATTTATTTACCTTATGGAAATGCATGGTCATGTGGATAGGGGTGACCCGGGATTGCATTTTAGGGTGCATGTGGTGCATGTTGGGTAAATATTATGGGAAGCATGATTTATTTGCCTTGGTTAGCAATTTATGAGGAATCATGTGTTAATTGATATTTGGTGCATTATGAGTAAATGCTTTGAAAAATATCATATTGGGGTGTTTTATACACCATGGAATTATTTTGGTATGCTTTTAATTAAATTAACCCAATCCCCTTTTATCCCCAACCCCACTTTACCAAATCACTTTCACTTTACCAAATCAAAACCCACAAACCCTTTCCCTTCTTCCATTTTCGAGCTTGAGCTTAGGGTTGAAGAGAAAACCTTCCAAAAGTCTTGATTTGTGAAGATAATTGGGTGATTTGAGGTCCCCAAGAGGTATGGATGCCTCATTATCATTTTTATTGTGTTTGGGTTAGTTTTGGAAGGGTTTTTAATGATTTTGAAATGGGTTTGTGTGGGTTGTTGTGGTTTTGGTTAAGGGTTAGATTTATACTTGTTTTGAAGTGTATTTTGGTGGTTTATGTTGGTATTTATGTTATTGATTGGTTGGTTAAGTGTTGGAATGGGTTGGAATGGTTTTGAGGTACAAAAATGGGGATTTTCGGGTTACAGGGGTTGGCGATCGATCGCCCATTCCAGGCGATCGATCGCGCCCAGGCAGTGAGTTTTGCCAGCGCTTGGCGATCGATCGCCACTCTTGGGCGATCGATCGGCGGGTCTGGCGATCGATCGCGCCAGGGGTGGCGATCGATCGCCGAAGGGTGCAAAATTTGGTACTCGGGCAGTAGGGTTTGGCGATCGATCGCCGTGATGGGCGATCGATCGCGAAGGCCAAAATTTTGTATTTTTGGATTTTTTTGTGGGATTTTTGGTATTGGACTATTATTGGGTTCTAATATTGGTATTTGTGAATATGTAGAACCAACCCAGGTGGCAACACAGCCAAGGCATTGAAGTCCTACCATATCCTACATTTTGGAAAGGTACGTAGTGGACGTACGGGCACCCAACGGTAACATGTATTTTATATACTCATTGTTTATGCATTGTGGATGCGGGTATATATGTGGTATTGCATTGTGGATGCATATACATGTTGATTTATGCCATATGTGGTATTGCATTGTGGATGCATATACATGGTAATTGATGCATATTGATGATAGATGCATATTATGATTATTGGATGCACATCCCATGAGTCGTGGTCATCCTTTGATGATTTTAATGCTTGCCGCTTTTTGTTTTGGTTCCGCTAAATGTGAAGCGAGGGGTGGGAGCGCCGCATGTCACATTTGAGCGTGGTTGTCATATGGGGCGAGGAAAGGGTATTTGCCGCTCTCTGTGAAGCGAGGGGTGGGAGTACCGCATGTCCATTGTAGCGAGGTTATCCTATGCCGCCCATATGAAATAAGCGAGGGGCATTAAAATACACTGTGATGGACAGACTAGGGAATGGTGACCAATATTTGGTACTGTTGAGATGGTATATGATGTAATGACATGTTTGGCCATTAAAAATAATCTGTTGATTATACTCATGAGTTATGGTACAGGGACAACCAAAAGGGAAGCGTTTGAAATGCATGGAAAACAGGAAGTGTTTTATATTGATTATGCATTTACGCTTTATATTCATATTGTGTTGAATATGAATGATTATTATTGCTCATGTTTGGGGGTTGTCCTTGTAGGTACCTTTTTGGCATGATAGCAAGCTTTGAACGGGTTGAGGTGGTGAGCTTGTGAAGCATTCTTTTGAGGATTAAAGGACAGGATTATTTTGTCTAGTGTCTACTCTAGGAGTAGTGTAAAACTAGTTGATAGCATTCATTGATGAGGAATGTAATTAATCCATTCTTTTTGGAAGTCCTTATTATTATGGCATGTAATGCTTAAGCTCATAGACTCAACATGTTCTTTTCTCACTCTGATCATTATATTAGCTCTATTATGCCTTATTTCCGCACTTAAGGATTAGGGTCCTTACATTAGTGGTATCAGAGCAGTGGTTAGAGAACCCGGGAACGAGTGAAGGGTAGCCTTAGCATGGTTGGCTAGGTGCTTACATTTGAAGCATGTTTATGCATATGGTGCATATTTTGTATATCCTGTTATACTAACATGCTTATATCACTCCTGTTATCTAACGGTATATCATGTATTGCTTTGGAATTGTTGTTAACATTTGTGTTACAGCATGGCTGCTAATGAGGAAGTCGGTGATATGGGGAGCATGAATGCTAGTATTGGACAGACAAACCCTCTACCTCCACCGGCTGTAGGAATGGAACCAGTGGTTCAGTTGCTGCTACCGGGTGAGATTAGCTTGACACAATTTCTATCTTACCATCCGCCCCGGTTTGAGGGGACAGAGTCCGGAGAAGAGGCTGAAGAGTGGTTAGAAAGACTTGAGCAGATCTTCGTATCGGCTCCTTGTGCTGTGACGGCTTGGCTGAGGCTAGCGGAGTTTCAATTAGCCAAGAAACCTCTGATGTGGTGGAGGATCACAGTAATGGAAATGAGAGCACTGGGTGCTGTGATTGACTGGACTCTCTTCAGGACCAGGTTTCTGAATCGGTACTTCTCCGCGGCAGCAAGACAGACAAAGGAGGATGAGTTTACAAGTCTGAGGCAGGGGAACATGACAGTGGCAGACTATGCCACACGGTACTCTTCGTTGTTGAGATACGTTCCCCACATTGCCACCAGTGGACACGCTAAGATGAGAAATTTCATGAAAGGGTTGCGACCGGAGCTCTATGACCGGGTTATCACTAATAACCCAACTTCTTTTGATGATGCTCTCACAAGAGCGGAGCTTGCTGAGCTAGGAGTGGGAGCTTACGCTATGCCACCACCAGTACCGCAGCAGAGGCAGACTAGTGACAGTTTGAGGCCTCGGGGTGAGCCATTTAAGCCCCGTGGTGCCTCTTCATCTTCAAGGTATGGTGGAAAGAAACACTTTGGTCAGAAACAGGATGGCAAGAAGGGCAATTGGTCGGCCAATCGAGGATCTTCACAAGGGGATAGGCCGGGAGAGCCGAGGTGCAACAATTGTGGAGGGCCACATTGTTCAAACAAGTGTCCTGCATGTTATGTTTGTGGCAAGATGGGCCACATTGCTCGGTATTGTCCCACCAGGGGAGGCCAGTCAGAGTATCAGGGCAGCAGGCCAAGGTTTGAGGACAGGACAGTGCAGCAGAGGCAGCAGTTTGGGCCTCGTCCGTCGGGAGGTCAGACAGTGGGACCGCCTCAGGGACAGGTATATGCACTGACCAGAGAGCAGGCTTAGGCAGCCCCGGAGGAGGTGATTGCCGGTACGTGCCATTTATTTACGTACCCTGCTTTTGTTTTGATAGATACAGGTGCCTCCCATTCTTTTGTGTCTGTGGGATTCGTGGAGAGACACCATATGCGCACGTCTTCTTTACCCACGCCTCTCCTTGTCTCGACACCCACTGGAAGAAACGTCGTTGCTGATCAGTTCTTGGCAGATAGCCTCATTTATTTTGAGGGCAACGAGTTGAGATCAGACTTGATTGTGCTGGGTATGTTAGACTTCGACTGCATCTTGGGTATTGATGTTCTGAACCGATATCAGGCAGTGGTAGATTGCCGGCAGAGAACAGTGAAGTTCAGACCTGAGTTGGGCAGTCAGTGGACTTTCTTTGGCAACGGTTCTCGTGCGAAGATTCCGTTGATTTCAGCGATCAAGATGACTCAGTTGTTGGAACGTGGACACACGGGCTATCTTATTTATGCCGTGGACACGTCTGGGAAGAGTAAAGAACTGAGAGTTGAGGATGTGCCAGTAGTGGCAGAGTTCGCTGATGTATTCCCAGAAGAGATCCCAGGATTCCCACCGGCTAGAGAAGTTGAGTTTGGGATCGAGCTGTTGCCAGGGACATCCGCTATCTCTCGTGCACCTTATAGGATGGCACCGGCTGAGTTGAGAGAGTTGAAAGAACAGTTGCAGGATCTCTTGGACAAGGGGTATATAAGCCCGAGCGTGTCGCCATGGGGCGCACCAGTTCTCTTTGTGAAGAAGAAGGACGGTTCGATGCGGATGTGCATCGATTACCGGCAGCTGAATAAGGCTACAGTGAAGAACAAGTATCCTCTCCCAAGGATTGACGACTTGTTTGATCAGTTGCAAGGTACCAGGGTGTATAGCAAGATTGATTTGAGGTCCGGGTATCATCAGATTCGGGTCAGAGAGGATGATGTGCAGAAGACAGCATTCCGGACACGATACGGGCATTATGAGTTCTTAGTGATGCCGTTCGGTGTGACGAATGCTCCAGCAGTCTTCATGAGTCTGATGAACAGAGTGTTTCAGCAGTATCTTGATCAGTTCGTCATCGTGTTTATTGACGACATTCTTATCTACTCCCGGAGCGAGGAAGATCATGTGAAACACTTGAGGACAGTGCTTCAGATTCTCAGAGAGCATCAGTTGTATGCTAAGCTCAGTAAGTGCGAGTTTTGGCTGAGCAGTGTAGTGTTTCTGGGGCATGTCATTTCGAGCAGCGGGATATCAGTGGACCCCAAGAAGATTGAGGCTGTGATGGAGTGGGCTGCCCCCACTTCTGTGCCTGAGATCCGGAGTTTTCTTGGTTTGGCCGGGTATTATCGGCGCTTTGTTGAGGGCTTTTCGAAGATTGCCAAGCCGCTGACTCAGTTGACTCAGAAGGGTGTGCCTTTCTTTTGGTCAGAAGCTTGTGAGGAGAGCTTCCAGGAGTTAAAGCACCGGTTGACGACGGCGCCAGTGTTAGTGATCCCGACGGAGAACTACTGTAGGGTCTTCCTACCTTAACTTCATATAGTACACATAAATGGGATAGGACATGCATTTATAACCTCTTAGGGGTTCCGGTTGTAGTTTGAGCTAGGGAGATTACAGGCCAAAAATAAAGTTTTCAAAGCTATTTAATTACATTCCCAACAAAGAATGTTAAAGCTATAGATTTACACTACTCCTAGAGTAGAGACTATCAAAAATCCTGCATCCTATGTTCATCATGCTCCCTTTAGCTCACTTCCTCAACCCGACCCTAGGCCCTTGGTCCAAAAGTGTACCTACAGGGATAACACATCATGAGCATTCATAAATTTACTTAACATTATATAAAAGCATACATATGCATAACATCTTAGTTAAGTAAAAGTCGTTGGTCGTCCTCCGACCTCCTTAGTTATCCCTGACTCTTATTCATATATTGGGGCGTCTTACCCCATTGTATGGCATCTTACCATATCATAATCATTACGTGGCATCTTACCACGTGGGCATCGTACCCAATCATATGGCGTCTTACCATATTATAAACATTGCTTGGCATCTTACCATGTGGGCATCTTACCCAATCATATGGCGTCTTACCATATCATAAACATTGCGTGGCATCTTACCACGAATAACCTCGCATGGCCTCTTACCATGTGGGGCATCTTACCCCGTGGCATCTTACCACAAATAACATCGCATGGCCTCTTACCATGTGGGGCGTCTTACCCCGTGGCATCTTACCACATATAACATCGCATAAGCATCATCATCATAACATCATCATAAGCATCATCGTTATAAATATCATCATAGATATCATCATCATAACATCATCTTAAACGTCATCATCGTAAACATCATCTTAAATATCATCATAATATGTAAGGGCATGGTTTACCGTCCGATGCTCGTACGTCTCTTACGTACCTTAATTCCCAAAAGTGGAGAATTTGGAGAGCTTTATCTCCTGGATGTTGTGGGCACCTGGGATGGTTCTACACAACCATACAAATTGATATTAGAAGCTAAACATAGTCCAATATCCAAAAATCCCACAAAAAATCAAAAATCCACTTTTCTTCAGCTCGCGATCGATCGCCACCCAGGCGCGATCGATCGCGAGATCGCACTGGACGAGGGGCCAAAATCTTCTTCTTGGCGATCGATCGCCACCTTTGGCGCGATCGATCGCCAGGCCCGCCGATCGATCGCCCAAAAGTGGCGATCGATCGCCAAATGCTTCTGGCTGGTACTGGACGCTCGCGATCGATCGCCAAGAACGGGCGATCGATCGCCGAGTGCTGTACATCGAATTTTCGCCATTAATGCTCATTTTTCAAGCTCCTTCACATACCACCCCAAAACCAAACTTCCATAAAACATCAATAACATCATAACCCACCAAAACCAACATAAAACACTTCAAAAATCATACCCCAACCATACACAACACATACCCAAACAAACCCACATAAATCATCAAAAACTTAACCCATTTCAACACCAAACATCATAAAACTTATAGGAATGGTTCCATACCTCTTGTAGGCTCCAAATCCTAGCAAAGATCACACAACCAAAGTTTTTGTGGGACTTTCCTTCTTCCTTTTTGGTGGATTTCGAAAATGGGGTAGGGTTTGGGGTTGGGAAGTGATTTGGGGATTTTTAAAAGGTGAGAGTAAAGTGGGGGGTTTAAAGTGATGGGTATGGGATTAAAAAGGGGTTGTAATGACTTAATAAAAAGTATACCCCAAACTTAACATGATGTATAAAATACCCAACTTGGTATTTTAAAAGCACTTTACAACAATGCTCTATACTTCATTTAAAATCATATCTTCCTCATAATTGATAATTTAACACAATTAATCATGTTAACATCTTAATACCCAACACATAAATCTATCAATACATGATACATCATATAAACATAATTAATGTCCAAGTTACCATTAATTAATTTCGGGGCATCACATTACTCCCCTACTTACAAGATTTCGTCCTCGAAATCGCATGCACTTACCCAAAAGAAACTAAACATAAATCATACCAGAAAATAGTTCGGGGTAATGCTGCATCATATGCCGCTCCGTCTCCCACGTAGCCTCCTCGACACCCCGACGATCCCACTGAACTTTGACCATTGGTATAACTTTACTTCGTAGTCTGCGATCCTCACGATCCAGAATTCTGACCGGTCGTTCAACGTAGGATACATCTGAGTCTAACTGCACTTCAGTAGGCTGTAATACATGAGACGGATCTGGCTCATACTTTCTCAACATAGAAACATGGAAGACATCATGAATTCCAGATAAGGACGGCGGTAAAGCCAATCGGTAAGCCAAAGTGCCGATACGCTGTAATACCTCATACGGTCCAACATACCTCGGGGATAACTTCCCCCGCATACCAAATCGAACAACACCCCTGAAGGGTGAGATTTTCAAGAAGACCTTGTCTCCCACTTGAAATTCTAGCGGTCGTCGCCGCTTATTGGCATAGGCTGCTTGCCTATCTTGGGCCGCTTTCATCTTTAAGCGTATCATCTTAATCTTTTCCTCCATGTCCTTAATCATATCCGGTCCTCCGACCGCTTTACTCGTCAAGTCCTCCCAATACAGCGGTGATCTACATCGTCGTCCGTACAGAGCTTCAAAAGGGGCCATTTGAATGCTCGCCTGATAGCTGTTATTGTAGGAGAACTCTACCAGAGGTATAGACTCTTGCCACGGAGTATCAAACTCCAAAACACATGCCCTCAATATATCTTCGAGCGTTTGTATAGTACGCTCCGTTTGGCCATCAGTCTGAGGGTGATAAGCTGTACTTAGTCTCACCTCGGTGCCCAAAGCTGTCTGGAGACCCTCCCAGAAATGAGAAGTAAACCTTGGGTCTCTGTCAGACACGATCGAGACTGGAATCCCATGCAACCTCACTACATCCCGTACATATAATTGGGCCATCTTTAAATACGTGAAAGTCATACTGTAAGGGATGAAATGAGCTACCTTCGTCAGCCTATCCACGATCACCCAGATCGCATCAAATCCAGAGGCCGACCTTGGCAAGTGGGTCACGAAGTCCATAGATATATGCTCCCACTTCCACTTAGGTACCTCCAAGCTCTTCAGCTCGCCACCAGGCCTCTGCCTTTCTGCCTTTACTTGTTGGCAGATCAAACATCTCTTAACGAAGCTGATCACATCACGCTTCATGCGTCTCCACCAGAATTGACCACTTAGGTCCTTATACATCTTTCTTCCACCGGGGTGGATACTGAACCGGCTACTATGAGCCCGTTCTAAAATTCCTTTACGCAATCCTGGCGCATCTGGGACCACCCATCGGTTGCCCAATCTTAAAGAGTCATCTTCAGCCACACTAAACTTTGTTGGCTGGCCTCGAAGTGCTATTGATGACCATCTCTGCACTTCATCATCCGACCTCTGGGCTTTCCTGATTGCCTCAAATACGTCTGGCTCGGCTAATAAGGTCGACACTCGCACCGGCGACGTGTCTACATCGAAATCATAGCCCAGATGGCAATAAGAAATCATCAAAGCTGATAAACACATAACATCCTCAGCGGTGCTCTTCACCTTCCGACTTAAGGCGTCTGCTATCAAATTTGCCTTACCAGGATGGTACTCAATTTCACAGTCATAATCCTTGAGTAAATCCATCCACCTCCTTTGCCTCATATTCAACTCTGCCTGAGTGAACAAGAACTTCAGGCTCTTATGGTCCGTAAAAATGGTAAACGTAGTACCATAAAGATAATGACGCCAAATCTTCAAGGCGAAAATGATAGCTGCCAGTTCCAGATCATGGACTGGGTACCTGGTCTCATGAGGCTTCAACTGTCTCGAAGCATAGGCTACCACTTGTCTGTCTTGCATCAATACGCAGCCCAAACCCTGCAGTGACGCATCCGTGTACAAGGCAAACCTCTTATCCTCAGACGGAATCACCAATACAGGCGCTGTCGTCAAACGACGCTTCAATTCTTGGAAGCTTTCCTCACAAGCTTCGGACCAAAAGAATGGGACTCCTTTCTGAGTCAGCTGTGTCAATGGCTTAGCGATCTTGGAAAACCCCTCGACAAAACGTCGGTAATAACCTGCTAAGCCCAGAAAACTCCGTATCTCGGGTACAGAAGTGGGTGCTGCCCACTCCATCACAGCTTCAATCTTCCTCGGATCCACAGATATCCCTTGGCTAGATATGACATGGCCTAGGAACACCACGCTGTCTAACCAGAATTCGCACTTGCTAAGCTTAGCATACAACTGATGATCCCTAAGGATCTGAAGTACTGTCCTCAAGTGCCGTACATGATCTTCTTCAGTCCTAGAGTAGATGAGTATGTCGTCAATGAAAACTATGACGAATTGGTCCAAATATGGCTGGAATACCTTGTTCATCAAACTCATGAAAACAGCCGGGGAATTTGTCACCCCAAAAGGCATGACTAGGAATTCATAATGCCCATACCTAGTCCTGAAGGCTGTCTTCTGGACATCCTCTCCTCTTACTCGAATCTGATGGTACCCCGACCTCAGATCGATCTTACTGTAGAGCCTCGTACCCTGCAACTGATCAAACAAATCATCGATCCTCGGGAGTGGGTACTTATTCTTCACCGTAGCTTTGTTCAGTTGTCTGTAATCGATGCACAAACGCATCGAACCATCTTTCTTCTTCACAAATAAAACTGGTGCTCCCCAGGGCGATACGCTAGGGCGTATATAGCCCTTATCAAGGAGCTCCTGCAACTGAATCTTTAGTTCCCTTAGCTCCGCTGGTGCCATCCTATAAGGGGCACGAGAAATGGCAGACGTCCCTGGTAATAACTCAATCCCAAACTCGACCTCTCTCGTCGGTGGGAATCCGGGAATCTCCTCCGGAAAGACATCAGGGAACTCCGCCACTACGGGCACATCCTCAACTTTCACTTCTCCTTTCTTTTCCGTGACATCGACGGCATAAATGAGATATCCTGAATGACCTCGTTCCAACAACTGCGCCATCTTGACAGCAGATATCAACGGAATCTTAGAGCGAGAACCATCCCCATAGAACGTCCATGGAACTCCCATATCGGATTTAAACCGTACAGTTCTCTGCCTGCAGTTCACAACTGCCTGATACCTGTTCAGAACATCAATGCCCAGAATGCAATCAAAATCTGACATTCCCAGAACAATCAAGTCTGACCTTAGTTCCTTATCCTCAAAATAAATGAGGCCATTGTAGACGATCCGATCAGTAATCATACTTCTTCCAGCGGGGGTCGAGACTATAAGAGGCGTGGGCGACGGAGAAGTGCATACGTGGTGCCTTTCCACAAAACTTGTCGACACAAAAGAGTGTGACGCACCTGTGTCGATCAATATAAAAGCAGGGTGCGTAAATAAAGACACGTACCCGCTATAACCTCCTCCGGAGCCGCTGAAGCCTGCTCCCTTGTCAGTGCATAGACCTGTCCTTGAGGTGGCCCCATGGGCTGACCTCCATGCTGACGCGGCACAAATGGTGGTCGGTGCTGCGCTGTCCTATCTGCAGGCCTCCCCGCAGAACCCTGTTGGCTCCCCCTGTTGGGACACTGTCTCGCAAAGTGGCCCTTGTCGCCACAAACATAGCACCCTATACAGTCTTTCGCCAGATGTGGTTGCCCACAAAGAGTGCATTGGATCCTTCCGGATCTGTCTCCCTGAGACTGCCCCCTTCCAGATGGGGCATCACCTCTTCGGTTTCCTTTCCACCTATTGTCGGACTTCTTACCACTAAACCTTGACGCTGAGGAGTTCCCCCTTGACTTGAACTGATCATTCCTCGGCTTCAAATTATCCGGAGTGGATTTCTGAGAGGGTGCCGACGGTGGTACAACATCAGGGTATGCACCCACTCCTAGTTCGGCTAGCTCAGCCCTTGAGAGTGCATCATCAAAGCAAGTAGGGCCATAAGTGATCACCCTATCGTATAGCTCCGGCCTCAATCCTTTCATGAAATTCCTCATCTTTGCTTGTGTGCTCGTAGCAATGTGAGGCACATATCTGAGCAAGGAGCAGAACTGAAGAGCATAATCTGATACTGACATATTACCTTGCTTGAGGTGAGTGAATTCATCTTCCTTAGCCTGTCGTGCTGCAGCCGAGAAATAACGGTTCAGGAAGCGAGTTCGAAACATTTTCCAGTTCACTTCATGACCTTGAGCCTCTTGCTCCACCACAGTGGTCTTCCACCACATTAGCGCCTTCTTGGCCAACTGGAACTCTGCTAACCGTATCCATGCTGTCTTCGCACATGGGGCTGCCACAAAGATCTGCTCTATTCTTTCCAACCATTCCTCAGCTCGTTCCCCAGTTTCAGTTCCTTCAAAGGTTGGGGGTCGGTAAGCAAGAAACTGAGTTAAGCTTAGCTCCCCTGGCAATAACCGCTGTTCGGCCGGTTCATCATCAAAAGCTGGCGGGGGTAGGGGATTCGTACGCCCCGCACTTGCATTGACGCTCACTGCGTCACCTACCTCCACATTTGCTGCCATACTGCAACACAAGGATTAACAACAAGATCCAAAAGCAGTTCGTATAATACTTCGTTAGATAAACAAAACATGTTAGCATAACATCATATACTTCATATGCAACTTATGCACAAAACATGTCGAAAGTAAGCACCTAGCTAACTTATTGCTAAGGCTACCCTTCACTCATCCCGGGTTATCTAACCACTGCTCTGATACCACTAATGTAGGGTCTTCCTACCTTAACTTCATATAGTACACATAAATGGGATAGGACATGCATTTATAACCTCTTAGGGGTTCCGGTTGTAGTTTGAGCTAGGGAGATTACAGGCCAAAAATAAAGTTTTCAAAGCTATTTAATTACATTCCCAACAAAGAATGTTAAAGCTATAGATTTACACTACTCCTAGAGTAGAGACTATCAAAAATCCTGCATCCTATGTTCATCATGCTCCCTTTAGCTCACTTCCTCAACCCGACCCTAGGCCCTTGGTCCAAAAGTGTACCTACAGGGATAACACATCATGAGCATTCATAAATTTACTTAACATTATATAAAAGCATACATATGCATAACATCTTAGTTAAGTAAAAGTCGTTGGTCGTCCTCCGACCTCCTTAGTTATCCCTGACTCTTATTCATATATTGGGGCGTCTTACCCCATTGTATGGCATCTTACCATATCATAATCATTACGTGGCATCTTACCACGTGGGCATCGTACCCAATCATATGGCGTCTTACCATATTATAAACATTGCTTGGCATCTTACCATGTGGGCATCTTACCCAATCATATGGCGTCTTACCATATCATAAACATTGCGTGGCATCTTACCACGAATAACCTCGCATGGCCTCTTACCATGTGGGGCATCTTACCCCGTGGCATCTTACCACAAATAACATCGCATGGCCTCTTACCATGTGGGGCGTCTTACCCCGTGGCATCTTACCACATATAACATCGCATAAGCATCATCATCATAACATCATCATAAGCATCATCGTTATAAATATCATCATAGATATCATCATCATAACATCATCTTAAACGTCATCATCGTAAACATCATCTTAAATATCATCATAATATGTAAGGGCATGGTTTACCGTCCGATGCTCGTACGTCTCTTACGTACCTTAATTCCCAAAAGTGGAGAATTTGGAGAGCTTTATCTCCTGGATGTTGTGGGCACCTGGGATGGTTCTACACAACCATACAAATTGATATTAGAAGCTAAACATAGTCCAATATCCAAAAATCCCACAAAAAATCAAAAATCCACTTTTCTTCAGCTCGCGATCGATCGCCACCCAGGCGCGATCGATCGCGAGATCGCACTGGACGAGGGGCCAAAATCTTCTTCTTGGCGATCGATCGCCACCTTTGGCGCGATCGATCGCCAGGCCCGCCGATCGATCGCCCAAAAGTGGCGATCGATCGCCAAATGCTTCTGGCTGGTACTGGACGCTCGCGATCGATCGCCAAGAACGGGCGATCGATCGCCGAGTGCTGTACATCGAATTTTCGCCATTAATGCTCATTTTTCAAGCTCCTTCACATACCACCCCAAAACCAAACTTCCATAAAACATCAATAACATCATAACCCACCAAAACCAACATAAAACACTTCAAAAAATCATACCCCAACCATACACAACACATACCCAAACAAACCCACATAAATCATCAAAAACTTAACCCATTTCAACACCAAACATCATAAAACTTATAGGAATGGTTCCATACCTCTTGTAGGCTCCAAATCCTAGCAAAGATCACACAACCAAAGTTTTTGTGGGACTTTCCTTCTTCCTTTTTGGTGGATTTCGAAAATGGGGTAGGGTTTGGGGTTGGGAAGTGATTTGGGGATTTTTAAAAGGTGAGAGTAAAGTGGGGGGTTTAAAGTGATGGGTATGGGATTAAAAAGGGGTTGTAATGACTTAATAAAAAGTATACCCCAAACTTAACATGATGTATAAAATACCCAACTTGGTATTTTAAAAGCACTTTACAACAATGCTCTATACTTCATTTAAAATCATATCTTCCTCATAATTGATAATTTAACACAATTAATCATGTTAACATCTTAATACCCAACACATAAATCTATCAATACATGATACATCATATAAACATAATTAATGTCCAAGTTACCATTAATTAATTTCGGGGCATCACAACTACAGATTTGTTCTGTATACTGATGCATCACTGCAGGGCCTTGGGTGTGTTCTGATGCAAGATAAGCATGTGGTAGCTTATGCATCGAGACAGTTGAAGCCGCATGAGATCAGATATCCAGTTCATGACTGGGAATTGGCGGCTATCATCTTCGCCCTGAAGATCTGGAGACAGTACTTATATGGCACTTCATTCACCATATACACGGATCACAAGAGCCTCAAGTTTCTATTCACTCAGGCGGAGCTGAACATGAGGCAGAGGAGATGGATGGACCTACTCAAGGACTATGACTGTGAGATAGAGTACCATCCCGGGAAAGCCAATTTGACAGCGGACGCCTTGAGCCGGAAAGTGAGGAGTTCTGCTGAGGACGTCATCCATTTGTCGGCTATGATGACCTCCTATTGCCATCTCGGCTATGATTTTGATATAGATGCATCACCAGTGTATGTCTCTACCTTATTAGCTGAGCCAGATATTTATGAGAACATCAGGAGAGCTCAGAGATCAGATGTTGAGGTTCAGAGATGGTTGTCTATAGTGCATCTTGGTCAGCCGACGAAGTTCAGAGTGGCCGACGACGGATCTTTGAGATTGGGTAACCGCTGGGTAGTTCCGAGTACGCCGGAGTTGCGTAAGGGAATCTTGGAGCGAGCTCACAGTAGCAGACTTAGCATCCACCCAGGCGGGAAGAAGATGTACAGAGATCTGCGTGGTCAGTTTTGGTGGAAGAGAATGAAATCAGATGTCGTCGCTTTTGTGAAGAGGTGTCTGATCTGCCAGCAGGTTAAGGCAGAGAGGCAGAGACCTGGCGGCGAATTGAGGAGCTTGGAGATAGCGAAGTGGAAGTGGGAGCACATTTCCATGGACTTCGTGACTCATTTGCCGAGGAGTGCTTCAGGCTTCGATGCTATTTGGGTGATTGTGGACAGATTGACCAAGGTAGCCCACTTTATCCCCTATAGCATGACCTTTACATTCTTGAGGATGGCGCAGTTATATATTAGAGATGTGGTGAGATTGCATGGGATCCCCGTTTCCATAGTGTCAGATCGAGATCCGCGATTCACATCTCATTTCTGGGAAGGCCTTCAGTCAGCCTTGGGAACTGAAGTCAGATTGAGTACTGCTTATCATCCTCAGACGGATGGCCAGACCGAGCGCACTATCCAGACGCTCGAGGACATGTTAAGAGCTTGTGTTTTGGAGTTCGATGCCACTTGGCAAGATTCAGTGCCTCTGGTAGAGTTTTCTTATAACAATAGCTACCAGGCAAGTATTCAGATGGCTCCGTTTGAAGCTCTTTATGGCAAACGATGTAGATCGCCCTTGTGTTGGGATGATTTGGACAGTAGATCAGTCGGAGTGTGACATCCCCGAAATGTTAAATTGCTATTTGGCTTTAATTGTGTTTACATGATTAATTATGTGGTAATTGATTATGTTTTGGGATTTATTTACCTTATGGAAATGCATGGTCATGTGGATAGGGGTGACCCGGGATTGCATTTTAGGGTGCATGTGGTGCATGTTGGGTAAATATTATGGGAAGCATGATTTATTTGCGTTGGTGAGCAATTTATTAGAAATCATGTGTTAATTGATATTATGGTGCATTTTGAGTAAATGCTTTGAAAATATCATGTTGGGGTGTTTTATACACCATGGAATCATTTGGTATGCATTTAATTAATAAACTCACTTTTATACCCAACCCCACCCTATCCAACACTTTTAACTTTACCAAATCATTTCTAACACCCAAACCCTTCCCCTCTTCCCATATTTTCGAGTTCCACCTTTGAGGTGAAGAGGAGACCTTGCAAACTTTGATTTGTGGAAGATTATTGGGTGATTTGAGATCCCCAAGAGGTATGGGTACCTCATGTTTTAATTTTGTAAGGTTTTGGTTGAGTTTAGTTGGGTTTTGAAGGTTTTAAAATGGGTTTGTGTTGGGTGTTGTGATTTTGGTAGTGTTTTAGTTGGATGTTGTTTATTTGAGTTTGTTATGATGTTTATGGGTAGTTTTGAGTTGTTGGGTTTGATTTATGTTGGTATTGGTGGGTTTGTTTGTGTTTGGGAAGGAGATGGGTGAATAGTGCCCGAATCTCGATTTCCCGCAGCTCGGCGATCGATCGGCGTCCGCTCGCGATCGATCGCGAGCAGCAGGGCTGAGGCAGTAAGCCTCAGCGATCGATCGCGAGCTTGGCGCGATCGATCGGCGAGGCCGCGATCGATCGGCGCTAGCTCCGCGATCGATCGCGTATTGTGCAATTTTGTTGGGCGAGGCAGTGTGATCCCGCGATCGATCGGGGCTTGATGGCGATCGATCGCGAGATGCCAAAATTAATATTTTTGGGTGTTTTTGTGGGATTTATGGTATTGGACTATTATTGGGTTCTAATATTGGTATTTGTGAATATGTAGAACCAACCCAGGTGGCAACGCAGCCAAGGAATTGAGGTCCAACCACATTCCACATTTTGGAAAGGTACGTAGTGGACGTACGGGCACCCAACGGTAACATGTATTTTATATACTCATTGTTTATGCATTGTGGATGCGAGTATATATGTGGTATTGCATAGTGGGTGCATATACATGTTGATTTATGACATATGAGGTATTGCATTGTGGATGCATATACATGGTAATTTATGCATATTGATGATAGATGCATATTATGATTATTGGATGCACATCCCATGAGTCGTGGTCATCCTTTGATGATTTTAATGCTTGCCGCTTTTTGTATTGGTTCCGCTAAATGTGAAGCGAGGGGTGGGAGCGCCGCATGTCACATTTGAGCGTGGTTGTCATATGGGGCGAGGAAAGGGTATTTGCCGCTCTCTGTGAAGCGAGGGGTGGGAGCGCCGCATGTCCATTGAAGCGAGGTTATCCTATGCCGCCCATATGAATATAAGCGAGGGGCATTAAAATACACTGTGATGGACAGACTAGGGAATGGTGACCAATATGTGGTACAGTTGAGATGGTATATGATGTCATGACATGTTTGGCCATTAAAAATAATCTATTGATTATACTCATGAGTTCTGGTACAGGGACAACCAAACGGAAAGCGTTTGAAATGCACGGGAAACAGGAAGTGTTTCATATTGATTATGCATTTACGCTTTATCTTCATATTGTGTTGAATATGAATGATTATTATTGCTCATGTTTGGGGGTTGTCCTTGTAGGTACCTTTTTGGCATGATAGATGGGCTTGAACGGGTTGAGACAGTGAGCTTCACGAGCATCTTTGGTAGATGAAAGGACAGGATTCTTTTGTATAGTGCCTACTCTAGGAGTAGCGTAAAACTATAGTGGACACATTCATTTGTTGGAATGTAATTAATCCTTTTGGTAGTCCTTTATTTTGGCATGTAAATGCTTAAGCTCATAGACTCAACTTGTTTACTCTACTCTGATCATTTATTTAGCTCTATTATGCCTTTATTCCGCACTTAAGGATTAGGGTCCTTACACGGAGGGCCTGAGTTAATCCGGGAAATGGAAGAGAAGATAAAGATTATAAGGCAGAAAATGAAAGCGGCCCAAGACAGGCAGGCAGCTTATGCAAATAAACGGCGGAGACCGTTGGAATTTCAGTTGGGAGATAAGGTCTTTTTGAAGATCTCGCCTTTCAGAGGCGTTGTGCGATTTGGGATGCGCGGGAAACTGTCTCCGAGGTATGTTGGACCGTACGAGATCTTACAGCGCATTGGCACCTTAGCTTACCGACTGGCTTTGCCGCCTTCTTTATCTGGGATACATGATGTGTTTCATGTATCGATGCTGCGAAAGTATGAGCCGGATCCGTCTCACGTGTTACAGCATTCCGAAGTTCAGTTAGAGTCAGATGTATCTTATGTAGAACGGCCTGTTAGAATTCTGGACAGAGCAGAACGTATACTTCGGAACAAAGTGATACCGATGATCATAGTTCAGTGGGATCGCAGGGGTGTCGAGGAGGCTACGTGGGAGACGGAGCAGCATATGGTGCAGCACTACCCGGAACTATTCTCTGGTATGAGTATATGTTTAGTTTCTGTTGGGGTAAGTGCATATGATTTCGAGGACGAAATCTTATAAGTAGGGGAGTATTGTGACATCCCCGAAATGGTTAATTGCTATTTGGCTTTAATTGTGTTTACATGATTAATTATGTGGTAATTGATTATGTTTTGGGATTTATTTACCTTATGGAAATGCATGGTCATGTGGATAGGGGTGACCCGGGATTGCATTTTAGGGTGCATGTGGTGCATGTTGGGTAAATATTATGGGAAGCATGATTTATTTGCCTTGGTTAGCAATTTATGAGGAATCATGTGTTAATTGATATTTGGTGCATTATGAGTAAATGCTTTGAAAAATATCATATTGGGGTGTTTTATACACCATGGAATTATTTTGGTATGCTTTTAATTAAATTAACCCAATCCCCTTTTATCCCCAACCCCACTTTACCAAATCACTTTCACTTTACCAAATCAAAACCCACAAACCCTTTCCCTTCTTCCATTTTCGAGCTTGAGCTTAGGGTTGAAGAGAAAACCTTCCAAAAGTCTTGATTTGTGAAGATAATTGGGTGATTTGAGGTCCCCGAGAGGTATGGATGCCTCATTATCATTTTTATTGTGTTTGGGTTAGTTTTGGAAGGGTTTTTAATGATTTTGAAATGGGTTTGTGTGGGTTGTTGTGGTTTTGGTTAAGGGTTAGATTTATACTTGTTTGAAGTGTATTTTGGTGGTTTATGTTGGTATTTATGTTATTGATTGGTTGGTTAAGTGTTGGAATGGGTTGGAATGGTTTTGAGGTACAAAAATGGGGGATTTTCGGGTTACAGGGGTTGGCGATCGATCGCCCATTCCAGGCGATCGATCGCGCCCAGGCAGTGAGTTTTGCCAGCGCTTGGCGATCGATCGCCACTCTTGGGCGATCGATCGGCGGGTCTGGCGATCGATCGCGCCAGGGGTGGCGATCGATCGCCGAAGGGTGCAAAATTTGGTACTCGGGCAGTAGGGTTTGGCGATCGATCGCCGTGATGGGCGATCGATCGCGAAGGCCAAAATTTTGTATTTTTGGATTTTTTTGTGGGATTTTTGGTATTGGACTATTATTGGGTTCTAATATTGGTATTTGTGAATATGTAGAACCAACCCAGGTGGCAACACAGCCAAGGCATTGAAGTCCTACCATATCCTACATTTTGGAAAGGTACGTAGTGGACGTACGGGCACCCAACGGTAACATGTATTTTATATACTCATTGTTTATGCATTGTGGATGCGGGTATATATGTGGTATTGCATTGTGGATGCATATACATGTTGATTTATGCCATATGTGGTATTGCATTGTGGATGCATATACATGGTAATTGATGCATATTGATGATAGATGCATATTATGATTATTGGATGCACATCCCATGAGTCGTGGTCATCCTTTGATGATTTTAATGCTTGCCGCTTTTTGTTTTGGTTCCGCTAAATGTGAAGCGAGGGGTGGGAGCGCCGCATGTCACATTTGAGCGTGGTTGTCATATGGGGCGAGGAAAGGGTATTTGCCGCTCTCTGTGAAGCGAGGGGTGGGAGTACCGCATGTCCATTGTAGCGAGGTTATCCTATGCCGCCCATATGAAATAAGCGAGGGGCATTAAAATACACTGCGATGGACAGACTAGGGAATGGTGACCAATATTTGGTACTGTTGAGATGGTATATGATGTAATGACATGTTTGGCCATTAAAAATAATCTGTTGATTATACTCATGAGTTATGGTACAGGGACAACCAAAAGGGAAGCGTTTGAAATGCATGGAAAACAGGAAGTGTTTTATATTGATTATGCATTTACGCTTTATCTTCATATTGTGTTGAATATGAATGATTATTATTGCTCATGTTTGGGGGTTGTCCTTGTAGGTACCTTTTTGGCATGATAGCAAGCTTTGAACGGGTTGAGGTGGTGAGCTTGTGAAGCATTCTTTTGAGGATTAAAGGACAGGATTATTTTGTCTAGTGTCTACTCTAGGAGTAGTGTAAAACTAGTTGATAGCATTCATTGATGAGGAATGTAATTAATCCATTCTTTTTGGAAGTCCTTATTATTATGGCATGTAATGCTTAAGCTCATAGACTCAACATGTTCTTTTCTCACTCTGATCATTATATTAGCTCTATTATGCCTTATTTCCGCACTTAAGGATTAGGGTCCTTACAGTTTCCCTCAGATCGAGTCAACAACGACTTGATGACTCTCTTGTTGGTACTCCAACATTATGAGCTGTCCCAGACAAGTCTCACCAAGATTAAACATAAACGTATACACGTTTCAGTGAGGCATGCACAACCTCGACCTCAAATGACGTGGTGACTACTAGAGTCCACCACAATCCACATCGTATCACCTTACGATTTGCCAAACTTGGTTCCAACGAGCAGTATGACGGCTCTAGCAAGCCCCTCATGGTGCTGCACACACACGGCAGACAAACTAGTCGCTGCCTCTCTAGGTTCACCTCAAACCTACCAATAAGACGGACGTTTCCGTACGGCATACCATACCATGGGAAGAAAACTCAATAGAGTAGTGGGTCTTTACCCAACAATCCTCAAATGCCGATACACCCTGGACACTCCAATGTCCCTATGTACTTAACATAACCTGATCCTACTCCCTTAGGACTCATCCTACACCCTCATGGGTGGTGTGACCATGTCTACCACATGTCACATCAATAGAAAGCGAGTAATTCCTCCACGATTACTCCTGTCGTCAAATCTGTAGGGTCTTCCTACCTTGACATCGTCTTAATCACCTATTAGGGACTAAACCTGCATTGATAACGTCTTAGGGTTTCAGTTGTAGCTTAGAGCTAGTAAAATTATGGGCCGAGAATGAAATTTTAAAAGCTAAATAATTACATTCACAAAATGAATGTTAAGGCGATAGAATTATTCTACTCCTAGAGTAGAGACTATCCAAAAAGTTCTTGCATCCTAACTTCTTCCATGCTTCTCAAAGCTCACTGCCTCAACCCGGCCCTTAATCCATTAGTCCAAAGGTGTACCTACAGGAACAACCCATCATGAGCATATACATCGTTACTTAATAATCATAAGGAAATGGCATATAAATAAATGCATGAAAGTAATTGATAACATATACTTCCTGGTTAATCGTATTAACCCTCTTTGGTTGTCCCTGTTTCATAGTTATGCATAAAATCATTAGTTCTTGCCATAAATGATTAAACGTCATACTTCACATATATGCTCACAACAAACTATGTTAATTAGAAATGGGACTGTCCGGGTTCCATTATGACAGCGGTATAATTGGCCCCCTCGCTCGACATAACACATCATATGATACCCATCGCTACACCTTGATAGCGGATGCATCTCTTTGTTCAGCGGATGATACCCCTCGCTACGCCTTGATAGCGGATGTACCCCCTCGCTTAGCGGATGATACCCATCGCTACACCTTGATAGCGGATGTACCCCCTCGCTCATTTATGTGAGCGGCAAGACCTTCCTCGCTTGCCCATAATAACCACCGGACATTCAACCATTCTTAAGAACATAGTTTCATATTCATCATAAACATCATAGCATCTTATAAACATCATCATCTTGTAAACATCGTTATCATATAAGCATTATCATCTTATAGACATCATCGTCTCATCATAATCGTTATAGTAACGTCTTATCATCATCATTTATTCATCACAAAATCATCTTTATTCATCATAACATCATCGTAAGTATCTTATCATCTTGATTCATTATCAAATCATCTTCATCATGGACTTACTTATCATTACATCATCTTAAACATCTTATCATTTTTATTCATTATGTACACCATCATGGCATCGTAAATTCTTATGCAATCATAGTATGATCATAATATAGGAGTATGGCCTCTTGCCATATGGGCATCTTACCCCGTGGCGTCTTACCACATAATAACATCGTATCCCATCATCATAAACTTATTATCATAATCATCATTATCATAAACATCATCATAAGCATCATCATCATAACATCATCATAAGCATCATCATCCTAAATATCATCATAAACATCATCATCGTAAACATCATCATAAACATCATCAACGTAAACATCATCATAAACATAATCATCGTAAACATCATCATAAACATCATCATCGTAAACATCATCATAATATCATCATCGTAAACATCATCATAATATGTAAGGGTATGGTTTACCGTCCGATGCTCGTACGTCTCTTACGCACCTTAATTCCAAAAGAAGGAGAAATCGTAGAACTTTATCTCCTTGAAGTCGTGGGTACCTGGGACGGTTCTACATAACCATACAAATTGATATTAGAAGCTAAACAATAGCCCAATACCAAAAATTTAACAAAAATCAACATTTTTCAACTTTTGAACAGCGGCGATCGATCGCTTAAAATGAGGCGATCGATCGCCCGATTTTTCACTTAGCGGCGATCGATCGCTCAAAATGAGGCGATCGATCGCCTGATGCTCATTTGGCTACTGGACGTTGGCGATCGATCGCGCCATTTGAGGCGATCGATCGCCTATCCCCATCTTCGCGCACTGCCTCTCGGCGATCGATCGCTGCTTTTGTAGCGATCGATCGCCACTTACAGTGGCCGCGATTTCACCATTTCCATGTGCATTTTGCAAGCTCATCTTCATACTTTTCAACACCAAACTTCCCAACAATAACAATAACATCATAACCCACTAAAACCCACTTAAAACACTTCAAAAATCATACCCCAACCATAAACAACACATACCCAAACAAACCCACATAAAACATCAAAAACTTAACCCATTTCAACACCAAACATCATAAAACTTATAGGAATGGTTCCATACCTCTTGTAGGCTCCAAATCCTAGCAAAGATCACACAAACAAAGTTTTTGTTGAACTTTTCTTCTCCTCTTTTGGTGGAACTCGAAAATGGGAGGGTTTGAGTTGGGAAGTGATTTTGGGGATTTTTAATAAAGTGAAAGGTATAGAGGGGTTAAAGTGGTGGGTAAAAGATTAAAAGGGGTTGTCTTAACTTAATTTAAAAAGTACCCCAAACTTAACATGATGTATAAAATACTCTACTTGGTGTTTTAAAAGCATTTTACAACAATGCTCTAAACTTCATCTAAAATCACATCTTCCTCATATTTAATAATTAACACAATTAAATCATGTTAATATCTTAATACCCAACACATAAATTCATTAACACATGGTTCATCATATAAACATAATTAATGCCTTACTTGCAATTAATTAGTTTCGGGGCATCACATTACTCCCCTACTTACAAGATTTCGTCCTCGAAATCGCTTGCACTTACCCAAAAGAAACTAAACATAAATCATACCAAAAATAGTTCCGGGTAATGCTGTATCATATGCCGCTCCGTCTCCCACGTAGCCTCCTCGACACCCCGACGATCCCACTGAACTTTGACCATTCGTAGTCTGCGATCCTCACGATCCAGAATTCTGACCGGTCGTTCAACTTAGGATACCCCTGAGTCCAACTGCACTTCAGTAGACTGTAATACATGAGACGGGTCTGGCTCATACTTCCGTAGCATAGAAACATGGAAAACATCATGAATTCCAGATAAAGACGGCGGTAAAGCCAATCGGTAAGCCAAAGTGCCGATACGCTGTAACACCTCGTACGGTCCAACATACCTCGGGGATAACTTCCCCCGCATACCAAAACGAACAACACCCCTGAAGGGTGAGATTTTCAAGAAGACCTTGTCTCCTACTTGAAATTCTAGCGGCCGTCGCCGCTTATTTGCATAGGCCGCTTGCCTATCTTGGGCCGCTTTCATCTTTAAGCGTATCATCTTAATCTTTTCCTCCATGTCCTTAATCATATCCGGTCCTCCGACCGCTTTACTCGTCAAGTCCTCCCAATACAGTGGTGACCTACATCGTCGTCCGTACAGAGCTTCAAAAGGGGCCATTTGAATGCTCGCCTGGTAGCTGTTATTGTATGAGAACTCTACCAGTGGTATAGATTCTTGCCACGGAGTATCAAACTCCAAAACACATGCCCTCAGCATATCTTCGAGCGTCTGTATAGTACGCTCCGTTTGGCCATCTGTCTGAGGGTGATAAGCTGTACTCAGTCTCACCTCGGTGCCCAAAGCTGTCTGGAGACCCTCCCAGAAATGAGAAGTAAACCTTGGGTCTCTGTCAGACACGATCGAGACTGGAATCCCATGCAACCTCACCACATCCCGTACATATAATTGGGCCATCTTTAGATACGTGAAAGTCATACTGTAAGGGATGAAATGAGCCACCTTCGTCAGCCTATCCACGATCACCCAGATCGCATCAAATCCAGAGGCCGACCTTGGCAAGTGGGTCACGAAGTCCATAGATATATGCTCCCACTTCCACTTAGGTACCTCCAAGCTCTTCAGCTCGCCACCAGGCCTCTGCCTTTCCGCCTTTACTTGTTGGCAGATTAAACATCTCTTAACATAACTGATCACATCATGTTTCATGCGTCTCCACCAGAATTGACCACTCAGGTCCTTATACATCTTTCTTCCTCCGGGGTGGATACTGAATCGGCTACTATGAGCCCGTTCTAAAATTCCTTTACGTAACTCTGGTGTATCTGGGACTACCCATCGGTTGCCCAGTCTTAATGAATCATCTTCAGCCACTCTAAACTTTGTTGGCTGACCTCGAAGTGCTATCGATGACCATCTCTACACTTCATCATCCGACCTCTGGGCTTTCCTGATAGCCTCAAATACGTCTGGCTCGGCCAATAAGGTCGACACTCGCACCGGCGACGTGTCCACATCGAAGTCATAGCCCAGATGGCAATAGGAAGTCATCAAAGCTGATAAACACATAACATCCTCAGCAGTACTCTTCACCTTCCGACTTAAGGCGTCTGCTATCAAATTTGCTTTACCAGGATGGTACTCAATTTCACAGTCATAATCCTTGAGCAAATCCATCCATCTTCTTTGACGCATATTCAGTTCAGCCTGAGTGAATAGAAACTTTAGGCTCTTATGGTCCGTAAAGATGGTAAACCTAGTACCATAAAGATAATGACGCCAAATCTTCAAGGCGAAAATGATAGCTGCCAGTTCCAGATCATGGATTGGGTATCTGGTCTCGTGAGGCTTCAACTGTCTCGAAGCATAGGCTACCACTTGTCTGTCTTGCATCAATACATAGCCCAAACCCTGCAATGATGCATCCGTGTACAAGGCAAACCTCTTATCCTCAGACGGAATCACCAACACTGGCGCTGTCGTCAAACGACGCTTCAATTCTTGGAAGCTTTCCTCACAAGCTTCGGACCAAAAGAATGGGACTCCTTTCTGAGTCAGTTGTGTCAATGGTTTAGCGATCTTAGAAAATACCTCGACAAAACGTCGGTAATAACCTGCTAAGCCAAGAAAACTCTGTATCTCGGGTACAGAAGTGGGTGCTGCCCACTCCATCACAGCTTCAATCTTCCAGGGATCCACAGATATCCCTTGGCTAGATATGACATGGCCTAGGAATACCACGCTGTCCAACCAGAACTCGCACTTGCTAAGCTTTGCATACAACTGATGATTCCTGAGGATCTGAAGTACTGTCCTCAAGTGCCGTACATGATCTTCTTCGGTCCGAGAGTAGATGAGTATATCGTCAATGAAAACTATGACGAATTGGTCCAAAAATGGCTGGAACACCTTGTTCATCAAACTCATGAAAACAGCCGGGGCATTTGTCACCCCAAAAGGCATGACTAGGAATTCATAGTGCCCATACCTAGTCCTGAAGGCTGTCTTCTGAACATCCTCTTCTCTTACTCGAATCTGATGGTACCCCGACCTCAGATCGATCTTACTGTAGAGCCTCGTACCCTGCAACTGATCAAACAAATCATCGATCCTCGGGAGTGGGTACTTATTCTTCACTGTAGCTTTGTTCAGTTGTCTGTAATCGATGCACAAACGCATCGAACCATCTTTCTTTTTCACAAATAAAACTGGTGCTCCCCAGGGCGATACGCTAGGGCGTATATAGCCTTTATCAAGGAGCTCTTGCAACTGAATCTTTAATTCCCTTAGCTCTGCTGGTGCCATCCTATAGGGGCACGAGAAATGGCCGACGTCCCCGGTAATAACTCAATCCCAAACTCGACCTCTCTCGTCGGTGGGAATCCGGGAATCTCCTCCGGAAAGACATCAGGAAACTCCGCCACTACGGGCACATCCTCAACTTTTAACTCTTTCCTCTTTCAGTAATAACCACAGTATAGTTGAAATATCCTTTGTGGTCTCGTTCCAATAACTGTGCCATCTTGACAACAGATATTAACGGAATCCTTGAACGAAAATCATCCCCATAGAATGTCCATCGGACTCCCATATCAGACCTGAATCGGACAGTCCTTGTCTGCAGTCCACAACTGCCTGATACCTGTTCAGAACATCAATGCCTACAAACTGACATCCCCAGAACAATCAAGTCTGTCCTCAGTTCGTTATCCTCAAAATAAATGAGGCCGTCTTAACCAATCTGATCAGTTATCAAACTTCTTCCAGCGGGGTCGAGACTACAAGAGGCGTGGGCGACGGAGAAGTACATATGTGGTGCCTTTCCACAAAACTTGTTGACATTTGCTGCCACACTGCAAGATAAGGGTTAACAACAATACCCAAAAGCAGTTCACATAATACATCGTTAGAGAAGCGAAACATGTTAGTACCACATCATATACTTCATATGCAACTTATGCACAAAACATGTTTAAAAGTAAGCACCTAGCCAACTTATTGCTAAGGCCACCCTTCACTCATTCCCGAGTTATCTAACCACTGCTCTGATACCACTAATGTAGGGTCTTCCTACCTTGACATCGTCTTAATCACCTATTAGGGACTAAACCTGCATTGATAACGTCTTAGGGTTTCAGTTGTAGCTTAGAGCTAGTAAAATTATGGGCCGAGAATGAAATTTTAAAAGCTAAATAATTACATTCACAAAATGAATGTTAAGGCGATAGAATTATTCTACTCCTAGAGTAGAGACTATCCAAAAAGTTCTTGCATCCTAACTTCTTCCATGCTTCTCAAAGCTCACTGCCTCAACCCGGCCCTTAATCCATTAGTCCAAAGGTGTACCTACAGGAACAACCCATCATGAGCATATACATCGTTACTTACTAATCATAAGGAAATGGCATATAAATAAATGCATGAAAGTAATTGATAACATATACTTCCTGGTTAATCGTATTAACCCTCTTTGGTTGTCCCTGTTTCATAGTTATGCATAAAATCATTAGTTCTTGCCATAAATGATTAAACATCATACTTCACATATATGCTCACAACAAACTATGTTAATTAGAAATGGGACTGTCCGGGTTCCATTATGACAGCGGTATAATTGGCCCCCTCGCTCGACATAACACATCATATGATACCCATCGCTACACCTTGATAGCGGATGTATCTCTTTGTTCAGCGGATGATACCCCTCGCTACGCCTTGATAGCGGATGTACCCCCTCGCTTAGCGGATGATACCCATCACTACACCTTGATAGCGGATGTACCCCATCGCTCAGCGGATGATACCCATCGCTACACCTTGATAGCGGATGTACCCCCTCGCTCATTTATGTGAGCGGCAAGACCTTCCTCGCTTGCCCATAATAACCACCGGACATTCAACCATTCTTAAGAACATAGTTTCATATTCATCATAAACATCATAGCATCTTATAAACATCATCATCTTGTAAACATCGTTATCATATAAGCATTATCATCTTATAGACATCATCGTCTCATCATAATCGTTATAGTAACGTCTTATCATCATCATTTATCATAACATAATCTTAAGCATCTTGTCATCTTTATTCATCACAAAATCATCTTTATTCATCATAACATCATCGTAAGTATCTTATCATCTTGATTCATTATCAAATCATCTTCATCATGGACTTACTTATCATTACATCATCTTAAACATCTTATAATTTATTCATTATGTACACCATCATGGCATCGTAAATTCTTATGCAATCATAGTATGATCATAATATAGGAGTATGGCCTCTTGCCATATGGGCATCTTACCCCGTGGCGTCTTACCACATAATAACATCGTATCCCATCATCATAAACTTACTTATCATAATCATCATTATCATAAACATCATCATAAGCATCATCATCATAACATCATCATAAGCATCATCATCCTAAATATCATCATAAACATCATCATCGTAAACATCATCATAAACATCATCAACGTAAACATCATCATAAACATAATCATCGTAAACATCATCATAAACATCATCATCGTAAACATCATCATAATATCATCATCGTAAACATCATCATAATATGTAAGGGTATGGTTTACCGTCCGATGCTCGTACGTCTCTTACGTACCTTAATTCCAAAAGAAGGAGAAATCGTAGAACTTTATCTCCTTGAAGTCGTGGGTACCTGGGACGGTTCTACATAACCATACAAATTGATATTAGAAGCTAAACAATAGCCCAATACCAAAAATTTAACAAAAATCAACATTTTTCAACTTTTGAACAGTGGCGATCGATCGCTTAAAATGAGGCGATCGATCGCCCGATTTTTCACTTAGCGGCGATCGATCGCTCAAAATGAGGCGATCGATCGCCTGATGCTCATTTGGCTACTGGACGTTGGCGATCGATCGCCTATCCCCATCTTCGCGCACTGCCTCTCGGCGATCGATCGCTGCTTTTGTAGCGATCGATCGCCACTTACAATGGCCGCGATTTCACCATTTCCATGTGCATTTTGCAAGCTCATCTTCATACTTTTCAACACCAAACTTCCCAACAATAACAATAACATCATAACCCACTAAAACCCACTTAAAACACTTCAAAAATCATACCCCAACCATAAACAACACATACCCAAACAAACCCACATAAAACATCAAAAACTTAACCCATTTCAACACCAAACATCATAAAACTAATAGGAATGGTTCCATACCTCTTGTAGGCTCCAAATCCTAGCAAAGATCACACAAACAAAGTTTTTGTGGAACTTTTCTTCTCCTCTTTTGGTGGAACTCGAAAATGGGAGGGTTTGAGTTGGGAAGTGATTTTGGGGATTTTTAATAAAGTGAAAGGTATAGAGGGGTTAAAGTGGTGGGTAAAAGATTAAAAGGGGTTGTCTTAACTTAATTTAAAAAGTACCCCAAACTTAACATGATGTATAAATACTCTACTTGGTGTTTTAAAAGCATTTTACAACAATGCTCTAAACTTCATCTAAAATCACATCTTCCTCATATTTAATAATTAACACAATTAAATCATGTTAATATCTTAATACCCAACACATAAATTCATTAACACATGGTTCATCATATAAACATAATTAATGCCTTACTTGCAATTAATTAGTTTCGGGGCATCACATTACTCCCCTACTTACAAGATTTCGTCCTCGAAATCGCTTGCACTTACCCAAAAGAAACTAAACATAAATCATACCAAAAAATAGTTCCGTGTAATGCTGTATCATATGCCGCTCCGTCTCCCACGTAGCCTCCTCGACACCCCAACGATCCCACTGAACTTTGACCATCGGTAAAACTTTACTTCGTAGTCTGCGATCCTCACGATCCAGAATTCTGACCGGTCGTTCAACTTAGGATACCCCTGAGTCCAACTGCACTTCAGTAGACTGTAATACATGAGACGGGTCTGGCTCATACTTCCGTAGCATAGAAACATGGAAAACATCATGAATTCCAGATAAAGACGGCGGTAGAGCCAATCGGTAAGCCAAAGTGCCGATACGCTGTAACACCTCGTACGGTCCAACATACCTCGGGGATAACTTCCCCCGCATACCAAAACGAACAACACCCCTGAAGGGTGAGATTTTCAAGAAGACCTTGTCTCCTACTTGAAATTCTAGCGGCCGTCGCCGCTTATTTGCATAGGCCGCTTGCCTATCTTGGGCCGCTTTCATCTTTAAGCGTATCATCTTAATCTTTTCCTCCATGTCCTTAATCATATCCGGTCCTCCGACCGCTTTACTCGTCAGGTCCTCCCAATACAGTGGTGACCTACATCGTCGTCCGTACAGAGCTTCAAAAGGGGCCATTTGAATGCTCGCCTGATAGCTGTTATTGTATGAGAACTCTACCAGTGGTATAGATTCTTGCCACGGAGTATCAAACTCCAAAACACATGCCCTCAGCATATCTTCGAGCGTCTGTATAGTACGCTCCGTTTGGCCATCTGTCTGAGGGTGATAAGCTGTACTCAGTCTCACCTCGGTGCCCAAAGCTGTCTGGAGACCGTCCCAGAAATGAGAAGTAAACCTTGGGTCTCTGTCAGACATGATCGAGACGGTCCATGTACATCAGCGTATGTCATCCACCATCATGCTAGTAAAATAGGCATAATAAAACATGTATATCAACGCATGCCAGCTACAATAAAGCTAATAGTATAGCAATATCTCATACCTCATCGCTAACAATATAGCGGTATACCTGTCTCCGTCGCTCAATAATAGTACAAAATCAGCACCCATCGCTCGAAGGCGGCAAAATCCTGTGCTGAGTACATAGCGGCACCATCCATCGCTATAGAATCGACGGCATGATACCTCGTCATATAATAAGTGGCATGAAACCTCGCTATACACGTGAGCATGAATCATCGTCCACATAATAGCGAAAAGAGGCATCGCTATCAATACCCGGCGGTATAAACCATCGCCAATCAATATAGCGGAATGAACCATCGCTATAAATACACCTGGCGGAATGAACCATCGCCAATCAATATAGCGGAATGAACCATCGCTATCAATACACCTGGCGGAATGAACCATCGCCAATAAATATAGCGGAATGAACCATCGCTATAAATACACCTGGCGGAATGAACCATCGCCAATAAATATAGCGGAATGAACCATCGCTATAAATATAAATCGACACAGCGGGATACCTCACCGCTATCATCCGTGTCCTCATAATGAAATGAATATAAATCGACACAGCGGGATACCTCACCGCTATCATCCGTGTCCTCATAATGAAATGAATATAAATCGACACAGCGGGATACCTCACCGCTATCATCCGTGTCATCACAAAGGAATGCATCATCATCCTTTCTTGAGTCAGTCATCATCAGTTATTTTAATGCTTCCTCGCTTTCATAATCTCAAAACAAGCGGTATCGCATACACGCTTCTTCATACTAGCGGTATCTCTTCCTCGCTCAGTATGGTATACCTCGCCTCCATGTGCCAGCGAGCCTCCCCCCTCCCGCTCCACATGCGCAGCGATAAATCGTAAGCATTAAAACCTTAACTGTGATCGCCCTGACTCGTGGAATACACCTCTTTATCCCACATCACAATATGCAACAACAATGCATAATATGCAACAACAATGCATAATAACATGTATCATAACCGTAATGCATCACATTGCATTCATCATGTGTCACACAGACAAACATAAATACATGTTACCGTTGGGATACCCGTACGTCGCTTACGTACTCCATATTTCCTGTAACCTGCAACCATCATGGTTAGCAACAATAGCCATATACGCTATGCAGCAATCATCCAATGCATAAATGCAACCACTTGCAAGTCAATACGTATACCAAGACATGTTACCTCGGAAATATCGCTTTACCTGATTCTTTTACAGAATCAGATTCCTTGGCACGTAACACACGGAGTGCCAGACATCACTATTAATGCCATCCTATCGTGTTTCACACGATTCCTGCAACCACAATGGTTAGCAATACCACTTTTCATATCATAAAAGCACATAAACAATTCGTTATGTCATACAACATAATGCCATCATGCATAAATACGTGCTATCAATAACTTCCTAGGCCCTTAACAGCCCCAATGAGCAACCACTGCTCTGATACCACTAATGTAAGGACCCCAAGCCCTTAACCCTTGATTAGTGTATTAACCACTATGTGTGGCACATGCTTTCAATAAAAAGTCAATCGGGAAGCTCAGATGATACTTTATCATTGCATGGCAATTACAAAATTTCCTTTAATACTCAATGTTATAAGATCATCATCCTAACAATAAAAGACTCATATGTTTGCCCTTTACCATCCCCTTGGTGCCACTTTTCACATTGTGGACTTTTATAAAAATTTGGGCAGAGTCTCCCCATAAATAGAGCTATCCCGAAAAAAAAAAGGCACAACACATAATATAATTCCCGGCCAGGGAACACATAATACTCATCAGAAAGCAGTAATACAAGTAAATTCCCAGCCAGGGAAGACACCACACATATGACGACAAAAGTGGGTTTCAACACCCACATAATACACCAATGACTCTCATATCATTTAGCAATTCAACCTCTAATTGCGTGCAACCTCAAATGAAAGAGAGAAAGGCTCATGCCTTTATATACAATCCATATACAAGTATAATCGTGCTCACATGCGAGCATCATGAATATGTATAAAATCCTCAGGTGTATATAAGTACTCTATGCGATACCGTGCTCCATCAAGCCCTGGTACCTCGATCCTGGAAGTACATCCAATCAACAGCTCGAGCTCAACTCCAAAGCCATCGATGTACCTGTTCACCTGCCCCAACAGAGACAGCCCCCAACGGGGTGAGCATACCAATACACAAAATCCCATAATCACAATAATGAAATTCATAATTTACAACAAAAGTAAATGCTAATGAATTTAAATGATACTCCGTGGATGGCAACATCCTCATCCGGGATTCCGTGTACTGTCCCTGTTCTCACAATCATCAAACTCATCAAATCTCATAAATCAGTAAATCAACACATTGATTTAACTCATTGCATGCCTAGTTCTCGAATATCAATAATTAATGATTCCAAGTTCATCATTCATGCAAATATAGATATCTCAATATCTAATACTGATTTCATAACTTCGCTATTAATCATAGATAGCTCAAATGCCTAGCATTTATTTTACCAATTCTCCATTATACCTAGACATCTCAAATGTCTTATAATGAATACATGATCCCATGATCATTCTCAGGCATCTCAAATGCCCTACAATAGTCATATAAACCCAGTACCCCCTTATATCTTGTAAGAGTTATCCTACTCTAGTGTCACGCACGCTACAAGCGGCGATATCAAGATTTGATCGTTCCTTGGCTATATCAACATATATATATAACCACACGCACAATATTTGATGCAATCAAAACACATTATGCATTTCACAATGCTCTAATATATATAGTAATGCTCGTACGTCGCACGTACCTTAAATCTCCGAAGTCCGAGCCAAACCTTGCTCGAGTTCCATGCCCCGAGGAATGATGTGCTAACACGATAAATAATTCACAATTATTTACGAACATGCAACACATGCTCAAGCACACCCATATCCCTCAAAATATTGTCAACACACGACAATTAACCTTTAAAAAGACCCGGGGCAGGGTACATGCAGGGAGGGGAAATAATGAGACAACAACGAAAATTGTTCAAGGATACCCTACAAATTTTCGAACCCTTATCTCACAAATCGAACCCAAATTAAACACCATAATTCATCTAAAATGTGAATTAAACCATTAATAGCAAGAAACATCACCCTTGCCAAAAACCCCCAATTTTCGAATTCAAAGCCCTTAAATTCGAACCCAATCAAGCCCTTAAATTCGAACCCTTATAATTCTTTAAATTCGAACACAATAAGCATCAATAATACATCTAAAACATGTAATAAACGACCCATAACAAGAATCGTCACACCCCTGCCAAAACCCCCAAATTCGAACCAAACCCTACAAAAATTCGAAAATAATTTCGAACCAAAACCACCAATTTTCAGCAGGGAAAAACACGAGAAGCATGAAAAAGAGGTCAAGGAGGTTACCCAATCGAAAATCGGAAGGAAAATCGACCGAAATCGAAGAACCCTAGAAATTGGGGATCGACGCATTCGCGCAAAATCCGACTTCAAAACGCGACGAAACTTCGAATTGACGGAGGGGATAGCTGCGCCTCGACGAGACGAAGCCGGTGACGGGTCGCACGCGCCGAACGGCGGCCGGACGGCGGCGGGCGAAGCGCCTGAAGCGGCGGGGGCAGGGGAGATCGGGAATGGGCTGGCGCGCGGGAGAGAGAGGAAAAATTGGGGCTGGAATGATTTTAATTTTAAAATCTCGGGTTCAACTGGTATTTATAGCAAAAATACCCCGAAATACTAATAGCCCCACAAATACATCATGATTCATTAAAAATCATCTGTTTTCAAAAATTCCCTCTCTAACTCCAAAACCCCCTACCGGTGCTCACACAACACCGAGATCCCGAGATACATCAAAAACCCAACTCTTAGGTTTTTCACCCAAATGAGAATACAATCTCAACCTCTGGATCCAACGATCCCAACTACCCAAAAAAACGAGCCCAGAAGGCCTAACACCGCGATTAAACTCCAAATCGCCACGTAAAACAACTTTATGGGTTATTAACACTCCGGGATTAACACCTATAATCCCTGGTCATCACACTGTATGTCCTTGTTACAACAACTGCGCCATCTTGTAAGGACCCTAATCCTTATGTGCGGAATTAAGGCATAATAGAGCTAATAACAATGATCAGAGTATAATAAACAAGTGGAGTCTATGAGCTGAAGCATTTACATGCCAAAATAAAGGACTACTAAAAGGATTAATTACATTCCAATCAATGAATGTGTTCACTATAGTTTTACGCTACTCCTAGAGTAGGCACTATACAAAAGAATCCTGTCCTTTCATCTACCAAAGATGCTCTTGAAGCTCACTGTCTCAACCCGTTCAAGCCCTTCTATCATGCCAAAAAGGTACCTACAAGGACAACCCCCAAACATGAGCAATAATAATCATTCATATTCAACACAATATGAAGATAAAGCGTAAATGCATAATCAATATAAAACACTTCCTGTTTTCCCATGCATTTCAAACGCTTCCCGTTTGGTTGTCCCTGTACCATAACTCATGAGTATAATCAACAGATTATTTTTAATGGCCAAAACATGTCATGACATCATATACCATCTCAACTGTACCACATATTGGTCACCATTCCCTAGTCTGTCCATCACAGTGTATTTTAATGCCCCTCGCTTATATTCATATGGGCGGCATAGGATAACCTCGCTACAATGGACATGCGGCGCTCCCACCCCTCGCTTCACAGAGAGCGGCAAATACCCTTTCCTCGCCCCATATGACAACCACGCTCAAATGTGACATGCGGCGCTCCCACCCCTCGCTTCACATTTAGCGGAACCAATACAAAAAGCGGCAAGCATTAAAATCATCAAAGGATGACCACGACTCATGGGATGTGCATCCAATAATCATAATATGCATCTATCATCAATATGCATAAATTACCATGTATATGCATCCACAATGCAATACCTCATATGGCATAAATCAACATGTATATGCATCCACAATGCAAGTACCACATATATACTCGCATCCACAATGCATAAACAATGAGTATATAAAATACATGTTACCGTTGGGTGCCCGTACGTCCACTACGTACCTTTCCAAAAGTGGAATTGGTCCGGCTTCAATTCCTCGGTTGTGTTGCTACCTGGGATGGTTCTACACAATCACACAACCCCATATTAGAAGCCAAATAATAGCCAAATACTTGACAAAATAAACCATTTTCCAAAATTCCACAGGCGGCGATCGATCGCTTCACCCAGGCGATCGATCGCCTCAAAATTATCACTGTGGCGATCGGTCGCCCCAAACATGGCGATCGATCGCCATCCCTTTGAAAAACCTACTGCCTCTCGGCGATCGGTCGCCTCATAACAGGCGATCGATCGCCTAACCCGAAATTTTGGTACTGCCTCGCGGCGATCGATCGCCCCATTTCAGGCGGTCGATCGCCTCGCACAGACTCGCGATTTTCACCATTTTTGTTCCCAAAATTTCTTCCAATCCATCCCAATACTCAAACTAACCAACCAACAACATAAATGCCAACATAAACCACCAAAATACACTTCAAAACAAGTATAAATCTAGCCCTTAACCAAAACCACAACAACCCACACAAACCCATTTCAAAATCATTAAAAACCATACCAACTCAAACAAAACCTTACAAAATTAAAGCATGAGGTACCCATACCTCTTGGGGATCTCAAATCACCCAAAATGCTCCACAAAACAAGATTTTGCAAGGACTTCTATCCACCCAAAGGCTTGAGCTCGAAAATGGAAGGGGGTAGGGTTTGTGGATTTTGATTTGGTAAAGTGATAGTGATTTGGTAAAGTGGGGTTGGGGATAAAAGGGTTGGGTTTATTAAATCAAATTCATACCAATTAATTCCATGGTGTATAAAACACCCCAACATGATATTTTTCAAAGCATTTTCTCAAAATGCACCATAATATCAAATAAACACATGATTTCCAATTAATTGCTAACCAATGCAAATAAATCATGCTTCCAATAATATTTACCCAACATGCACCACATGCACCCTAAAATGCAATCCCGGGTCAACCCTATCCATATGACCATGCATTTTCCATAAGGTAAATAAATCCCAAAACATAATCAATTACCACATAATTAATCATGTAAACACAATTAGAGCCAAATAGCAATTAACCATTTCGGGGATGTCACAATACTCCCCTACTTATAAGATTTCGTCCTCGAAATCACATGCACTTACCCCAACAGAAACTAAACATAACTCATACCAGAGAATAGTTCCGGGTAGTGCTGCACCATATGCTGCTCCGTCTCCCACGTAGCCTCCTCGACACCCCTGCGATCCCACTGAACTTTGATCATCGGTATCACTTTATTCCGAAGTCTACGGTCTGCTCTGTCCAGAATTCTAACAGGCCGTTCCACATAAGATATATCTGACTCTAACTGAACTTCGGAAGGCTGTAACACGTGAGACGGATCCGGCTCATACTTTCGCAGCATCGATACATGAAACACATCATGTATCCCAGATAAAGAAGGCGGCAAAGCCAGTCGGTAAGCTAAGGTGCCAATGCGCTGTAAGATCTCGTACGGTCCAACAAACCTCGGAGACAGTTTCCCGCGCATCCCAAACCGCACAACGCCTCTGAAAGGCGAGATCTTCAAAAAGACCTTATCTCCCAACTGAAACTCTAACGGTCTCCGCCGTTTATTCGCATAAGCTGTCTGTCTGTCTTGGGCCGCTTTCATTTTCTGCCTTATAATCTTTATCTTCTCTTCCATTTCCCGGATCAACTCAGGCCCTCCGACTGGTCTACTGTCCAAATCATCCCAACATAAGGGTGATCTACATCGTCTGCCATAAAGAGCTTCAAACGGAGCCATCTGAATACTCGCCTGGTAGCTATTGTTATACGAAAACTCTACCAAAGGCACTGAATCCTGCCAAGAGGCATCAAACTCCAATACACAAGCTCTTAACATGTCCTCGAGCGTCTGAATAGTGCGCTCGGTCTGGCCATCCGTCTGAGGATGATAAGCAGTGCTCAATCTGACCTCAGTTCCCAAAGCTGACTGAAGGTCTTCCCAAAAATGAGATGTGAATCGCGGATCTCGATCTGACACTATAGAAACGGGGATCCCATGCAATCTCACCACATCTCTAATATATAACTGCGCCATCCTCAAGAATGTAAATGTCATGCTATAGGGGATAAAGTGGGCTACCTTGGTCAATCTGTCCACAATCACCCAAATAGCATCGAAGCCTGAAGCACTCCTCGGCAAATGAGTCACGAAGTCCATGGAAATGTGCTCCCACTTCCACTTCGGTATCTCCAAGCTTCTCAACTCGCCGCCAGGTCTCTGTCTCTCTGCCTTAACCTGCTGGCAGATCAAACACCTCTTCACAAAAGCGACGACATCAGACTTCATTCTCTTCCACCAAAACTGACCACGCAGATCTCTGTACATCTTCTTCCCGCCTGGGTGGATGCTAAGTCTGCTACTGTGAGATCGTTCCAAGATCCCCTTACGCAACTCCGGCGTACTCGGAACTACCCAGCGGTTACCCACTCTCAAAGATCCGTCGTCGGCCACTCGGAACTTCGTCGGCTGACCAAGATGCACTATAGACAACCATCTCTGAACCTCAGCATCTGACCTCTGAGCTCTCCTGATGTTCTCATAAATATTTGGCTCAGCTAGTAAGGTAGAGACATACACTGGTGATGCATCTATATCAAAATCATAGCCGAGATGGCAATAGGAGGTCATCATAGCCGACAAATGGATAACGTCCTCAGCAGAACTCCTCACTTTCCGGCTCAAGGCGTCTGCTGTCAAATTGGCCTTCCCGGGATGGTACTCTATCTCGCAGTCATAGTCCTTGAGTAGGTCCATCCATCTCCTCTGTCTCATGTTCAGCTCCGCCTGAGTGAATAGAAACTTGAGGCTCTTGTGATCCGTGTATATGGTGAATGAAGTGCCATATAAGTAATGCCTCCAGATCTTCAGGGCGAAGATGATAGCCGCCAATTCCAAGTCATGAACTGGATATCTGGTCTCATGCGGCTTCAACTGTCTCGATGCATAAGCTACCACATGCTTATCTTGCATCAGAACACACCCAAGGCCCTGCAGTGATGCATCAGTATACAGAACAAATCTGGAGTTCTCCGTCGGGATCACTAACACTGGCGCCGTCGTCAATCGGTGCTTTAACTCCTGGAAGCTCTCCTCACAAGCTTCTGACCAAAAGAAAGGCATACCCTTCTGAGTCAACTGAGTCAGCGGCTTGGCAATCTTCGAAAAGCCCTCAACAAAGCGCCGATAATACCCGGCCAAACCAAGAAAACTCCGAATCTCAGGCACAGAAGTGGGGGCGGCCCACTCCATCACAGCCTCAATCTTCTTCGGGTCCACTGATATCCCACTGCTCGAAATGACATGCCCCAGAAACACTACACTGCTCAGCCAAAATTCGCACTTACTGAGCTTAGCATACAACTGATGCTCTCTAAGAATGAAGCACTGTCCTCAAGTGTTTCACATGATCTTCCTCACTCCGGGAGTAGATAAGAATGTCGTCAATAAACACGATGACGAACTGATCAAGATACTGCTGAAACACTCTGTTCATCAGACTCATGAAGACAGCCGGGGCGTTCGTCACACCGAACGGCATCACCAAGAACTCATAATGCCCGTATCGAGTCCGGAACGCTGTCTTCTGCACATCTTCCTCTCTGACCCGAATCTGATGATACCCGGATCTCAAATCAATCTTGCTATACACCCTGGTACCTTGCAACTGATCAAACAAGTCGTCAATCCTTGGGAGAGGATACTTGTTCTTCACTGTAGCCTTGTTCAGTTGCCGGTAATCGATGCACAGCCGCATCGAACCGTCCTTCTTCTTCACAAAGAGAACTGGTGCGCCCCATGGCGATACGCTCGGGCGTATATAACCCTTGTCAAGGAGATCCTGCAACTGCTCTTTCAACTCCCTCAACTCTGCCGGTGCCATCCTATAAGGTGCACGAGAGATAGCGGATGTCCCTGGCAGCAACTCGATCCCAAATTCAACTTCCCTGGCCGGTGGAAATCCTGGGATCTCTTCTGGAAATACATCAGCAAATTCTGCCACAACTGGTACATCCTCAACCCTCAGTTCTTTACTCTTTCCAGACGTGTCCACGGCATAAATAAGATAGCCCGTGTGCCCACGTTCCAACAGCTGAGACATCTTGATCGCTGAAATCAACGGAATCTTCGCACGAGATCCGTTGCCAAAGAAAGTCCACTGACTGCCCAACTCAGGTCTGAACTTCACTGTTCTCTGTCGGCAATCTACCACTGCCTGATATCTGTTCAGAACATCAATACCCAAGATGCAGTCGAAGTCTAACATACCCAGCACAATCAAGTCTGATCTCAACTCGTTGCCCTCAAAATAAATGAGGCCATCTGCCAAAAACTGATCAGCAACGACGTTTCTTCCAGTGGGTGTCGAGACAATGAGAGGCGTGGGCAAATGAGACGTGCGCATATGGTGTCTTTCCACGAATCCCACAGACACAAAAGAATGGGAGGCACCTGTATCTATCAAAATAAAAGCAGGGTACGTAAATAAATGACACGTACCGGCAATCACCTCTTCTGGAGCTGCCTGAGCCTGCTCCCTGGTCAGTGCATATACTTGTCCCTGGGGTGGTCCCACTGTCTGACCTCCCGATGGACGAGGCCCAAACTGCTGCCTCTGCTGCACTGTCCTGTCCTCAAACCTTGGCCTGTTGCCCTGATACTCTGACTGGCCTCCCCTGGTGGGACAATACCGAGCAATGTGGCCCATCTTGCCACAGACATAACATGCAGGACACTTATTTGAAGAATGCGGTCCTCCACAATTGTTGCACCTAGGCTCTCCCGGCCTATCCCCCTGTGAAGATCCTCGATTGGCCGACCAATTACCCTTCTTGTTATCCTGCTTCTGTCCAAAGTGTTTCTTTCCACCATACCGCGAAGATGAAGAGGCACCACGGGGTTTAAATGGCTCACCCCGAGGCCTCAAACTGTCACTAGTCTGCCTCTGTTGCGGTACCGGTGGTGGCATGGCATAAGCTCCCACTCCTAGCTCAGCAAGCTCCGCTCTTGTGAGAGCATCATCAAAAGAAGTTGGGTTATTGATGATAACCCGGTCATAGAGCTCCGGTCGCAGTCCTTTCATGAAATTTCTCATCTTGGCACGTCCATCAGAGGCAATATGGGGGACATACCTAAGTAGTGATGAGTACTGTGTGGCATAGTCTGCCACTGTCATGTTCCCCTGCCTCAGACTTGAAAATTCATCCTCTTTTGTCTGTCTCGCTGCCGCGGAGAAGTATCGGTTCAAGAACCTGGTCCTGAAGAGCGTCCAGTCAATCACAGCACCCAGTGCTCTCATTTCCATCACTGTGCTCCTCCACCACATCAATGGTTTCTTAGCCAACTGGAACTCCGCCAGCCTCAGCCAAGCAGTAATAGCACACGGAGCCGATACAAAGATCTGTTCAAGTCTCTCCAGCCACTCTTCAGCTTCTTCTCCGGACTCTGTCCCCTCAAACCGGGGCGGATGATAAGACAGAAACTGCGTCAAGCTAATCTCACCCGGTAGCAATAACTGAACTACTCGTTCCATCCCTACAGCCGGTGGAGGTAGAGGATTAGCCTGTCCAATACTTGCATTCACACTCCCAACATCTCCGACTTCCTCATTAGCAGCCATGCTGTAACACAAATGTCAACAACAATCCAAAGCAATACATATATCATGTCGTTAGATAACAGGAGTGATATAAGCATGTTAGTATAACAAGATATACAAAATATGCACCACATGCATAAACATGCTTCAAATGTAAGCACCTAGCCAACCATGCTAAGGCTACCCTTCACTCGTTCCCGGGTTCTCTAACCACTGCTCTGATACCACTAATGTAAGGACCCTAATCCTTATGTGCGGAATTAAGGCATAATAGAGCTAATAACAATGATCAGAGTATAATAAACAAGTGGAGTCTATGAGCTGAAGCATTTACATGCCAAAATAAAGGACTACTAAAAGGATTAATTACATTCCAATCAATGAATGTGTTCACTATAGTTTTACGCTACTCCTAGAGTAGGCACTATACAAAAGAATCATGTCCTTTCATCTACCAAAGATGCTCTTGAAGCTCACTGTCTCAACCCGTTCAAGCCCTTCTATCATGCCAAAAAGGTACCTACAAGGACAACCCCCAAACATGAGCAATAATAATCATTCATATTCAACACAATATGAAGATAAAGCGTAAATGCATAATCAATATAAAACACTTCCTGTTTTCCCATGCATTTCAAACGCTTCCCGTTTGGTTGTCCCTGTACCATAACTCATGAGTATAATCAACAGATTATTTTTAATGGCCAAAACATGTCATGACATCATATACCATCTCAACTGTACCACATATTGGTCACCATTCCCTAGTCTGTCCATCACAGTGTAATTTAATGCCCCTCGCTTATATTCATATGGGCGGCATAGGATAACCTCGCTACAATGGACATGCGGCGCTCCCACCCCTCGCTTCACAGAGAGCGGCAAATACCCTTTCCTCGCCCCATATGACAACCACGCTCAAATGTGACATGCGGCGCTCCCACCCCTCGCTTCACATTTAGCGGAACCAATACAAAAAGCGGCAAGCATTAAAATCATCAAAGGATGACCACGACTCATGGGATGTGCATCCAATAATCATAATATGCATCTATCATCAATATGCATAAATTACCATGTATATGCATCCACAATGCAATACCTCATATGGCATAAATCAACATGTATATGCATCCACAATGCAATACCACATATATACTCGCATCCACAATGCATAAACAATGAGTATATAAAATACATGTTACCGTTGGGTGCCCGTACGTCCACTACGTACCTTTCCAAAAGTGGAATTGGTCCGGCTTCAATTCCTCGGTTGTGTTGCTACCTGGGATGGTTCTACACAATCACACAACCCCATATTAGAAGCCAAATAATAGCCAAATACTTGACAAAATAAACCATTTTCCAAAATTCCACAGGCGGCGATCGATCGCTTCACCCAGGCGATCGATCGCCTCAAAATTATCACTGTGGCGATCGGTCGCCCCAAACATGGCGATCGATCGCCATCCCTTTGAAAAACCTACTGCCTCTCGGCGATCGGTCACCTCATAACAGGCGATCGATCGCCTAACCCGAAATTTTGGTACTGCCTCGCGGCGATCGATCGCCCCATTTCAGGCGGTCGATCGCCTCGCACAGACTCGCGATTTTCACCATTTTTGTTCCCAAAATTTCTTCCAATCCATCCCAATACTCAAACTAACTAACCAACAACATAAATGCCAACATAAACCACCAAAATACACTTCAAAACAAGTATAAATCTAGCCCTTAACCAAAACCACAACAACCCACACAAACCCATTTCAAAATCATTAAAAACCATACCAACTCAAACAAAACCTTACAAAATTAAAGCATGAGGTACCCATACCTCTTGGGGATCTCAAATCACCCAAAATGCTCCACAAAACAAGATTTTGCAAGGACTTCTATCCACCCAAAGGCTTGAGCTCGAAAATGGAAGGGGGTAGGGTTTGTGGGTTTTGATTTGGTAAAGTGATAGTGATTTGGTAAAGTGGGGTTGGGGATAAAAGGGTTGGGTTTATTAAATCAAATGCATACCAATTAATTCCATGGTGTATAAAACACCCCAACATGATATTTTTCAAAGCATTTTCTCAAAATGCACCATAATATCAAATAAACACATGATTTCCAATTAATTGCTAACCAATGCAAATAAATCATGCTTCCAATAATATTTACCCAACATGCACCACATGCACCCTAAAATGCAATCCCGGGTCAACCCTATCCATATGACCATGCATTTTCCATAAGGTAAATAAATCCCAAAACATAATCAATTACCACATAATTAATCATGTAAACACAATTAGGCCAAATAGCAATTAACCATTTCGGGGATGTCACACATCTTGACAACAGATATCAACGGAATCTTAGAACGAGAACCATCTCCAAAGAATGTCCACTGGACTCCCATATCAGACCTGAATCGGACAGTCCTCTGCCTACAGTTCACGACTGCCTGATACCAGTTCAGAATGCCTACAATACAGTCAAAGTCTGACATCCCCAGAACAATCAAATCTGACCTTAGCTCATTATCCTCAAAATAAATGAGGCCATCATAAACAATCCGATCAGTAATCATACTTCTTCCAGCGGGTGTCGAGACTACAAGAGGCATGGGCGACGGAGAAGTGCATATGTGGTGCCTTTCCACAAAACTTGTTGACACGAAAGAGTGTGATGCACCTGTGTCTATCAATATAAAAGCAGGGTGCGTAAATAAAAGACACGTACCCGCTATAACCTCCTCCGGAGCCGTTGTAGCGTGCTCCCTCGTCAAAGCATAAACCTGCCATTGAGGTGGCCCCCCGGGCTGACCTCCATACTGCCTTGGTGCAAAAGGTGGTCTGTGCTGTGCTGCTCTGTCCGCAGGCCTCCCCGCAGAGTTCTGTTGTCTTCCCCTGTTGGGACACTGCCGAGCAAAGTGGCCTTTGTCGCCACAAACATAACATCCTACACAGTCTTTCGCCAAATGTGGTTGAACACAAAGAGTGCACTGGACCTTCCCGAATCTTTCCCTGAGATGCCCTCTTCCAGATGGGGCATCATTCCTACGGTTCCCCTTCCAACGATTCTCGGGCCTCTTGCCACTGAATCTCGACGCTGAAGTGTTCCCACTAGGCTTAAACTGATCACCCCTGGGCTTCAAATTGTCAGAAGTAGATTTCTGAGGGGGTGCTGGAGGTGGCACGGCATCAGAATATGTACCAACCCCCAGTTCAGCCAGCTCAGCCCGTGAAAGGGCATCATCAAAGCAAGCAGGGCCATAAGTGACGACCCTGTCATACAGCTCAGGACTCAAGCCTTTCATGAAGATCCTCATCTTTGCTTGGGTATTTGCAGCCACATGTGGTACATACCGGAGTAAGGAACAGTAATGTAGAGCATAATCTGATACAGGCATGGTACCTTGTCTTAAGTTGGTAAACTCATCCTCTTTAGCCTGTCTCGCAGCAGCTGAGAAATAGCGGGTCAGAAACCGCGTCCGGAACATCTTCCAATTCACTTCCTGCCCCAGAGCCTCTTGCTCAATCACTGTGGTCTTCCACCACATCAGTGCCTTCTTAGCCAGTTGAAATTCTGCTAACCTGATCCATGCCATCTTTGCACAAGGCGCTGCCACAAATATCTGCTCTATCTCTCTAGCCACTCCTCGGCCACTTCCCCGGTTTCCGTTCCTTCGAACATCGGAGGTCGGTATGTCAAAAACTGAGACAAGCTCAACTCCCCAGGTAATAATTGCTGTTCAGAGGGCTCTTCCCCCAAGGCTGGCGGTGGTAAGGGATTCGTACGCCCAGCACTTGCATTGACGCTTATCGCATCATCTACTTCGGCGTTTGCTGCCATGCTGCAACACAAGGGTTAACAACAATACCAAAAGCAGTTCATAAAGTACATCGTTAGATAATTAAACATGTTAGTATAACATCTTCTACTTCATATGCAACATACATATAAAACATGTTTAAAAGTAAGCACCTAGCTAACTTATTGCTAAGGCTACCCTTCACTCATTCCCGAGTTATCTAACCACTGCTCTGATACCACTAATGTGGAGTCTTCCCACCTTAACAGTGTTAGGATAACAAAAATTGAACTAAACATGCATTTTATAACGTTTTAGGGTTCCGGTTGTTACGTGAGCTAATAGGATTAGAGGCCAAAATAAAAAACTTCGTAACTTAATAGATACATTCCTAAACAAGAATGCTAACGTTTTAGATTTATACTACTCCTAGAGTAGATACTAAACATAAACAAAATCCTATGCATCTTGTATCCTTGTAGCTCACAGCTTCAACCCGACCCTTAGCCCCTTCAGTCCAAAAGCGTACCTACAGGGACAACGCATCGTGAGCATACAAGTGTTTACTTAACATCATAATAAAAGGCATAACAGTAAATGTATAACATCTTAGTTAAGTAAAATTTGTTGGTGTTCTTTAACTCCTTTTTGTTGTCCCTGATTCTCATTCATGTATAAGGGCATCTTACCCCATTGTATGACCTCTTACCATAACATAAACATCGTGTGGCATCTTACCACGTGGGCATCTTACCCAATCATATGGTATCTTACCATAGCATGACATCGTGTGGCATCTTACCACATGGGCATCTTACCCAATCATATCGCATCTTACCATATCATATACATCGTGTGGCATCTAATCACGTGGGCTTCTTACCCAATCATATGGCATCTTATCATATTATATACATCGCGTGGCATCTTACCACATGGGCATCTTACCCAATCGTATGGCATCTTACCATATATATACATCGTAACATCATTTAAACCATCATAGCATATAAACATCATTTCATGTAAACGTCATCATTTCATCGTACATACTTATGCGATAAATGCATAGTCATAATGTAGAGGCGTGTTTTACCGTCCGATGCCTGTACGTTTCTTACGTACCTTTCTAAAAGGAGGAGAAGTAGATAACTCTATCTCCTTGATTGCGCTGGTACCTGTGATGGTTCTACAAAACCACATAATACCATATTAGATGCCTCAATACCATCTCATACCATAAACTTAACAAAATAAATCATCATCATATTTTTTCAACATTCTGCCTCTCTCGATCGATCGACCCCAAGGTCCCGATCGATCGGTATATCCTTCGATCGATCGGTCCCTGAATTTCAAAACATACATTAAACAACCTGCCTCGCTCGATCGATCGGGACTAAAGTTTCGATCGATCGAGCACTCTGAAAAATCGGGGCTTCCCCAGATTTTCGAGCACTCCATTTCCTACCATCATTTCTATTTCATAAAGCGTAAAACATGCTTGAACAAAAATATTATAAGCTTCATAAAACTACCATGTATGTGTTCAAAACAAAGGTTTAACAAAACCTAAGCTAACATGCATCATAACATCATCAAAATCTTCAACCTCATCCAAAAATTCAGGAAAACAGGGCATGCCATTTCTGCCCAGATTTTCGAGCACCTATTTTCATAACAAGAAAACCAACACATAGCATATGTAACATGCTCGAACAAACATGCTAGGTACTTCATAATACGTCCATGTAAACATTCATACCAAGGTTTCATCCAAACCTATACTAGCATGCATGAAAAATCGCCCAACAAAACCCGAACTTAACCAAAAACCCCGAAAACAGAGTACCAACTTACCCCTCTCTTTTTGCAAGGATTTTGGACACCTTTTTACCAGCCTTTTTTCCTCTCCTACTGTAGCTTATCTGGATGTTTTTGAGGGGAAAGAATGAGAGGAGCAAGTGGTTGGAGGTGGAGTGGTGGGGGAGAATGAGGCATGGGTTGTGAGGATGGGCAGCCAAGTGGGGGTTGATTGATTGGGTTGGGGGGGGGGGGGGGGTGGTGTGGTTGGGGTGGTCATGTGGTGTTTAATTGTGCCCCAGTATTTAGCACAATGCATTAAAAATATCCTAACTCGATATTTTTCATCTTTATTTAATTAATACATCCTTTAAAACACTCAACATGCCTCCCACATCATATCATCATAACATAATTATAACCCCTAATTTAAAAGTACCACAACTCCCTTAAACACATCGTAAATCATCATCATAGCACATAATTACATGACATTTCGGGGGTATTACAACAATTCTCCCCAACTAATAAAATTTCGACCTCGAAATTAGAATACATGCTTACCATAAAAGCCAACATTAAAATTCACGTACCGGTATACAACTCAATATAATGACTTGACCCTCTGTAGGCGACTGCTCTTATTTTAAACAATTATTTCTCAGTGTAGCGTGATACTACCGCAAGTGCACGGTTGTCAAGTTTTAGTATAGTTAAATGAAAGTAAGGGTTGTCGAATCCACAGGGACTAACGTATAAGTACCAAATAAAACTAGTAAAATTATATTTAGCCTACGATTAAAGGGGGTAGATTAACTAATGCAAATTTAGAACTAAAGAACCCAAATAAAACAAGAATAAATAAAATAAATGGCTTCCGGATATGCAAAGGAATTTCGCTCGAGAAATTTATCTAGCTCTTCGTTCAACTGTGTTTTCGTCAATGATTCGTTTGAATAAGCAACTACTAAACAATTGATTCTTAAGGTGAAAGGCTTTCGCTGTTATTCAATACACTCTCCCGAGCTGTAAAGAAACTAATATCAAATTAGAACAAGTAACTCTCGTTCACTTATTTACTAATCCGATATTGCATAAATCTTCAAACCTAGTTACTCTAAATCTCTCGATTCAAAGTGCTCACGTATGTGATTTTATCTCTCGATCTCAATCTTAAACATACATCATGAATTATTGTAGCGTATTATAACGTTATCTCTCGATCTCGGTTATAACTCACAAATTCAATCAAAGTTAGCTTGGCTTTGATATCATTAAGCATATAATTCATGAACAATAAGAAATCAATCCACTCAAACACAATTCATGAACAATAAGGAAGCGTTTTCTCCTAGCTAAACAATACATCGCAACTTCGGAACGTGCGTGTGTGCTATTGTCAATCATGAGGTATAATCATATCTTTAAGATCAAAATGTGCCATAAAAACTCAAAGTCAAGATTACTTTGGATTACTCTACAAATCTACTATCCAGCACTTCTCCACTAATGTACTTATTCCCTAGACTTGGATCAGAAGGTCATTAAAAGCTTATAGCGTTAGGCCTTTTGGTGTCGGCTCCAAAGAGAAAAGGTAGGATGAATGCAAAGAAGAGAGTATAATAGAATCAGTTCAAAAATTTTCGCACAATATTGAGCTTCTCTTCAACTTTTTCTAGCCTTGTCCACTTTGGGTCTTATTTGAATGTTTTCAATTTTCTTTTTATTTATTTTTTTTCAAGGCTTTTCTCTACAACTTTTCTTATTGCTCATTCTTTTGTTCATTTTGTTTTTCACAATGAACTCATCTACATATACAATACAGTGCAATGAATGAGATTCATTATACTCCCTTAGGGACGGATAAAATTTTTCCTTTAGGCTCAATCCAAGGTGGGTATAATGAGTTAGCCAAAAATGTCGAATGGGGGTCTAATTATATGCAATGCATATACCATTCTTTTTCAATAAGGCTCAAGATGGGACACTAAGGAATGATGTAGACAAGGTAAGCTTGAAAGGCACAAACGGTCCAAAGATCGCCTAAATCATCTCCAAGCCAAGTTCCTAATTATGAAATTTCGCCTCAAAGTGCTTTCAAATAAATTGTAGAGTTTTCTAAGATGCTCAAGACAAATCATAGTTAACACAAGTTTTCACTTTATTCAATACATACTTCACTCAATCATGACTCAAAACGTGCTCAAACTATTCCTCAATTTTGACATAAGCTCAACAAAGGATATATATAAACAAGTTAAAAATTTTCATGACTCCTATCTAGGTGGGGATTAATTTCATCATGTGGTACCGTTGCAAATCCAACTCATCATTTCTCAAGAATAATTCATTTTTTTTAAAAAAATTTGTTGATAGTGCTCAAGGACGAATTAGTCTCATAAGAGTGCAGTCATGCAAGAAAAGAAACAAGACAAGCATCAAAAAGTGCAAAAACAACAAAAATACTACAAATATAAACGACCCCCCCCAAACTTAATATGTGCATTGCCCTCAATGGACAAGAAAAATAAACGTAATGGCAAAACACATACCATGACAACGATCGTCACTGATCGTCGTCCTCATCATGCTCCGGAGGGGGAACTGGGTAGTGACGCTCCTCACCCTGGTATGGCGGAAATGGTGGGTAATCAGCAGGTGGGGGTGCATATGGCTGATATGGTGGGAAGTATGGGTCTGGCGGGAACTGGAATCCAGGGAAGCCCTGGGCCATGGCAGTGTTCCATGCACTCTGGTAGTGCATGAACTCCATCTGACGCTGAGTTACCTTCTCATGGTCCAACTGCAATGCTCTCTGCATGTTGTGTATGTCCCGCTGCATGCTATGGATGCTCTGCTGCTCCAGGCGAATGTCTTGGAGATCCCTGTGAAGGGAGTCCAAAGTGATGCGTGTACGCTCTGCAGCAGAGGATGATGATGCTCCGGCATGTCTGGTGTCCGAGGGTCGTGGCTCAGCCCTTCTTCGGCCTGTAGGGGGTGGTGGACCATCAACAACAATCGGTCGGTGGAAGTAACTCCTAGTCTTCCCCCCATTGCACTCCGCATCTCTGGCATAAAGCAGTGATGGTAGATGGAAACGGTAGTGCGGAGGTAGGTGGGCTGCTACCGATAGCATGTATGTGATCACTAATAATCTCGCCCAAATCCACGTCCTGCCTTGTGAGAATGGCAAATACCAGGGCCGCTCTATCCTTTGTCACCTTAGAAGTGTGGGTTGAGGGTATGACCCGTGAGGCGACAAATGAGAATCACGCTTGGGCCTCTGGTGTCAAATGCTTCTTGAGAACCACCTGTCGCTCTCCCTTATCGTTCCACTGCCAATCTTCTCCCGGTATGCCAATAACTGCGAGTACCTCATCATAATTTATCGTACTCTTTCGGAAGGATTTGTACGCACATTTTTGTATGAATGGCATCCGGTAAACATTATTAATTGTTGCCTGATCAACCAGCACATCCGTCCCTCGGACAAAAACATTTGCTCTACGTCCTGGTGGGATAACTCGGAGATTCTTGTAGAATTCCCTCACCAGCTACTAGGGTTCTCTCCTCTTATTTTCGGCTCTCTTCTCTCTGATATGATCTCCTTTCTTTTCAACAGTAGGATCCTGTAAGTGAGAAGAGAGAGAGTCAGCAGTATCATGAGTAGATAAGGCAGCAATAATATGAAAATTATGCACAAGATTTGAGTCCATACCTCCTTTGTCTTCAAGGTCATCAGTAGCCTTTCCCATCTCCCACAAATAATCATTATCAAAATCATCATGTGCCATGTGCTCAGTGCTATAAACAGTGTAACTAGTGTGTTCATGAGTTTGAATGGTTTCATAGATCCCATTATTAAACTCCATAGTTAAAGTTCCACTATTGACATCGATTATGGACTTAGAGGTTTTCAGGAATGGTCTCCCTGAGGCTAGATGGATCACCATTTTCCATGTCTAAGACATATAAATCAACGGGAAAAATCAAATTCTCTATGTGTACAAGTACATCTTCTACTATCCCTCTAGGAATAATCGTGGACCTATCAGTTAATTGTATCATAGTATTATTTCGTTGCAAAGGTCCATGTTTCAGTTGAGTTTAGATTGAGTAAGTCATGACATTAATGGAATCTCCTAAATCTAGCATTGCCTTCTCAATCCTAGTGTTTCTAATCTGTGATGACCAGGGATTATAGATGTTAATCCCGTAGTGTTAATAACCACTAAAGTTGTTTTACGTGGCGATTTGGAGTTTAATCGCGGTGTTGGGCCTTCTGGGCTCGTTTATTTGGGTAGTTGGGATCGTTGGATCCCGAGGTTGAGATTGTATTCTCATTACGGTGTAAAATCTAAGAGTTGGGTTTTTAGTGTGACTCGGGATCTGGGGTGCTTTGTGTCGGCACCGGTAGGGGGTTTTGGAGTTAGAGAGAGAGTTTTTGAAAACAGATGATTTTTAATGAATCATGATGTATTTGTGGGGCTATTAGTATTTCGGGGTATTTTTGCTATAAATACCAGTTGAAACCGAGATTTTAATTTTTGGAATCACTTTTCTCCTCCAGCCCGTCACTCTCTCTCTCCCGTCTGCCTCATTCCCGTCGCCCCCAACCAACGCAGCTTCAGGCCGTGCGCCCGCCGCCGTCCGCCCACCGTTCGGCACGTCCGACCCACCGGTGGCTTCGTCTCGTCCAGGCGCACCTTCCCATACCATCAATTCGAGGTTTAGTCGCGAATTGAGTTCGGATTTTACAGGAAAGCGCCGATCCCCAATTCCTAGGGTTCTTTGATTTTGAGCGATTTCTTTCCAATTTTCGATTGGGCAACCTTCCTTACCCCTTATTCATGCTTCTCATGATATTCCCTGCCATTTTGTGATTTATGGGTTCGAAATTTTGCCCTAATTTCGTGAAGTTGATTTCGAATTTTGGGGGTTTTGGCAATGGGGTGATGATTCATGTTAGTGATCGATTATTACAAGTTTTAGATGTATTATGATGCTTAATTGGGTTCGAATTGAGATGTTAGGGTTCAAAATTTTAGAGGTGGTTCTTGAGCAATTTTCGATAATGTCTCATTCGATTTCCCTCCCTGTTTATGCCCTGCCCCGGGTCGTTTAAATGGTAAATTGTCGTGTGTTGACAATAATTTTCTGTATAAGGGTAATGGGTGTGCTTGAGCATGGGTTGCATGTTCGTAAATAATTGTGAATTATTTATCGTGTTAGCACATCATTCCTCGGGGCATGGAACTCGAGCAAGGTTTGGCTCGGACTTCGGAGATTTAAGGTACGTGTGACGTACGAGCATTACTATATATTAGAGCATTTGTGAAATGCATAATGTATTTTGATTTCATTGAATAATTGTGCATGAGGTTATATATATGTGTTGAGAAGCTATGAAGCGACCTAATCTTGATATCGCCGCCACGAGCGTGCGTGACACTAGAGTAGTATAACTCTCATAAGGTATATGGGGTACCGAATGTATATGACCATTGTAGGGCATTGAGATGCCTGAGAATGATCGTGGGATCATGTTATTCATTATAAGACATTTGAGATGTCTAAGTATAATGGAAAATTGGTAAAATATATGCTAGGCATTTGAGATGTCTAAGTATAATGGATTATGTGTATTGGTATGCTCACCCCGTTGGAGGCTGTCTCTGTTGGGGCAGGTGAACAGGTATATCGATGGCTGGGAGCTGAGCTTGAGCTGTTGATTGGATGTACTCCCGGGATCGTGGTACAAGGGCTTGATGGAGCACGGTATCGTATAGAGTACTTATATACACCTGAGGATTATATACATTCATGATGCTCGCATGTGAGCACGATTATACTTGTATATGGATTGTATATAAAGGCATGAGCCTTTCTCTCTTTCATTTTATGTTGCATGCAATTAGAGGTAGAATTGCAAAATGATATGAGAGTCATTGGTGTATTATGTGGGTGTTGAAACCCACTTTTGTCGTCATATGTGTGGTGTCTTCCCTGGCTGGGAATTTACTTGGTATTGCTGTATTCTGATGAGTATTATGTTTTCCCTGGCCGGGAATTATGTTATGTGTTGTGCTTTTATTTCGGGATAGCTCTATTTAGGGGGAGACTCTGCCCAAATTTTTATAAAAGTCCACAATGTAAAAAGTGGCAAAAAGGGGATGGTAATGGGCGAACTCTATGAGTCTATTTGTTAGTAGAGATGATCTTATAACGTTTAATATTAAAGGAATTTTGTAAGCATCATATGAGTTTCCCGATTGATTTGTATAGAAGCATGTGCCACACATAGTGGTTAATACACTAATCAAGGGTTAAGGGCTAGGGGTCCTTACATAATCACACATGGGATAGAAAACTGTGATGCCCAGGAATTAATGGTGTAAATCCCGGTGTGGTAATGATCCTTAATGGATTTGAATTGTGGCAATTATGACTTAATTGCGGTGTTGGGACTCCCAAGGGTTTTAAATCCGGTATTTGGGGTAGTTGGATCCAAGGGTTGAGATTGTATTCTCATCGTGGTGTTAAACCTTGGAATTGGGTTTTTGGTGGGATCAGGGGTCTGGGGTGCTTTATGTTGGGGCTGGTATGGAAATTGAGATTGAGAGGTATTTATTGATCATAGATGATTTTTAATGAGTCATGATATATTTGTGGAGGACTCGGGACTTTTGAGCCTTGGTACTATATATACCAAGTGGACTCGGTGTTCAGTCATTACACGAATTCTCTCATCCCTCTCTCCTCTTTCTCTTTCCCTCTTCTTCCCCAAACCCTTCCCTTTTGTAAGGACCCCAAGCCCTTAACCCTTAATTAGTGTATTAACCACTATGTGTGGCACATGCTTTCAATAAAAAGTCAATCGGGAAGCTCAGATGATACTTTACCATTGAATGGTAACTACAAAATTTCTTTAATACTCAATGTTATAAGATCATCATCCTAACAGCATATAGACTAATCGAGTTCGCCCAATACCATCCCCATTACATCACTTTTGCATTGTGGGTTTTTATAAAAATTTGGGCAGAGTCTCCCCATAAATTGAGCTATCCCAAAAATAAAAGCACATCACATAATATAATTCCCGGCCAGGGAATACACAATACTCAACAGAATACTGAACACAAAGTAAATTCCCAGCCAGGGAAGACACCACACATAAGACGACAAAAGTGGGTTTCAACACCCACATAACACACTAACGACTCTCATATCATTAGCAATTCTACCACAATTGCATGCAACATATAATGAAAGAGAGGAAGGCTCATGCTTTATAATATACAAGTATAATCGTGCTCACAGGCGAGCATCATGAATATGTATATAATCCTCAGGTGTATATATGTACTCTATACGATACCGTGCTCCATCAAGCCCTGGTACCACGATCCTGGGAGTACATCCAATCAACAGCTCGAGCTCATCTCCAAAGCCATCGGTGTACCTGTTCACCTGCCCCAACAGAGACAGCCCCCAACGGGGTGAGCATACCAATTCCACAATTTCATAATCATAATGACATAATACATAATGCAAAATTAAACTAGATGAATTAACTTATGAGAAAAGAGCGATTCTCGGTTTTCGGTTAACTTTACAATTGGTGTTTACTATCTTGGTCATTGATCTACACATATGATTCAATTTTCTTATGAATATTCATCGTGGACGTTTAATCCAATAATCAAAGTCCTATCTCACATTAAGTTTAGTTAAGTAGCCCAAGCGTTCTAGTTTAACCCTTATCACACAATCAATCAAAATACAAGCGATTAAGATTTAAATCGATGATAGCATATGAACTAGTGAGATCGATGAAGCTAAACAACATAATCCAAGCGTCTATGTTTAATCTAGTCAATTGTTTTTCCTAAGAATTTAACAAACTCACAAGCGGAATTTAATTAATCTTAGTTGCTTCGTAAATTAGAGGGATCAAACGATTCCGTATTTGATATCTAATTTAGCGTTAAATTGTATGAAAGATAGCTAGGTGATCAATCCAACAATCATGCATAACATTTATGACAATCAAATCAAAAAAACAATTGATACTCAAAGAAAATCAACAATCAAAACTTATCTCACAAGAATCGTAAACATCCAATGTATCGTTTTCCTAAACCGAGAATCACAAAAGTATTTAGCTACTCATAACTAGATTAAAAACAATCAAAATTAATCTAGAAAGCATTAAACTAATAAGAGAAGAAAGAGTTACTAAAAGGAAGCACGATTCCGGCTTGTCGATTCCGGTTCCGTTCTTCGGGTTGTTCTTGATAAAAGTTGAAAGGAAAAATCTCTAAAATCTCTAAATTATTCTAAGGTATGAAATTCTGCTTAATATGAGGTAAAAATCGTGTATATGAGGTATGGAGGCTGATGGAGTAGGGTAAAATCCATGTGGGAAGGAAAGAAATCAAGAATTTTACACTTTCAAAACTCTTCAGGCGTAAATACGCGTATAATGGCGTAGCTACGCCTAGACATGCCGTAGCGTTGGCGTAATTACGCCTGTGAATGGCGTAATTACGCCTGTCATCAAATTTTCTGGCGAGTTTCGTTTTGGCCGTAACTTTCTCGTCCGAACTCCGAATTCAATGAATCAGCTGTCCACGCGAAGATAACTCAAAGTTCTACAACTTTTCTATGGACCACATTTCCAAAACATGGCTCGAACATATAGAAATTTGAGGAGAAAGGAGCAACATGTGTCTTGGATTGTGGTTTTTTCCTCTTTTCTTCAACTTTATTGCTTCTTTCATCATTTTAGCTTGATTTCTTTACCTTTCCCTACATTTACACAAATATACGATTAGGTAGCATATGTATCAATTATCCATCAAAATATACCAAATCGTAGACAATTAAGCGCAATAGATGTGTCTATTTCTAGTCACATCAAACACCCCCATACTTAATCTTTACTCGACCTCGAGTAAACAAATAAAAACTACAATATTTTTGGTTAGCTCATAGGTTCATAACAAAGCAACTTATCCTCACTTTAATGCCTCAACAATTTTAACATGCACAGTAATGAAAGGCGGTGAAAAGTTAACAGTGGAACAAGTTCAATCCCTATACATTTCATACTCAACAAAATAGTGAACGTGTGTGTGTGGTCATAAACAAGTGTTGTGTACAAATTATAGTTCCAAAATATGTAAATCCACAATAGTTCAAGTCATACACTAACACAAGTATAAGCTCACTTGCACACTCTTCTCCACTATCTTAGCTACTTTGCAAACATAAATCAAGTAGGTCTTTTTAGCTTGTAGCTTGGCCTAGGTATTGGCTTATGAAAGAAAGGATAAATATATATCAAGTAAGAGAGTATGATGATATGCACACTAAAACTTCTCTTTTTGCTTGAATTTTTCAACTTTTGTTTCAACATTTTTCTTCTTTTGTGCCTTGGCTCCCCTTGGAGTCATATTTTTATCTATTTCCTCAAGGCATTCCTTTTCTTTCATGTATTTCATTCTTTTGACAATAAAGTTCACAAATATACTTCAATGATTCCCAAGTGCATTTGAATGAAATACATCATACTCCCTTAAAAGGTATGGATTGAAATCATATTTAGGCTAAAAGGGTAGGATGATAAGCTAGTCAAGGAATGTTGAATGGGGGTCTTTAGTATGCTTAGCATACTACCATTCTTTTACATTAAAGCTCAAAAAAGGGTACTAGAGATTGATTTTATTTACATGGTAGGCTTGAAAGGCTCAAACGCATCAAAGATTGCCTATATCACTTTCATGTTTGCAAGTAGTCTAGACATACGCCTCAAAGAGCATGTAGTTAAGTTCTAGCATGTATTAGAGACTTCTTAAGACTATCACAAAGTTTACACAATCTTCACTAGGTGATGCACACTTCACAAGTCATGACAATAGTGTGCTCAAAATATTCAACTACTAAGTTAAAGCACACTTTGCATTAGAGTTCAAAGTGTTCCAAGGTTAACAATTCACCTATGTTCAAAAACATGCATGCTATCAATTAGGTTTCATCATGGGCTAGTGATCATAAGCATGCATTCATTACTAACTATGAGCTCAAAATTTTCAAATTTTCGATTTTTTTTTTTTTTTTTTTTTTTGTATTTTGAAATAAGAAAAACAATAACACACCACTAATCCCTCCCCCATACTTAAATCTTACATTGTCCCCAATGTAAGGCAAAAATACAAGAGAAAAGAAAAGTCTAACTAATAAAGCAATAAAAAATAAAAGGGAGAAAAGAAACTAACTTCCCTTGGGTTGCCTCCCAAGCAGCGCCTCTGTTTAACGTCGGTGGCCCGACGCCAGTCCTCTTTCAAGGTGGTTGATGCAGTGTTGCTCTATCCTTCCTTAACCACCTCAATATCTTCTTCACTCCTCGGTATTTCGGCCTGTTGCCCTTTGAGTGGTCGTCCTCAGTCCTTACTCCTTCGGCACGTGATTGACATGGTCGATCCGGAGGATGCTTCTTTCCAATGGTACGATCCTGCAATTGAGAAATAAGAGGATCAGCAGTATCATGAGTAGATAAAGCAGCAATAGTATGAACAGTATGCACAGGAGGAGGATCCATACCTCTCTTCTCGTCAAGGCCATCAGTAGCCTTTCCCATTTCCCACAACTCATCATTATCAAAATCAGAATCATAATCATCATGTACATCAATAGCGTAACTAGAATGCTCAAGAGGTTTAATGGGTTCATACATGTTGAATTTTTCAATTTCACCATTAGACTCCATGGTTATCAACCCGCTATTCATAGTGATTACTGAATTTGATGATTTCAAGAATGGTCTTCCTAAAATAATTAGACTAGAAGGATCACCATTTCTCATGTCTAAGACATAGAAATCGGCTGTGAAGACCAATTTCTTTACATGAACAACTACGTCCTCTATTATCCCCTTAGGTATGACCATGGATTTATCAGCTAAGTGAATAACTGCTCTATTTATTTTTAAAGGTCCCATCTTCAGTTGAGAGTACATTGAGTAAGGCAAGACATTTATGGACGACCTTAAATCGAGCATAGCCTTCTCAATCTTAATACCTCTAATCTCACATGGGATAAAGAACATACCTGGGTCCTTGCATTTAATGGGGATGCTTCTTTGGTTATCGGCCGAAACATTGTCATTGAGCTCGACCTGGGGCTGCCCCTTGTGTTCCTTGCTTTGATCCTCATTCACGGTTTCATGCAATGGGACTTGCTCTTTGTAGCGTGGACTCATCTCGTAGAGGCCTTTGAGTCCGGCACCTTTCCTATTGTCCTTCAATGCTTGGGGAAAAGGGATTGGTTCTTTATATTCAGAAAGTTTAGGGAACTCACCTCGTGGTTCCTCCCCTTGCATTGGCTCTTCAACATCTGTCTCTGTCTCCGTCATCTCTTCTTTTTGGGGTGGTGTCAGTACCACCTTTTCTTCAGCTGCATCTTCATTCACATTCACTGTGATAGCACTCACATTTTCCCGGGGGTTCATCTCTGGTTGTGATGGCAGTCCATTTGAAATCCTTGCTTCGATCTTGCTGATTGAAGTTGCCAATTGTCCCATCTGCGTCGTCAAGCTCTGGATGCTTGCCCTCGTCTCCTGTTGAAATTGTAAGCTATTTTCAGCAATAATTTGGATGCTATGTTCTAACCTGTCAGAGGGAGGGTGCACTGGCAGTGGTGGAGGTCGCTGATATGGCGGTCTGTAGGGTTGAGGTTGGTGCATCTGTGGGTTTCCATAGCCTTGGTTCGGATGGTCCCTCCACCCTTGATTGTAGTTGTTTGGTGGATGGTCATAATTCCTTTGTGGGGGACCTGGTAATCCTCCTGCAGCATTTACGTTCTCCGTGGTTGTCTCTTGTAGTGAGGGGCATGCGTCTGTGGAATGGTTCGCAGCCAGACAGATTCCACACGGCTTTGTCTTTCCTACATTTCCACCTGCCATACCACGCACAAGAAAAGTGAGGTCTATCAGTTGTTGTTCTAAGTTTGATACGTTTACCTCTTTTCTTTGCGGTTGTCCATGGCGCACAGATCCGAATTGTTGGGAGTTGGCCGCCATGTTAGCTATCAACCTTCTAGCTTCCTCCGCTGTTTTGTCTATAAATGCTCCTCCGCTTGCCGCATCCACTAAGTTCCTGTCAGAAGAAAGTAAACCTTCATAAAAGTATTGGATGAGAAGGTGTTCACTTATCTGGTGTTGTGGACAACTTGCGCACAACTTCTTGAATCTCTCCCAGTACTCGTGTAGTGATTCCTCGTAGAGCTGCTTCACACCATATATCTCTTTCCTCAAGTTCGTTGCCCGTGAAGCTGGGAAGTACTTTTCTAGAAATATTCTTTGTAAGTCAGTCCACGTGGTGATCGATCCGGATGGTAAGTAGAAGAGCCAGTCTTTTGCAGCGTCCTTTAGAGAAAACGGGAACGCTCTTAGCTTTATTTGATCCTCAGTTATTCCGGTCGGCTTCATGGTAGTGCACACCACGTGGAATTCCATCAGATGCTTATGTGGGTTTTCACCTGCAAGACCATGAAAAGATGGCAATAAGTGAATTAAACCAGATTTGAGTTCAAAATTTACGTTATTGGCCAGAGCAGGGAAACTGATGCAGAGCGGTTGTTGATCCAAGTTAGGATTTGCGAGCTGCCTCAAGCTTTGATTTGCAGCCATGTTGTTCCTTTCTTCCTCTTCAAGCAGCCTTGCTTCTCTCCTTCTCTGATGTAGCGTCCTCTCAATCTCAGGATCGTAGTAAAAGTTATCTTCGTGATTGAACGATCCACCTGTACTCATTAACAAACCAAAGTAGTAATGCGGGATAAAAAATAAAAAAAATCGACACAAATAAATGTTGCCCTCCCCGGCAACGGCGCCAAAATTTGGTAGCGTTTATCGCGTACGCCCAAATTAACCCTCTCAAGTTAATAACAGTAATGAATGTAGTAGCGTGAGTAGGGATCGATCCCACGAGGAAGGTTATATCTTTGTGTTAACTTATGCAAACGAAAATAAAAAGGGGTTTTTGAAATCAATTGAATAATACTACTACTATGATGCAAAATTAAACTAGATGAATTAACTTATGAGAAAAGAGCGATTCTCGGTTTTCGGTTAACTTTACAATTGGTGTTTACTATCTTGGTCATTGATCTACACATATGATTCAATTTTCTTATGAATATTCATCGTGGACGTTTAATCCAATAATCAAAGTCCTATCTCACCTTAAGTTTAGTTAAGTAGCCCAAGCGTTCTAGTTTAACCCTTATCACACAATCAATCAAAATACAAGCGATTAAGATTTAAATCGATGATAGCATATGAACTAGTGAGATCGATGAAGCTAAACAACATAATCCAAGCGTCTATGTTTAATCTAGTCAATTGTTTTTCCTAAGAATTTAACAAACTCACAAGCGGAATTTAATTAATCTTAGTTGCTTCGTAAATTAGAGGGATCAAACGATTCCGTATTTGATATCTAATTTAGCGTTAAATTGTATGAAAGATAGCTAGGTGATCAATCCAACAATCATGCATAACATTTATGACAATCAAATCAAAAAAACAATTGATACTCAAAGAAAATCAACAATCAAAACTTATCTCACAAGAATCGTAAACATCCAATGTATCGTTTTCCTAAACCGAGAATCACAAAAGTATTTAGCTACTCATAACTAGATTAAAAACAATCAAAATTAATCTAGAAAGCATTAAACTAATAAGAGAAGAAAGAGTTACTAAAAGGAAGCACGATTCCGGCTTGTCGATTCCGGTTCCGTTCTTCGGGTTGTTCTTGATAAAAGTTGAAAGGAAAAATCTCTAAAATCTCTAAATTATTCTAAGGTATGAAATTCTGCTTAATATGAGGTAAAAATTGTGTATATGAGGTATGGAGGCTGATGGAGTAGGGTAAAATCCATGTGGGAAGGAAAGAAATCAAGAATTTTACACTTTCAAAACTCTTCAGGCGTAAATACGCGTATAATGGCGTAGCTACGCCTAGACATGCCGTAGCGTTGGCGTAATTACGCCTGTGAATGGCGTAATTACGCCTGTCATCAAATTTTCTGGCGAGTTTCGTATTTTGGCCGTAACTTTCTCGTCCGAACTCCGAATTCAATGAATCAGCTGTCCACGCGAAGATAACTCAAAGTTCTACAACTTTTCTATGGACCACATTTCCAAAACATGGCTCGAACATATAGAAATTTGAGGAGAAAGGAGCAACATGTGTCTTGGATTGTGGTTTTTTCCTCTTTTCTTCAACTTTATTGCTTCTTTCATCATTTTAGCTTGATTTCTTTACCTTTCCCTACATTTACACAAATATACGATTAGGTAGTATATGTATCAATTTATCCATCAAAATATACCAAATCGTAGACAATTAAGCGCAATAGATGTGTCTATTTCTAGTCACATCATAAATATTGCGGAACATATGTGATACTTCCTGGATGGTATCATCCTCATCATAGCGTACCCCTGTAATAACCCTGTTCTCAAAACAGATAAATCATCAAATCCTGAATATACAATTAATCATCATATTGCTTAACCCTAGCCAGTTTCAAATTAACAACATTTCATAACATCTTTCTTTATCTAGCAATCATCATAATTCTAGATATTATATTGAGATTTCCTTAACTTCGATACTAGTTAATCACTTCTCTGATTAACTACGTCTCTGTTCCTATTTATTACCAATAGGGAATAAAATACAGATATCCTAGATATCTAATCAAATACCACCTTTTTCATTTCTTACTTCAAGTAGCATCATACTATCGGTGTTTGCTCCGTAGCAACCACACCTCATCATTTGCTCGCTTCATAGCGGCACTAAGCATTCTACCATGTGAATCAACATAACGTAACCAAGTCCCGGTACCATCATAGTAAAGCATTTCATGTATTTTAGATCATGCATCATACTTGTAAAACATCATTTAAACTATGCTCGTACGCTAAACGTACCTTAAATCCTCGAAGTCCGAGCCAAACCTTGCTCGAGTTCCATGCCCTGAGGAACGATGTGCTAACACGATAAATAATTCACAATTATTTACGAACATGCAACCCATGCTCAAGCACATCCATAACCCTCAAAATATTGTCGACACACGACAATTAAACATCTAAAAGACCCGGGGCAGGGTACATGCAGGGAGGGAAAACGAATGCAACATATCGAAAAATTGCTCACGAACACCTTCAATAATTCGAACCCAACCAACACAAATCAAACCCAAATAATCACCATAATTCATCTAACACATGAATTAATCAATTAACAACAACAATAATCGCCTCACATGCCAAACCCCCAAAATTCGAATTCCAAGCCCTAAATTCGAATCCAATTCCTCAAATTCGAACACAATCAAGCATCATAATGCATCAACAACATGAATTAATCAATCCATAACAAGAATCATCACTCCTTGTCAAAAAATCCCAAAATTCGAACCCTAACTCACGAAATCGAGCTGAAATTCGAACCAAATTTAACCAATATTTTCGAACCAAAAAGTCTGAAATAATCGACTCAAAACCAGCTTAAAAACGCCCCAAAAACATCAGAAAAATCGTACCAAAAACATACCAAAATTGCGTCCCAAAAATCGGATGAAATCCAGTTTTCGAACCCTACGCTTTTCTGGCAAATCCGAGCTCGATTCTCGACCAAACTTCAAATTGTTGGTATGTATAGAAGCGCCTGGAAGAGACGATTCCAACGGCGGGTGGCACGCGCCGAACGGCGGCCGGACGGCGGCGGCCGAAGCACTTTTGTGCGCGGGGGTCAAAGGGGATCAGGAGTGGTCGCGGGCGAGGAGAGAGAAACGGGTGAGGAGAAATGGTTCCGATAATTAAAATCTCGGGTTCAACTGGTATTTATAGCAAAAATACCCCGAAATACTAATATCCCCACAAATACATCATGATTCATTAAAAATCATCTGTTTTCAAAAATTCTCTCTCTAACTCAAAAACCCCCTACCGGTGCCCACACCAAGCACCCGAGATTCTGAGTCACACTAAAAACCCAACTCACAGGTTTTCACCGAAATGAGAATACGATCTCAACCTCGGGATCCAACGATCCCAACTGCCCAAATAAATGAGCCCAGAAGGCCCGACACCTCGATTAAACTCCAAGTCGACACGTAAACCACTTTAGGGGTTATTAACACTCCGGGATTAACATCCCTAATCTCAGGTCATCACAATATCCCCCACTAAAAGAATTTCGTCCTCGAAATTAGCACCGGTGTATCACGTAACACCCGGGCTACACAACAACATGAAGCCATAACCTCGATTCCTGACCATATCAGAATCGTCTTAAAAAAACCGCGAGGATACTTACCTCTCTTCAAACTCTGAAACAGAGCGACTTACCAAAACCAACATATCACCCAAGAGGCAAACGTACCTCGATGCGGGTCATCCCAAAAGTCAGTCTCTCATGACCGCAAAACAACCGATACTTACGACTGTAGATCGGACAGTCATCCTTCGTTCTAATACAACTAGTAAGAACGCATCCTGGATGACACCTCAACCGTGAGAACGTTGACCTCGTGTCAATCTCTAGAGTGGAATAGACTTCCAAACCCATCATAACGTCGAAGAGCGTCAGTACAACTCAACGCTAACAGTCCAAAAGCAGTTAGTCAACTGAAACTGCAAGGATTCGAATTGCTTCCGACTCCATCGTAGATATCATTCAAAGACATCTCTATCATGACTCACGATGTCTAACGTACATCGTTACGAGGGAAACATTAGCATACCATGGTGTAAACATACCAAACCTGGTTTCCACTTTCAAACCTCCTCTTTCAAATGAGCAGTCGCATCATTGCAACTCCATTTGGGCAACTCACGGCCACAGATTCACACAAAAGACATCTCACAAGATGTCCACCTCCGGATATCCTAAGAATCACATCCTGATCATAAATAAACAATCGAGACTCCTCAGAGTTTTCAAATTTGAAAGGACATGCAATAAACCCAATGCATCCCAAATACATGGATTCCCAGACCAAATCAACGACGAATTGATGACTCTCTCGTTGGTACTTTAACATCATGAGCTGTCCCAGACAAGTCTCACCAAGATTTAAACATAAACATATATACGTTTCAGTGAGGCATACACAACCTCAACTTCAAATGACGTTGTGACTACTAGAGTCCACCACAATCCACATCGTATCACCTTACTATTTGCCAAACTTGGTTCCAACGAGCAGTATAACGGCTCTAGCAAGCCCATCATGGTGCTGCACACACGCGGGAGACAAACTAGTCGCTGCCTCACTAGGTTCACCTCAAACCTACCAATCAGATGGACGTTTCCGCACGGCATACCATACCATGGGAAGAAAAATCAATAGAGTAGTGGGTCTTTACCCAACATTCCTCCAATGCTGATATACCCTGGACACTCCAATGTCCCCATGTACTTAACATAACCTGATCCTACTCCCTTAGGACCCATCCTACACCCTCATGGGTGGTGTGGCCATGTCTACCACACGTCATATCAATAAAAAAAGCGAGTAATTCCTCCACGATTACTCATGTCGTCAAATTACATGGCCAAAAAGCCATTCCAACGGTATCACCACTCGTGATATGATCCCTCAAACATATGCTGCGGTACAATCACATGTACAGCTCGTCCATACATTCCTCGAGCAGCCTGCTCGGTATAAGGGTCACGTCGACCGGTGATGCACACACCACCTTGTGCCCGACACTGGCACCCAAGGCATACAACTGAAAACGTATACTCAACGCATTGTTCATCGTAACAATGATGCATGTCTAATAAGACATCTCCTACACCATCGTCATCGCCATCCCGTGAAGGTACATGCCCACTAATGGCATCTAAGGTATCGTCAACTAGTGACGATACATGTCAACAATGACATCTAAACAACCCAGTCAACTCGTGACGGTCCATGTACATCAACATATGTCATCCATCATCATGCTAGTAAAATAGTCATAATAAAACATGTATAACAACGCATGCTAGCTATAACAATGCTAAATAGAATAGTAATATCTCATACCTCATCGCTAACAAGATAGCGGCATACCTATCTCCGTCGCTCAATAATAATACGTAATCAGCACCCATCGCTCGAAGGCGGCAAAATCCTGTGCTGAATATATAGCGGCACAGTCCATCGCTATAGAATTGACGGCATAATAACTCGTCATATAATAGGTGGCATAAAACCTCGCTATACACCTGAGCATGAATCATCGTCCACATAATAGCGGAAAGAGGCATCGCTATCAATACCCGGCGGTATAAACAATCGCCAATCAATATAGCGGAATGGACCATAGCTATCAATACATCTGGCGGAAAGAACCATCGCCAATCAATATAGCGGAATGAGCCATCGCTATCAATACATCCGGCGGAAAGAACCATCGCCAATCAATATAGCGGAATGAGCCATCGCTATCAATACATCTGGCGGAAAGAACCATCGCCAATCAATATAGCGGAACGAGGCATCGCTATCAACATATCTGGTGGCACTAATCATCGTCAATCCTCATAGAAGAATGAGTCATCGTAAATCCACATAATAGCGGAATGGGGCATCGCTATCATCATATCCGGCGGCATAAATCGTCGCCAATCCTCATAATAGAATGAGCCATCGCAAAATAGCGGAATGAGGCATCGCTATCATCATAAACATCATCATAATCATCATATCATCTTTACTCATCATAAACATCATCATAAACATCATATTCACATTATGTTAATTAGAAATGGGACTGTCCGGGTTCCATTATGACAGCGGCACAATTGGCCCCCTCGCTCGACATAACACATCGTATGATACCCATCGCTACGCCTTGATAGCGGATGTATCTCTTATTCAGCGGATGATACCCATCGCTACGCCTTGATAGCGGACGTACCCCATCGCTCAGCGGATGATACCCATCGCTACACCTTGATAGCGGATGTACCCCATCGCTCATCAGCGGATGATACCCATCGCTACACCTTGATAGCGGATGTACCCCATCGCTCATCAGCTATGTGAGCGGCAAGACCTTCCTCGCTTGCCCATAATGACCACCGGACATTCAACCATTCTAAGTAACATAGTTAAACATACATTATCATCTTGTAACATCATCATCATATAATCATCATCATCTTATAGCATCATTATCTTAGAGATATAACAGTAAATGTACGAAATCATAGTTGAGTAAGCTTGTTGGTTATTCATTAACTTCTTTTCATTTTCCCTGGTTCATATTCATGCATATGGACATCTTACCCTGTGACATCTTACCACCTTATAAACATCATATCATTCTATAAACATCATATTAACATCATCATTACTTATCATAGTCGTCATCGTAAACGTCATATCATCTTCATTTATCATAACATCATCATCATAAACTTATTTATAATAACATCATCGTAAACATCTTATCATCTTTATTCATCATAGACATCATCATCATAAACTTACTTATCCTAATCATCATCATAAACATCGTAAATACTTCTGTAATTATAGCATAGTCATAGTGTAAGAATATGTTACCGTCCGATGCCCGTACGCTTCTTACGTACCTTCCTTGTTTGAACATTACATGAACAAACGCATTAGTATATTCAATAATAATTGAGACCATACCGAAGTATTCCACTGTCGGTTGTCTACCCAGTCTGTCCTCAGACAATACGTCATATCTTTCTTTTCCCTGATTTTCTTCCAAAATCAGATTCCTTGGCACGTAGCATATAGAGTGTTAGACATCACTATTAATGCCATCCTATCGTGTTCCACACGATTCCTGCAACCACAATGGTTAGCAATACCACTTTTCATAACATAAAAGCAGATAAACAATCAGTCATGTCGTATAACATTAATGCCATCATGCATAAATATGTGCTATCAATAACTTCCTAGGCCCTCAACAGCCCCAATGAGCAACCACTGCTCTGATACCACTAATGTAAGGACCCCAAGCCCTTAACCCTTAATTAGTGTATTAACCACTATGTGTGGCACATGCTTTCAATAAAAAGTCAATCGGGAAGCTCAGATGATACTTTACCATTGAATGGTAACTACAAAATTTCTTTAATACTCAATGTTATAAGATCATCATCCTAACAGCATATAGACTAATCGAGTTCGCCCAATACCATCCCCATTACATCACTTTTGCATTGTGGGTTTTTATAAAAATTTGGGCAGAGTCTCCCCATAAATTGAGCTATCCCAAAAATAAAAGCACATCACATAATATAATTCCCGGCCAGGGAATACACAATACTCAACAGAATACTGAACACAAAGTAAATTCCCAGCCAGGGAAGACACCACACATAAGACGACAAAAGTGGGTTTCAACACCCACATAACACACTAACGACTCTCATATCATTAGCAATTCTACCACAATTGCATGCAACATATAATGAAAGAGAGGAAGGCTCATGCTTTATAATATACAAGTATAATCGTGCTCACAGGCGAGCATCATGAATATGTATATAATCCTCAGGTGTATATATGTACTCTATACGATACCGTGCTCCATCAAGCCCTGGTACCACGATCCTGGGAGTACATCCAATCAACAGCTCGAGCTCATCTCCAAAGCCATCGGTGTACCTGTTCACCTGCCCCAACAGAGACAGCCCCCAACGGGGTGAGCATACCAATTCCACAATTTCATAATCATAATGACATAATACATAATTTACGAAAATGTAAATATTGCGGAACATATGTGATACTTCCTGGATGGTATCATCCTCATCATAGCGTACCCCTGTAATAACCCTGTTCTCAAAACAGATAAATCATCAAATCCTGAATATACAATTAATCATCATATTGCTTAACCCTAGCCAGTTTCAAATTAACAACATTTCATAACATCTTTCTTTATCTAGCAATCATCATAATTCTAGATATTATATTGAGATTTCCTTAACTTCGATACTAGTTAATCACTTCTCTGATTAACTACGTCTCTGTTCCTATTTATTACCAATAGGGAATAAAATACAGATATCCTAGATATCTAATCAAATACCACCTTTTTCATTTCTTACTTCAAGTAGCATCATACTATCGGTGTTTGCTCCGTAGCAACTACACCTCATCATTTGCTCGCTTCATAGCGGCACTAAGCATTCTACCATGTGAATCAACATAACGTAACCAAGTCCCGGTACCATCATAGTAAAGCATTTCATGTATTTTAGATCATGCATCATACTTGTAAAACATCATTTAAACTATGCTCGTACGCTAAACGTACCTTAAATCCTCGAAGTCCGAGCCAAACCTTGCTCGAGTTCCATGCCCTGAGGAACGATGTGCTAACACGATAAATAATTCACAATTATTTACGAACATGCAACCCATGCTCAAGCACATCCATAACCCTCAAAATATTGTCGACACAAGACAATTAAACATCTAAAAGACCCGGGGCAGGGTACATGCAGGGAGGGAAAACGAATGCAACATATCGAAAAATTGCTCACGAACACCTTCAATAATTCGAACCCAACCAACACAAATCAAACCCAAATAATCACCATAATTCATCGAACACATGAATTAATCAATTAACAACAACAATAATCGCCTCACATGCCAAACCCCCAAAATTCGAATTCCAAGCCCTAAATTCGAATCCAATTCCTCAAATTCGAACACAATCAAGCATCATAATGCATCAACAACATGAATTAATCAATCCATAACAAGAATCATCACTCCTTGTCAAAAAATCCCAAAATTCGAACCCTAACTCATGAAATCGAGCTGAAATTCGAACCAAATTTAACCAATATTTTCAAACCAAAAAGTCTGAAATAATCGACTCAAAACCAGCTTAAAAACGCCCCAAAAACATCAGAAAAATCGTACCAAAAACATACCAAAATTGCGTCCCAAAAATCGGATGAAATCCAGTTTTCGAACCCTACGCTTTTCTGGCAAATCCGAGCTCGATTCTCGACCAAACTTCAAATTGTTGGTATGTATAGAAGCGCCTGGAAGAGACGATTCCAACGGCGGGTGGCACGCGCCGAACGGCGGCCGGACGGCGGCGGCCGAAGCACTTTTGTGCGCGGGGGTCAAAGGGGATCGGGAGTGGTCGCGGGCGAGGAGAGAGAAACGGGTGAGGAGAAATGGTTCCGATAATTAAAATCTCGGGTTCAACTGGTATTTATAGCAAAAATACCCCGAAATACTAATATCCCCACAAATACATCATGATTCATTAAAAATCATCTGTTTTTAAAAATTCTCTCTCTAACTCAAAAACCCCCTACCGGTGCCCACACCAAGCACCCGAGATTCTGAGTCACACTAAAAACCCAACTCACAGGTTTTCACCGAAATGAGAATACGATCTCAACCTCGGGATCCAACGATCCCAACTGCCCAAATAAATGAGCCCAGAAGGCCCGACACCTCGATTAAACTCCAAGTCGACACGTAAACCACTTTAGGGGTTATTAACACTCCGGGATTAACATCCCTAATCTCAGGTCATCACACCTTTTCTTCTTTGGAGCAAAATCTTTGGAGGCTCAACTTGGGAGCCGAATTTCTCGAAGATAATTTGGTATTCTTCTTCCCCTCGCATTTACCTTCGTTTTGATTGTGGTATTGTAGAGACTGGGTATGTGTAGTGTTGGGTTTGAGTTTTTGAAATTTTAAAGATTTTTGGGTTGGAATGTTTAAGGAGTTTATGTTGAGGAATATTGGTATAATGGGTGTTGGGTTTGTTTATTTGCGGGTTTTAAATCATAAAACACCATTTTGTGCTGTTGCAGGGCTCGCCGATCGATCGGCAAGAGGGCTCGATCGATCGTGCGTAATTTGTAAAATTAGACGATGATGAATAGTGCTCTCGATCGATCGAGCAAAGTTGCCCATCGATCTAGAAGGTCGGGCGATCGATCGATCTAGCAAAGAAGACTTTGGGGCATAATTTTGCTTGAGCTCGCGATCGATCGAGCACATTTGGCCAATCGATCGAGATGCTCTGTTTTGTGGTTTATATTGTGTTGTTGTTATGGAATCGATGCATGCTTCGCCCGGAGTCTTTTACAATGGTTAATTGTCATGGGTTGATGATATAATTGGAGGTTATGAACGTGCTTGGGCACGTGGTTGCATGCTTGTAATTAATTGTGAAGTGTTAATTATGTTTAGCACATAATTCTTTGGATCGCGAAACTAAGACAAGGTTTGGTTCGGACTACGGAATCATAAGGTACGTATAACGTACGAGCATAACCTTATATCTTATTGCAATTGTTGAATGCATGATATATTGTAATTGCAATAAGTGGGTATGTATTGTGAAATATATGGTGCCGCTATGGAGCGAGCAATATGGAGCCAACATCGGTTACGAATGCCGCTGCTACTGAGCAAGCGATGAAACGGGACTGGGGAACTATTGTTTAGGTACGTGTGTTATCTATAATAAGTTGTAAATGATTGGATTTTATTAATGGAAATTGGCAATTGGTGAACGGATTTAGTTAATCAATGAAATGATTAACTGGCTTTTGGTATTTGATGGTTTCGATTATTTTGAGCAAGAACATCACATGGGATCCCGTATGAGGATGATACTATCCAGGGAGTATCTTTTAAAATTCATGGCTTTACATTCTATAAATTATGAACAGTGATATTGTGATTATTGGAATGGTGGTATTGGTATGCTCACCCCATGTGGGGGCTGTCTCAGTTGGGGCTGGTGGAACAGGTACATCGGTAGCTCTAGAGTTTTGATCGAGCTATGGATTGGAGGTACTTCCAGGATCGTGGTACCAGTGCCGGTATTGAGTAGGATACTTTATACATTAAATACACATTCACTCATTTGATGCTCACATGTGAGCAATACTATACGTGTATATGGTTTGTAAAAAGGCAAGGGCCTTTCTGTTTTCATTCATGTTTTGCATGCAATTAATTAAAGGAATTGCAAAATGAATTGACATCATGTTAGTGTATTTTAGGGTGCATGCAATGTAAGTGGATTTGTATTGGGGAAAAATTGGACATTGTGTGGGATAATGCAAGAAATTTTATAGATGGTATATTATGCTGTGGTTGCATGTGGTTTTTTTCCCCCTGATTACATGGTAGTATGCACTAAATACATGGATTAATACACTAATAGCCGGTTAAGGGCACGGGGTCCTTACATTAGTGGTATCAGAGTAGTGGTTTGCTCCTTGGGGCTTTTGAGGGCCTATGAAAATGTTGATGGAAACGGGTAGCACATACATATATATGCATGATGGTAGTTAGTGTTGTGTGACACAACTATTTTGCTTATGTGCGTTTATGATATGGGATTGTAAAGGGAATGTGTTATTGCTAACCATGGTGGTTGCAAAGATCGTATGAATACGATGGGATGACATTAATGGTAATGTTTGGCACTTGTTGTAATAAGTGCTAAGGAATTTGATTTTGTAAGGAATCAGAAACTGGATATGTTGTCTGAGGACAGGAAATGGTGGATAATGGAACAGGCAATAGCATAATCTAGTATGGTTACCCTATGATTATGGATACAGGTATGTGCAGTTTAACACGAGTTATTGTGCTTGCAAAGGTATTGCAATTTTGGTACTGCTACGGGTATATCGACTAGAGAGGTATCAGGATATTTGCCGCTGTCATATCATAGCGAGGGTCGCTGATATGTCAAAGCGAGGGATATCATTGAGCCGCCGATATAATGTAGTGGGATTTGTGAACCGTGATATTAACGACGCATATTGATATCTTTGTATTGATACATGTATGATGAGATATCAAGGAAAATACTTGCCGCTTTCATGTTGAAGCGATGATAGAATACTTACTGTTGTCATATCATAGCGTTGAAGAATATTGCCGCTAATATGTAGAAGCGAAGAACACGTCGCTGTCATATTATAGGTAGGGATATTATGCCGCTGATATGTCGAAGCGAGGGGTAATGATGCCACTGTCATGTCATAGGAGGGGTATTATATGATCGAGTACTTACCGCTAGTATGTAAAAGTGAAGAACACGCCGCTGTCATATTATAGCGAGGGGTTAATGTCGCGGTCATACCATAGCGAGGGGTTAATGTCACTGTCATACCGTAGCGATGAAGAATGTTTGCCGCTAATATGTAGAAGCGAAGAACACACCGCTGTCATATTATAGCGAGGGATATTATGCCGCTGGAATGTCGAAGCGAGGGATATTATATAGCGACGAAGAATATTTGTCGCTAATATGTAGAAGCGAAGAACACGACGTTGTCATATTATAGCGAGGGATACTATGCCGCCAGATATATATAGTGATGGTTCATTCCGCTAATTCTATAGCAATGGTTCATTCCGCTAATTCTATGGCGATGGTTCATTCCGCTAATTCTACGGCGATGGTTCATGCCGCCAGATATATATAGCGATGGTTCATTCGCTAATTCTATGGCGATGGTTCACGCCGCTGATTATATAGCGAGGGTTCATGCCGCTGATTATATAGCGATGTTTCATGCTGCTGATTGTATATCGATGTTTCATGCCGTTGATTATATAGCGAGGGCTCATGCCGCTGATTTTATAGCAATGGGTTATGCCACTATGTATGTAGCTCGGGATTGTGCCGCCTTCGAGCGATGGGTGCTGATTGCGTACTGTTGTTGGGTGATGAATACAGGTATGCCGCTATCTTGTTAGCGATGAGTTATGGTATATTGCTATTTTGTTAGCATTATTGTGGATGTCATGTGTTGACATGTACCGTCACGGGATGACTATGATATTGTGGATGTTATGTATTGAATGTACCGTCACGGGATGACGATGATATTGTGGATGTCATGTATTGACATGTACCATTATGGGTTGACGATGTTATTGTGGATGTCATATCTTGACATGTACCGTCACAGGATAACGATGACATAGTGGATGTTCTATGTGGACGTGTGCCGTCCTTACGATGAAAAATACATTTACATGTATGTATTTATTCATGGTTGGAGTGCCGATGGTGGGCACAAGGTGGTGTCTGCGTCACCGGTTGACAAGACCATTATGCCGAGCAGATTTGCTCGATGAATAAATGGATGCACCGTACAGGAAAGTGCACCACAGCACGTATTTGAGGTAAATATTTTACGAATAGTGGTACCTTTGGGTATACTCGTTGGGATGGCTATGACCAAGTGACTGTTGTAGGAGTAGTTATTGAAGAAACTACTTGCATATACCGATGTGACATATGGTGGACATGGTCACACCCACACATGAGGGTGTGGAATAAATCCTAATGGATTAGGATCGCATTGTGGTTAAGTAAGGACATCGGGATGTCCGTTGTGCATTCGTGTTAGAGAAATATTGGGTGATGACCTACTCTAATTGATGGTACGGTATGGTATACCAGGGTGGAATGTATGATATGTTGGTAGGTTTGGTATAAACCTAGAGAGACAGCGATCTGGTAGCTAGGTGTTGTTGCAGTGTTATAGTGAGCTTGATGTAGCCATTATACTGCTCGTTGGAATCGAGTTTGTTAAATCGTATGATAGTACGATGAGGGTTTATGGTGGACTCGTGTAGTCACTATGTTGCTGAGGTTTGAGGCAGGAAATACCTCACGAGGACGTTTATACGTTAAATGTTTTTAGGGACTTGTACTGGGAAAGTTCAATTTTGTTGGGAGTACCAACGTGAGTGTCAACAAGTCGTTGATAGCGCTGGTTGAGAATCCTTACATATGGAATCCAATGGGGGAATTGGAATTGCGGAATATAGTTAGTGGGGTGACACTACTATATTGATTGTATCTCTTGGAGAGATTTGGAACATATTGTCATGGAGACAGCTGGTATTGGTCAAGGGTTGATTGTGAATCAGCCATGGTAAGCATTACTGGTGTTGGACTGGGTAATGGCTTTCTATTTTTGGTGAGACGTACGAGGAGATGTCTCTGGGGAGATGCTCGAGAATGTGGCACGGATGCACTATTTTGAACCATATGTGTATTAATTAGTTCTGGGATACATTTTGGTATAAATATATCCAAATTTTCCGAACGGTGGTTTGAGGTTGGAGGGTCATGGGTTCATGACATTTTCCTTGTGAGGAATGTGATATTGATATACCTACCTATTGGGAATCTTTGGAAGATTCGTTGAGTCGGTTTTTGTGGTGTTGATGTTGGGATCACACCATTAGTCGTTGGTTCGTCAATCACCATTCTCCACTGGGTGAGAATAACTGAGGATTGTCAGTTGTATGTGGGGCTTGTGGGTATGATTGGAGATACCCGAGCCGAGTGCATTGAATATGCATGTGGTATTGGTGCTTAGGCATGTATACAGGTGTGTGTATATGAATGCCCACTTTTTGGTATTGTCGAGCATCGGGTTAGTATGCTTGAATGGATGAATCTCTGGTGAGAGATTGTGGAACCTTGAGATTGGTAATCTCAATGACACGATGTATTCTGAAGAATGATCGTGAGGTCAGATTGACTTCCTCGGAGGAGGGATTGTCGTATTGGGGCCATTATAGTTCATTACTGGGTAATTCGATAGCATCCTTGTGTTAGGATTGTTGAATCCTATGGTAAAATGGCCGGATTGGATTTGTTGGGTGTCGTTGTCGACACAGGTGGTGAGAATGCAATCGATTGTTCTTGCATGCCCTCTATTGAAACTTGAGACCTTGTGGAGTCTCGATGGCGTGTTTGGACCAATATGTGATTTCTTGGAACGCACAGATGTTAACATCTGTAGAGATGTGTTTTTTATTGATCGGTGGCCGTGAGTTTCCCGATCCAAGTTGCAAATGGTGCAACTACTCCCTCGACTGAGGATTTGGAGATCGGAAACCGGGTCAATATTTGTATATTATGGTATACTAGTGGCCTATGTCGTAACGATGTGTGTTTGACATCGTAGACTAAGTGGTGGAGATATCATGGAAGTGATATCTACGTTGGAATCAGGGATGATTTGAGTAGCTAGCAGTTACGGTTGATTGACTGCTCTTGGGTTGTTAGCATCAAGGCATGATGACGTCTTTTTAAGATTGTAATGGTCTGGGGAGGTTTACTCCATTCCAGGATTTGGTGCGAGGTCGGTGTCCTCGCGGAGGGTGTTTCGATCATGATGCTTTCATGAATCGATGTTGTGGATCTGATTGGTGTTGGGATATGCCATAAGACAACTCATTAGATGATTGTTTATGACATACACTGTATTATGATTTTGTTATTGGCAATTCATTATTATATATTGTTCGAGTATCTGTGTAATATGAATTAATATATAAGTTAATGTCCTTAGAATAATATTGTATTGTTCTTAAAGATTGTCCATAGTCAAGTATTATCATGAATAAGGATAATGATAATGCATTGAGACTAGTATGTTTTGATTGATGAATTGTTCATAGATATGAGATATCAAATCAACACATGGGTACATGTTAGAGAACGATGTACTGGACAGACCCACCATAAGAATGCTATATGGATAGTTATATGAACGTCATAAGCAATTCTCATAGTGATAATGGTGTATGTAATCCTTACGACTTGAGATCACCAGAGATCCCAACATAAGGAGTCATGTATCTTGATATTGTCAAGCGTTACCTGTAACAGGGTAAACTATAAAGACAATCATTGGATACACCACGAATTATGTAGAGGGATGTTGAGTGATCAAAAAAGGATTTGTCCCTCCTATATAACAGGAGAAGTGTTTGGGCCCTTGATCAAGTAAGACTGAAATGCATGGGCGTGCTCGAATGAGTCGATATGTGATATCGAGCTTATTCTTTTAGTCTAGTTCTACTTGGGGATCAAGAAATAAAAGATTGAATATATGAGTATGACTATTCCATGACTCGTGTTCAATCTAAACACAATGGACAAAGGGATTAAGTTACATGGTTAATATTATCACAGTCCGTAGGTTATGTCGAGTCAATGATATTCTTGTAATTTGGGTAGCCTTGATGTGTTGCTAGATACCGCTCATTGCTTGTGACATAAAATTAGATTTATGTCGCTGCCAACATTGCAAGATCCTGTCGGGTCACACAAAAGATTAAATCGATAAAGGGAGATATAATTCATTGGATTAATTAATTGATTAAGAAGAGTCTTAATTGTAAGTATTAGATATATGGATTTAATTAAGATATTGGTACGGGGCAATAAGGCTTTTTGAAAGCCCTTTTAATTAAATCCAATATATATAAACTAATAAGGTTTTGATTAGAGAATTAAGGGTTAATATTATTCAAACCTAATAGCCACAAAAGAGAGAGCTCTCGGCCGTCCCTCAATTGCACCATACATGCCGCCGCCGCCGTGTGACTCGTGGTGCTTTTGAACGGCCGTCGTTGATCGGTTTTGAACCGTGAGTTCAGTTTTGGTTTAAGAACTAGTCTAGCAACTTGTTCTTGAACACCCTTTCGATTTGATCGTGTGGATACCGTAGAGACGAAGGTGCAAATCTTTGTTCGTGACTCGTGGTCTTGCAACGAGGATTCTGCTACAAACACGCTACAAGGGTACGATTCTTAATCAATCTCGGTATGATTAACTTTGTATAGGTCCAGTGGTAGGAATCAAGTTTTATTTTCCGCTGCGTATTGCTTGATTGATTCCTAACAGTGGTATCAGAGCCATGTACAAAGCTCATATCGGATTTATATGATAAATTATTTTAATCATGTTTTGAATCTTTTGCATGCTTTAAAACTGTTTAATTCATATATTATATGTATTAATCGGTTTTGTGGGAATTATCGCAATATTATATGTGATATAATTGACAGATCGAAGTATACGAGAATACGTGCTAAAAACCAAGCCATTGGCTCGAGAGAGCCTCACGGTCGCCGCATGATGCTAGGGTGTCGGACCCTTGGCTCGTGCATGGGCCGAGCCGCCGCCGTTGGGCCAGGGTTTCGAACCCTAGGCTGCATGGCTCTCGGCCGCCGCCGTCTTGTGGCTAAGGTTTCGAACCCTTGGCTCCATGAGACGGCCGTCGCACGCAAATGGGCTAGGGTTTTGAACCCTTAGCCCCAATCGCTCCAAGCCGGCGCCGCACATGGGTAGGGTTTCGAACCCTAGTCTCATGCATGGTTTGGCCGTGGGTTTGGGCCAAGGTTTCGAACCTTGGACCCATCCATGGCTTGAGGCGCGCCAAGTATCCGTGGCATGTGATGTCCCGAGCGTACGATAATTTCATAAAATTTTATTTTACAGTTTTCATTGGAATTAATTTTTAAAATGTTTAGAATTTAATTCATTAATTGTTATAGCATGTTTTATGTGTTTGTTTGAGCATGGTGCGTGGTTATAGCCCTATGACCTATTAGATAGGATTTTGTGAATGTTTGTAATTTAATACGGCCTGCGAGTCGTGCCTTATCTATTTTTCTAAATGTTATCCCTCCCCTACGTTCCCCTCGAATGTAACTCAAAGAATTCTCTATATCATGTAATTGTTATATAGTATAGTTTATTTTGTTGATGGAGATCAATGAAGATGGATAAAGGTGCCGGGATGAGGAGGCCATTCACAAAAGGGAGCCAAAGAGGTGCTTGGAGAAGTTACCTTAGGTTGACCTTATAGTATTTTCTCATTGGCTTGAGAAAATCATTAGTTGGGGCTATAACCATGTCACGTTTATTTTATGTTGATGTATGCGATGCATGTTTACTGTTTTATTTAATATTGATGCTTGATATACATATCTGTAGATATGGATATATTCATATATGTACCAGACATATTTTCAATATTAATAAAATCATGAGATCAATAAATCCCTCTTATAATATTAAGTCAAATCAAGATTCCTTCCAATTAAAAATACTCGTCAAGACTTCGATTGAACATGTGTGGGTTTGCCAAAGCAAAGCACCGTGACAATCTTAGTAAGGCGCGAAAGGATTAAAGTGATATCCGTGTTATTTTAAAATTGGGTCCGACTTAACTCAATAGGATGGGAACCTAGAGGCATGGGGTTGGATAATAATTCATTAGATGAATTTGAACAAAGTGTTGTTCGTCCAACCATCCAAGAATTACATGTGATGTAATTGACAAAGTGTTGTCTACCTAAATAACCGAGTCTTGGGTGATTAGCCAAAGCTAACTCAGGATTAGGTGAAATATGGATCTTGGCCCACTAAGTTTACGAGGGTTGATATTTTAAACAAAATAGTGGGAGTGTCATATAATATAAGACCTTATTAAATGATTAAAATCATAAACTTATTTTGCATATTTATATTGTAGATATCCATGGCATCAAACAACGTAACTAGCACACTATTGCGATCGGTCCTTGAGAAGGACAAACTGAATGGGACTAATTTCCTAGACTGGTATAGGAATTTGAGGATTGTCCTCAAACAAGAGAAAAAGCAATATGTCCTAGAAGAACCCTTACCTGCTGAGGAACCTCCCGTAACGGCTGCTAAAACCGATAAGGATGCTTACAAGAAGCATCAGAATGAAGCACTCGATGTTGGTTGCCTTATGCTTGCTACCATGAACTCTGAGCTTCAGAAGCAACATGAGGAAATGGAGGCGTTCGATATGATCGAACACTTAAAGCAACTCTACCAACAACAAGCTAGACAAGAGAGGTATGACGTCTCTAGAGTGTTATTCCAGTGCAGAGTGGTAGAAGGAAGCCTTGTTGGAACTCATGTACTAAAGATTATTTATTTGGGGGTTTTAAACCATAAAACGTCATTTTTGGGCTGTTGCAGGGCTCGCCGATCAATCGGCAAGAGGGCTCCATTCAAGAGTCAGTTTGGACTCATTACAATTCAATAAGGCCACGAATTGATGGTGAGACAGATTATTACTTTGAAATGGCCAAATTACTGGTATGTTTTGCTTTAAATACATTTATGTTTTTTAAATTCAATACTTTCTATAAAATTAACCAGTTGATAACAATACTTCTTTTAAATATAAAATCAAGTTATGGAGTAAATCATTTCATGGTGAAGTGTCTAGAACAAGGCAGTCATGTTTTAGTACCTGTTCTAGAAATATTGAAGGAGTTTAGTGTGCTAAATTATGTGTAGACGTTAATTTTAAATTAAAGCCCACTAAATTGATTTTATGTTAATATTTGCTAAATTTATTAGATTATTAAATTTAAAAATCAATTTTTATGCTCATTTTGATACAGTGTTCGATGGATTAATTACTCTGGAAATAATAAAACATGACTTGGATTAGTATGCATGGCTCGAAGCAAGTTAGGATTTATTTGGAGATATTCAAGTTATGTGTTGTATGACAAGCATACACACACACACACACAAAAATTAGCTTGAGGTTTGAAGCATGAGTGTGTTGGTACATATCTATATTTGTTGTTGAATTTTGATAATGTATAAGTTTACAGTTAAAACATTAAAAGTTGATTATGTATTGATATTGTTATATATTGATCATGTAGATTAATCACCGCTACACGACGTTAATCCACTTTATTTTCAAGTTCTACTTGTATATGTATGTTATGACCGGGTAACATACAACAGGTACCCGTAGTGTTTGATATGCGTTGAACGTGGTTTGTATGTCATTTATTTGTCTACGTGGATTATTTGTGGTATTGCATAAACATCGATGCGAAGAAAAATAAAATATATTTTACACACATGTATTTTTCTGTATATATGTAGCATCGATGCTTGATACATCATTATAATACTAAGCCTTGATCCTATTTGATGACCCATTTGACATTGTGTGTGGATCGAGGTGTTTGTTTGGATGGTATGGAACTTCGACTAGATGTTGCAGGCCAATATTGTGATGCCCCGAAATTAATTAATTGTAATTTGGGCATTCATTATATTTATATGAAGAATTATGTTGATAATTGATTTATTGGTTGAAATTAATTATCTTGTTGAAATGCTTAGTCATATGGTAGGCGTGACCCGGGGTTGCATTTCAGGGTGCATGTTATACGTGTTAGAAAATGGGGTGTTAACATGATTTAAGTGTATTGGTTGTTAATTATGTGGAAGATATGAATTTAGTGGAAGTTTGTTGCATTTTTGTAAAATATTTTTAAAATACCATGTTGGGGTATTTTATACATCATGGTAAGTTTTGGGTGCAATTTAATTAACTTTATAACCCCTTTAACCCACTACACTTTATTCACTTTACCCATCTCTTTTAAATCCCCAAATTCATCCCCAACCCTAACCCATTTGCTATTTTTCGATTTTGGCATAAAGTGGAAGGAGAAATCTTCACAAAACCTTTGTTTGTGAGATTTATTGTAAGATTTGGAGTCCTCAAGAGGTATGAAACCCTTCCGAAAGTTTTAATGATGTTTGATTTAGAAATGGGTTAGCATTTTGAGTTTTTATGTGGGTTTGTTTTGGGTATGTGTTGTATGTTGTTGGGGTATGATTTTTGAAGTGTTTTATGTGGGTTTTAGTGAGTTGTGTTAATGTTTGTGTTGTTAGAAAGTTTGGGTTTTAAGGGTATGAAGTTGAGCTTGAAAAATGCTCAAAAATGGTGAAAAATCGCGCACCAGCAGGTGGCGATCGATCTCCATATATGAGGCGATCGATCGCCGAAGTCCAGTAGCGATTTGCACAGCAGGCGATCGATCGCCATATATGAAGCGATCGATCGCCGCGAGGCAAAAAGTCAGGCGATCGATTGCCTCGTACAGCGAAATCGATCGCCAGCAGCTTAAAAATGGCAAATGATGATTTTTGTTGAATTTTTGGTATTTGGCTATTGTTTAGCTTCTAATATTGATTTGTATGGTTGTGTAGAATCATCTCAGGTACCAACAACATCAAGAAGATAAAGTTCTCCAACTTCTCCACTTTTGGGAATTAAAGTACGTAAGAAACGTACGGGCATCGGACGGTAAAACACACTCCTATACTATGACTACGCAATGCTTGCATAAGTATTTACGATGTTTATGATGATGATTATGATAAATAAGTTTTCTGATGATTATGTTTATTATGAGTAAAGATGATATTATGTTTATGAGGACGTTTATTATAAGATGATGATGTTTACAAGATGATGATGTTTACAAGATGATGATGTTTATAAGATGATGATGTTTACAAGATGACGATGTTTATGATATGATGATGATGATGATGTATGTTTAACTATGTTATTGAGAATGGTAGAGTGTTCTGGTGGTTGTTATGGGAAAGCGAGGAAGGTACTTACCGCTGACATAGCTAGCGAGGAGATACATCCGCTATCAAGGTGTAGCGAGGGGTATCACAGTACCGCTATATGTCGAAGCGAGGGTGCCAATTGTTCCGCGGACATAACAAGGCCAGAAATATTCCCATTTCTAAATAACATGTTGATCATGAGTATATATATATGAAGCATGATTTCAATCATTATGTCAAGAACTAATGATTATATGCATGACTATGAAAAGGGACAACCAAAGTGGGTTAATGCGATTAACCAGGAAGTATATGTTACGATTATTTTCATGCAATTATTATATGCCATTATTTATGATGTTAAGTGAGCTAAAAGGAGCATGAAAGAATATAGGACACAGGATTTTGGATAGTCTCTACTCTAGGAGTAGTGTAAACCTATAATGTTGTGGGGTCTTCCCACCTTAACAGTGATTAATAGACAAAGAAGGACTAATCATGCATTAATAACATTCTAAGGTTCTGGTTGTTACATGAGCTATCAGAATTACAGGCCAAAATAATGGACTTCAAAATAAATTCGTTACACTTCCAAAAGAATGTCCATGTTTAGATTTATACTACTCCTAGAGTAGATACTAATCAAGACTTGATTCCTATACATTCCTGTGTTCTTCGTAGCTCACTGCCTCAACCCGACCCCTTAGTCCTTTAGTCCAAAAGCGTACCTACAGGGACAACACATCATAAGCATATACAATCTCATTCAACATCATAAAACATCATAGTAAATGAATGAAACATTGGTTAAGTAAATATGCTGGTTATTCATTAACTTCTTATCGTTGTCCCTGATTCACAATCATGCATATGGGCATCTTACCCTGTGGCATCTTACAACATTATAAACATTGCATGGCCTCTTACCATGTGGGGCATCTTACCCCGTGGCATCTTACCACAAATAGTATTGCATGGCCTCTTACCATGTGGGGCATCTTACCCCGTGGCATCTTACCACAAATAGACATCGCATGGCCTCTTACCATGTGGGGCATCTTACCCCGTGGCATCTTACCACAAATAGACATCGTAGACATCTTATAAACACGTAGACATCTTATAAACATCATACACAACTTATAAACATCATCGTTTCATCATGTATACTCATGCAAAGTGTAAAGATGTGTTTTACCGTCCGATGCCCGTACGTCTCTTACGTACCTTTTCAAAAAGAGGAGGAGTCAACAGACTTTATCTCCTTGATGGTGCCGGTACCTGGGATGGCTCTACAAGACCGCACAATACCATATTAGATGCCTCAATACCATCTCACATCATAAACTTAACAAAATAAATCATCATTTTATTTTTCAACATTCTGCCTCTCTCGATCGATCGGCCCATTTCAGCCCTCTTCCCTTCTCTCTCTCTCCCGCGCGCCAGCCCCTTCCCGATCTCCCCTGCCCCCGCCGTTTCAGGCTGTCTGGAGACCCTCCCAGAAATGTGAAGTAAACCTCGGGTCCCTATCAGACACTATCGAGACTGGAATACCATGCAATCTCACAACATCCCGTATATATATCTGGGCCATCTTCAAGTACGTATAAGACATACTGTAAAGGATGAAATGAGCCGTCTTCGTCAGCCTATCCACGATCACCCAGATCGCGTCAAATCCTGAGGCCGTCCTCGGCAAGTGGGTCACGAAGTCCATAGATATATGCTCCCACTTCCATTCAGGCACCTCTAAGCTCTTCAGCTCACCACCAGGCCTCTGCCTCTCTGCCTTTACTTGTTGGCAGATCAAACATCTTTTCACAAATGTGATCACCTCACGCTTCATGCGTCTCCACCAGAATTGATCGTATAGATATTTGTACATCTTCTTTCCCCCTGGGTGGATACTGAAACGACTACTGTGAGCCCGCTCCAATATTCCTCTACGCTGTCCTGGTGCATCTGGGACTACCCATCGGTTGCCCAGTCTCAAAGAATCATCCTCAGCCACTCTAAACTTGGATGGCTGACCCTGAAGTACTAATGATGCCCATCTCTGAACCTCACTATCCGACTTCTGGGCCTTCCTGATCGCCTCAAATACATCTGGCTCTACCAATAAGGTCGACACTCGCACGGGCGACGTGTCTACATCGAAATCGTAGCCCAGATGGCAATAAGAAGTCATCAAGGCCGACAAACACATAACATCCTCTGCAGTACTCTTCACCTTCCGACTTAAGGCGTCTGCTATCAAGTTTGCTTTACCTGGATGGTACTCAATTTCACAATCATAGTCTTTGAGCAAATCCATCCACCTTCTTTGCCTCATATTCAACTCTGCCTGAGTGAATAAGAACTTCAGGCTCTTATGGTCCGTATATATAGTGAAAGACCTACCATACAAGTAATGCCTCCAGATCTTCAAGGCAAATATGATGGCCGCCAGTTCCAAATCATGCACTGGGTACCTAGCTTCGTGTGGATTCAGCTGCCTCGATGCATAAGCCACCACGTGCTTATCTTGCATCAACACACAGCCCAAACCCTGCAGTGACGCATCCGTATACAAGGCAAACCTCTTATTCTCAGACGGAAATACCAATATAGGCGCTGTAGTCAAGCGACGCTTCAGTTCTTGAAAACTTTCCTCACAAGCCTCAGACCAAAAGAAGGGGACTCCTTTCTGAGTCAGCTGTGTCAGGGGTTTGGCAATCTTCGAGAAACCTTCGACGAAACGTCGGTAATAACCTGCCAAACCGAGGAAACTCCGTATCTCCGGTACAGAGTGGGTGCAGCCCACTCTAACACAGCTTCAATCTTCCTGGGATCTACAGATATCCCATGGCTAGTTATGACATGGCCCAAGAATACCACGCTGTCCAACCAGAACTCGCACTTACTAAGCTTTGCATATAGCTGATGATCCCTAAGGATCTGAAGTACTATCCTCAAGTGCCTTACATGCTCTTCTTCAGTCCGAGAGTAAGTAAGTATATCGTCAATGAAGACTATGACGAACTGATCCAAATATGGTTGGAACACTCTGTTCAACAAACTCATGAAGACAGCTGGGGCATTCGTCACCCCAAAAGGCATGACCAGGAATTCATAATGCCCATATCTAGTCCTGAACGCCGTCTTCTGAACATCATCTTCCCTTACTCGAATCTGATGGTACCCCGACCTCAGATCGATCTTACTGTAGAGCCTCGTCCCTGCAACTGATCGAACAAGTCATCGATCCTCGGAAGTGGATACTTGTTCTTTACTGTAGCTTTGTTCAGTTGTCTATAGTCAATGCATAGACGCATCGATCCATCTTTCTTCTTAACAAATAAGACAGGCGCACCCCATGGCGATACGCTAGGGCGTATGTAGCCCTTGTCAAGGAGTTCTTGTAACTGAATCTTTAACTCCCTTAACTCTGCTGGTGCCATCCTATATGGGGCATGAGAAATTGCAGACGTCCCTGGTAGCAGCTCAATCCCAAACTCGACCTCTCTCGTCGGTGGGAATCCGGGAATTTCCTCCGGAAAGACATCAACAAACTCCGCCACTACGGGCACATCCTCAACCTTTAGCTCTTTCCTCTTTTCCGTCATATCAACAGCATAGATAAGATATCCTGTATGACCTCGTTCCAATAACTGTGCCATCTTGACAGCAGATATCAACGGAATCTTTGGGCGAGAACCATCCCCAAAGAATGTCCATTGGACTCCCATATCAGACCTGAAACGGACAGTCTTCTGCCTGCAGTCTACCACCGCCTGATACTTGTTCAGAACATCGATGCCCACAATGCAATCGAAGTCTGTCATTCCCAGCACAATCAAATCTGATCTTAACTCATTATCCTCAAAATAAATGAGGCCATCATAGACAATCTGATCCGTAGACAAACTTCTTCCAGCGGGGGTCGAGACCATAAGAGGCATGGGCGACGGAGAAGTGCATATGTGGTGCCTTTCAACAAAATTCGTCGACACAAAAGAGCGTGTGTAAGGACCCCCTTAGCCCTTAACCCCTGATTAGTGTATTAACCACTATGTGTGGCACATGCTTTCAATAAAAAGTCAATCGGGAAGCTCAGATGATACTTTACCATTGAATGTCAATTACAAAATTTTCCTTTAATACTCAATGTTATAAGATCATCATCCTAACAATAAAAGACTCATATTGTGATGACCAGGGATTATAGGTGTTAATCCCGGAGTATTAATAATCCCTAAAGTGGTTTTACGTGGCGATTTGGGATTTAATCGAGGTGTTGGGCCTTCTGGGCTCGTTTATTTGGGTAGTTGGGATCGTTGGATCCAGAGGTTGAGATTGTATTCACATTACGGTGTAAAACCTAAGAGTTGGGTTTTTAATGTGTCTCGGGATCTCGGGTGCTGGGTGAGCACCGGTAGGGGATTTTGGAGTTAGAGAGAGAGTTTTTGAAAACAGATGATTTTTAAGGAATCATGATGTATTTGTGGGGCTATTAATTTTTCGGGGTATTTTTGCTATAAATACCATTTAAACCCAAAATTTTACACAAAAATTCATTTCAGCCCCTTTATTCTTCTCTCCCCCCCCCCCGCGCGCCACTCCCGTCAGCCCCTGCCCCCGCGGCTTCAAGCGGTGCGCCCGCCGCCGTCCGGCCGCCGATGGGCGCGTCCGACCTACCCACGGCATCGTCTCGGCGAGGCGCTTCTTTCCCCTCCATCAATTCGAAGTTTCATCGCGTGTGGAAGTCGGATTTTGCGGATGTGCGCCGATCCCCAATTTCTAGGGTTCTTCGATTTTGGTCCGATTTCTTCCGATTTTCGTTTGGGTAATCATCCTAACCCCTTTTTCGTTATTTTCGTGCAATTCCCTGCCATTTTTGTGTTCGATTTGTTCGGATTATTGTTGTTGGTGGGATTGGTTCGAAATTTTGGTTGTATGCATGAAGTGGGTTCGAATTTGGGGGTTTTGGAAGGGTTGTGGTGATTCTTGTTATGGATTGATAAATTCATGTTGTAGATGCATTATGATGCTTCTTGGATTTCGAATTTTAGGGGCTTGGGTTTCGAATTTTAGGGATTTGGATTTCAAATTTGGGGGTTTGGCATGTAGGATGATTATTCATGCTATGGATTGATTAATTCACATTTTAGATGAATTATGGAATTATTGGGTTCGAAATTGTGAGATTAAGGTTCGATTTTTGTAGGGCATTCTTGAACAAATTTCGATTGTCTCATTTATTTCCTTCCCTGCATGTACCCTGCCCCGGGTCTTTTAAGAGGATAATTGTCGTGTATTGACAATGTTGTGAGGGATATGGGTGTGCTTGAGCATAGGTTACATGTTCGTAAATAATGGTGAATTGTTTATCGTGTTAGCACATCATTCCTCGGGGCATGGAACTCGAGCAAGGCTTGGCTCGGACTTCGGAGATTTAAGGTACGTGCGACGTACGAGCATTACTATATATATGTGAAATGCATAAGGTGTTTTTGATTGCATTGAATGTTTTGCGTATGGTTATATATATATGTTGATATAGCCAAGGAATGACCCAAATCTTGATATCGCCGCTTGTAGCGTGCGTGACACTAGAGTAGGATGACTCTTGCATGATATATGGGGTACTGGGTTTATATGACTATATTATGAGACATTTGAGATGTCTAGGTTTGTAAAATCATGTATTCTTCGTAAGACATTTGAGATGTCTAAGTTCGTAGAATCGTGTATTCATTATAAGACATTTGAGATGTCTAGGTTTGTAGACTCATGTATTCATTATAAGACACTTGAGATGTCTAAGTATAATGAAGGATTGGTAAAATAAATGCTAAGGCATTTGAGCTATCTGTGATTGATAGCAAGGTTGTGAAATCAGTATTAGATATTGTGATATCTGTAATTGCATGTTTAATGAATTTGTAATCACTATATGTTGATATTCGAGGATCAGGCATGCGATGTGTAAATCAATGTGTTGATTTACTGATTTATGAGATTTGATGAGTTTGATGTTGTGAGAACAGGGACAGTACACGGAATCCCGGATGAGGATGTTGCCATCCAGGGAGTATCATTTAAATTCATTAGCATTTACCTTTGTTGTAAATTATGAATTTCATTATTATGATTATGGGATTTTGTGTATTGGTATGCTCACCCCGTTGGGGGCTGTCTCTGTTGGGACAGGTGGACAGGTACATCGATGGCTATGGAGCTGAGCTCGAGCTGTTGATTTGAGGTACTCCCAGGATCGTGGTACCAGGGCTTGATGGAGCACGGTATCGTATAGAGTACCTATATATACACCTGATGATTTATACATATTCATATTCATGATGCTCGCATGTGAGCACGATTATACTTGTATATGGATTGTATATAAAGGCATGAGCCTTTCTCTCTTTCATTTAAGGTTGCATGCAATTAGGTTGAATTGCTAGAATGATATGAGAGTCATTGGTGTATTATGTGGGTGTTGGAACCCACTTTTGTTGACATATGTGTGGTGTCTTCCCTGGCTGGGAATCTACTTGTATTACTGCTTTCTGTTGAGTATTATGTGTTCCCTGGCCGGGAATTTTGTTATGTGTTGTACTCTGTTTTGGGATAGCTCTATTTATGGGGAGACTCTGCCCAAATTTTTGCAAAAGTTTACAATGTGAAAAGTGGCACCAAGGGGTTGGTAAAGGGCAAACATATGAGTCTTTTATTGACAGGCAATGATTAAGTATCATCAGAGCTTCCCGATTGACATTTTATAGAAAGCATGTACCACACATAGTGGTTAATACACTAATCAAGGTTTAAGGGCTTGGGGTCCTTACATTAGTGGTATCAGAGCAGTGGTTGCTCATTGGGGCTGTTAAGGGCCTAGGAAGTTATTGATAGCACATATTTATGCATGATGGCATTAATGTTGTATAACATAACAAATTGTTTATGTGCTCTTATGATATGAAAAGTGGTATTGCTAACCATTGTGGTTGCAGGAATCGTGTGGAACACGATAGGATGACATTTATAGGGATGTCTGGCACTCCGTGTGTTATGTGCCAAGGAAGCTGGTTTTAAGAAAATCAGATAAAGGGATATTTCCGAGGTAACATGTATTTTACGTTGTCTTGTTGACACATGATGAATGCAAAGTGGTGCATTGAGGTTATGATATATGTTATTGTGCATTGTTTTTGCATATGCATGTCTTGAGTCAAAGTTATCTTAGTAAGGATTTTAATGGCTTATGCTAAAGTCCATATGAAGCGATGAAGAGTCCCGCTTATATGGAGTAGCAACGCTAAAGTCCATTGGAAGCGATGAAGAGTTCCGCTTACATGGAGTAGCAACGCTAAAGTCCAGTGGAAGCGAGGAAGAATTCCGCTTTCCTGGAGTAGCAAGAAGCATTAAAATGTACTAATGATAAGGGCTCAGGATGAAATAAGGATTTAAAGAAGGATATCATGACATTTATTTGTGAAACCATACATTCTCATAATGTGTTTTTATTATGAATTGAATGTGGATGCATAGCGTATATGGCTATTGTTGTTAACCCTGATGGTTGCAGGTTACAGGAAATATGGAGTATAAAAAGGAATGATGATTACACATTCCAGGAGTCCTGCTTATGACAGTGAGAATTTTTATACTTACGCTTGACCGCTAAAAATGTGGAGCGGGCGGGGATGCTCGCTTGCACATGGAGGCGGGGTATTCCATACGAAGCGAGGATGATATACCGCTTGTATGAAGAAGCTTATGCTTGTACCGCTAAAAATGTGGAGCGGGCGGGGATGCTCGCTTGCACATGGAGGCGGGGTATGCCATACGAAGCGAGGATGAGATACCGCTTGTATGAAGAAGCGAGGATGAGATGCCGCTTGTTAGGATGATGATTCATTCCTTTGTGATGACACGGATGATAGCGGTGATGTGTCCCGCTGTGTCGATTTATATTCATTTCTCTATGAGGACACGGTTTATAGCGATGGTTCATTCCGCTATATTTATTGGCGATGGTTCATTCCGCCAGGTGTATTTATAGCGACGGTTCATTCCGCTATATTGATTGGCGATGGTTCATTCCGCCAGGTGTATTTATAGCGATGGTTCATTCCGCTATATCTATTGGCGATGGTTCATTCCGCCAGGTGTATTTATAGCGACGGTTCATTCCGCTATATTGATTGGCGATGGTTCATTCCGCCAGGTGTATTTATAGCGATGGTTCATTCCGCTATATCTATTGGCGATGGTTCATTCCGCCAGGTGTATTGATAGCGATGCCTCTTTCCGCTACTATGGGGACGATGATTCATACTCAGGTATATAGCGAGGTTTCATGCCACTTATTATATGACGAGGTGTCATGCCGTCGATTCTATAGCGAGGGATTTTGCCGCTATGTACTCAGCACAGGATTTTGCCGCCTTCGAGCGATGGGTGCTGATTACGCACTATTATTGAGCGACGGAGACAGGTATGACGCTATATCACTAGCGATGAGGTATGAGATATTGCTATTTTATTAGCTTTATTGTAGCTGGCATGCATTGATATACATGTTTATTATGCCTATTTTACTAGCATGTTAGTGGATGACATACGCTGATGTACATGTATCGTCACTAGTGGGCAATGTTTTAGATGCCATGAGTTGGCATGTGTCGTCACGGGATGACGATGACGATGGTGTAGGAGATGTCTTATTAGACATGCATCATCGTTACGATGATCGATGCGTTGAGTATACGTATTCAGTGGTATGCCTTGGGTGCCAGTACCGAGCACAAGGTGGTGTGTGCGACACCGATGGACGTGACCCTTATACCGAGCGGGTTGCTCGAGGAATGGTTGGATGCGCTGTACATGTGATTGTACCGCAGCTTACGATTGGGGGATCATTTTACGAGTGGTGATACCCTTGAGGTATGCTCGTTGGAATGGCTTTTGGCCATGTGATTTGACGACAGGAGTAATCATGGAGGAAAGTACTCGCTTGCTGTCGATGTGACATGTGGTGGACATGATCACACCACCCTTGAGGGTGTAGGATGGGTCCTAAGGGAGTAGGATCAGGTTATGTTAAGTACATAGGGACATTGGGTTGTCCAGGGTGTATCGGCATTGAGGAATGTTGGATAAAGACCCATTACTCTATTGAGTTTTCCTCCCATAGTATGTTATACCATGTGGAAACGTCCGTCTTATTGGTAGGTTTGAGGTAAACCTAAAGAGGCAGAGACTAGGTTGTCTGCCGCGTGTGTGTAGCACCATGATGGGCTTGCTAGAGCCGTTACACTGCTCGTTGGAACCAAGTTTGGCAAATCGTAAGGTGATGCGATGTGGATCGTGGTGGACTCTAGTAGTCACCACATCATTTGAGGTTGTTCGTGCCTCGCTGAAACGTGTATACGTTTATGTTTAATCTTGGAGACTTGTCTGGGACAGCTCAGGATGTTGGAGTACCAACAAGAGAGTCATCAGGTTGTTATTGACTCAATCTAAAGGAACCCGTGTATTGGGATACAATGGGTGTTATTGTATCCAGTTTTTCCGAACGATGGTTCGAGACTTGTGGATCTCGAGTTCGATGGCACTTCCCTTGCGAGGAAGAAGGTAGTATTATACCTATTTGGGAATCTTTGAAAGATTCGGTAAGTTGGTACAAGTGGTGTTGATTTTGGGAATCACACCGTGTATTGTTAATCGTCGATTTTCATCCTCCACTGAGTAAGGAATGACTCAGAATTGACGGTTGTGTTTGGGGCTTAGGGATATATGGTAGATACCCGAGCCGAGTGCATTGAGTATGCATGCGATATCAGTGCTTAGGCAGGTATACCGGTGAGTATACGGATGCCAGTTATTGATTTCCTCTCTGTTAAGCATAGAGTTATGCTATTTTTGGGATGGTTAAATCTCTAATGAGAGATATGGAACACCTTGAGATTGGGAATCTCCATGGCACGATGTTTATGAGGAATAATCGTGAAGTTAGTTGACTCCCTTGAGGAGGGATTTTCTTGTGAGGGTTAAGGTATTTCCCTTATTGGTGTTTTCCTTCGAGTTATGCGACAGCCTTCCCAAGTTTGGATTGTTAAATCCGAGGATTTTCAAGGGATGGCAGGATTTCGGATTGGTTGAGTGTCGCTGACGACACAAGCGTTGCGGATGCAATTGGTTTATTGCATGCCCCTTAAGAAATGTAAACTCTGCGGAGTCTCGGTTGTTATTTATGATCAGGACGTGATTCTTGGAACATCCGGAGGTGGACATCTTGTGAGATGTCTTTTGTTTGAATTTGTGGCCGTGAGTTGCCCAAATTAAGTTGCAATGAGGCGACTACTCCTTCGATGGAGGAAGTTTGAAGTGGAAACCAGGTTTGATATGGGTACACCGTGGTTGTACTAGTGTTTCCTTCGTAACGATGTATGTTAGACATCGTAAGTCATAGTAAAATATCATTGGATGATATCTTCGATAGAATCAAGAGCGATTCGAATCCTTGCAGTTTCAGTTGACTAACTGCTTTTGGACTGTTAGCGTTGAGTTGTGCTGACGCTCTTTGACGTTATGATGGATCTGGAAGTCTATTCCACTCCAGAGTTTGACACGAGGTCAACGTTCTTACGGTTGAGGTGTCATCGGGACGTGTTCGTACTGTTGTATTAGAACGAAGGATGACTGTCCGATCTACAGTCGTAAGTATTGGTTGATTTGCAGTCATGAGAGGCTGACTTTTGGGATGACCCGCATCGAGGTACGTTTTACCTCTTGGGTGTTATGTTGGTTTTGGTATGTCGCTCTGTTTCAGAGTTAGATGAGAGGTAAGTATCCTCGCGTTTATTAATACGATTCTGATATGGTCAGGAATCGAGGTTATGGCTTCATGTTGTTGTGTAGCCTGGGTGTTACGTGATACACCAGTGCTAATTTCGAGGACGAAATTCTTTTAGTGGGGGATATTGTGATGACCAGGGATTATAGGTGTTAATCCCGGAGTATTAATAATCCCTAAAGTGGTTTTACGTGGCGATTTGGGATTTAATCGAGGTGTTGGGCCTTCTGGGCTCGTTTATTTGGGTAGTTGGGATCGTTGGATCCAGAGGTTGAGATTGTATTCACATTACGGTGTAAAACCTAAGAGTTGGGTTTTTAATGTGTCTCGGGATCTCGGGTGCTGGGTGAGCACCGGTAGGGGATTTTGGAGTTAGAGAGAGAGTTTTTGAAAACAGATGATTTTTAAGGAATCATGATGTATTTGTGGGGCTATTAATTTTTCGGGGTATTTTTGCTATAAATACCATTTAAACCCAAAATTTTACACAAAAATTCATTTCAGCCCCTTTATTCTTCTCTCCCCCCCCCCGCGCGCCACTCCCGTCAGCCCCTGCCCCCGCGGCTTCAAGCGGTGCGCCCGCCGCCGTCCGGCCGCCGATGGGCGCGTCCGACCTACCCACGGCATCGTCTCGGCGAGGCGCTTCTTTCCCCTCCATCAATTCGAAGTTTCATCGCGTGTGGAAGTCGGATTTTGCGGATGTGCGCCGATCCCCAATTTCTAGGGTTCTTCGATTTTGGTCCGATTTCTTCCGATTTTCGTTTGGGTAATCATCCTAACCCCTTTTTCGTTATTTTCGTGCAATTCCCTGCCATTTTTGTGTTCGATTTGTTCGGATTATTGTTGTTGGTGGGATTGGTTCGAAATTTTGGTTGTATGCATGAAGTGGGTTCGAATTTGGGGGTTTTGGAAGGGTTGTGGTGATTCTTGTTATGGATTGATAAATTCATGTTGTAGATGCATTATGATGCTTCTTGGATTTCGAATTTTAGGGGCTTGGGTTTCGAATTTTAGGGATTTGGATTTCAAATTTGGGGGTTTGGCATGTAGGATGATTATTCATGCTATGGATTGATTAATTCACATTTTAGATGAATTATGGAATTATTGGGTTCGAAATTGTGAGATTAAGGTTCGATTTTTGTAGGGCATTCTTGAACAAATTTCGATTGTCTCATTTATTTCCTTCCCTGCATGTACCCTGCCCCGGGTCTTTTAAGAGGATAATTGTCGTGTATTGACAATGTTGTGAGGGATATGGGTGTGCTTGAGCATAGGTTACATGTTCGTAAATAATGGTGAATTGTTTATCGTGTTAGCACATCATTCCTCGGGGCATGGAACTCGAGCAAGGCTTGGCTCGGACTTCGGAGATTTAAGGTACGTGCGACGTACGAGCATTACTATATATATGTGAAATGCATAAGGTGTTTTTGATTGCATTGAATGTTTTGCGTATGGTTATATATATATGTTGATATAGCCAAGGAATGACCCAAATCTTGATATCGCCGCTTGTAGCGTGCGTGACACTAGAGTAGGATGACTCTTGCATGATATATGGGGTACTGGGTTTATATGACTATATTATGAGACATTTGAGATGTCTAGGTTTGTAAAATCATGTATTCTTCGTAAGACATTTGAGATGTCTAAGTTCGTAGAATCGTGTATTCATTATAAGACATTTGAGATGTCTAGGTTTGTAGACTCATGTATTCATTATAAGACACTTGAGATGTCTAAGTATAATGAAGGATTGGTAAAATAAATGCTAAGGCATTTGAGCTATCTGTGATTGATAGCAAGGTTGTGAAATCAGTATTAGATATTGTGATATCTGTAATTGCATGTTTAATGAATTTGTAATCACTATATGTTGATATTCGAGGATCAGGCATGCGATGTGTAAATCAATGTGTTGATTTACTGATTTATGAGATTTGATGAGTTTGATGTTGTGAGAACAGGGACAGTACACGGAATCCCGGATGAGGATGTTGCCATCCAGGGAGTATCATTTAAATTCATTAGCATTTACCTTTGTTGTAAATTATGAATTTCATTATTATGATTATGGGATTTTGTGTATTGGTATGCTCACCCCGTTGGGGGCTGTCTCTGTTGGGACAGGTGGACAGGTACATCGATGGCTATGGAGCTGAGCTCGAGCTGTTGATTTGAGGTACTCCCAGGATCGTGGTACCAGGGCTTGATGGAGCACGGTATCGTATAGAGTACCTATATATACACCTGATGATTTATACATATTCATATTCATGATGCTCGCATGTGAGCACGATTATACTTGTATATGGATTGTATATAAAGGCATGAGCCTTTCTCTCTTTCATTTAAGGTTGCATGCAATTAGGTTGAATTGCTAGAATGATATGAGAGTCATTGGTGTATTATGTGGGTGTTGGAACCCACTTTTGTTGACATATGTGTGGTGTCTTCCCTGGCTGGGAATCTACTTGTATTACTGCTTTCTGTTGAGTATTATGTGTTCCCTGGCCGGGAATTTTGTTATGTGTTGTACTCTGTTTTGGGATAGCTCTATTTATGGGGAGACTCTGCCCAAATTTTTGCAAAAGTTTACAATGTGAAAAGTGGCACCAAGGGGTTGGTAAAGGGCAAACATATGAGTCTTTTATTGACAGGCAATGATTAAGTATCATCAGAGCTTCCCGATTGACATTTTATAGAAAGCATGTACCACACATAGTGGTTAATACACTAATCAAGGTTTAAGGGCTTGGGGTCCTTACACATATGTTTGCCCTTTACCAACCCCTTGGTGCCACTTTTCACATTGTGAACTTTTATAAAAATTTGGGCAGAGTCTCCCCATAAATAGAGCTATCCCAAAAAAAAAAGCATAACACATAACATAATTCCCGGCCAGGGAACACATAATACTCATCAGAAAGCAGTAATACAAGTAAATTCCCAGCCACGGAAGACACCACACATATGACGACAAAAGTGGGTTTCAACACCCACATAATACACCAATGACTCTCATATCATTTAGCAATTCTACCTCTAATTGCATGCAACCTCAAATGAAAGAGAGAAAGGCTCATGCCTTTATATACAATCCATATACAAGTATAATCGTGCTCACATGCGAGCATCATGAATATGTATATAACCATCATGGGTATATAGGTACTCTATACGATACCGTGCTCCATCAAGCCCTGGTACCACGATCCTGGGAGTACATCCAATCAACAGCTCGAGCTCTGCTCCACATCCATCGATGTACCTGTTCACCTGTCCCAACAGAGACAGCCCCCATACGGGGTGAGCATACCAATTCCACAATTTCATAATCATAATGACATAATACATAATTTACAAAAATGTAAATGTTGTGGAACATATGTGATACTTCCTGGATGGTATCATCCTCATCCTAGCGTACCCCTGTGATAACCCTGTTCTCAAAACAGATAAATCATCAAATCCTGAATATGCAGTTAATAATCACATTGGTTAACCCTAGCCGGTTTCAAATTAACAACATTTCATAACATCTTTCTTTATCTAGCAATTATCATAATTCTAGATATCATATTAAGATTTCCTTAACTTCGATACTAGTTAATCACTTCTCTGATTAACTACGTCTCTGTTCCTATTCATTACCAATAGGGAATAAAATACAGATATCCTAGATATCTAATCAAATACCACGTTTTCATTTCTTACTTCCAAGTAACGTCATACTATCGGTGTTCGCTCCGTAGCAACCACACCCCATCATTTGCTCGCTTCATAGCGGCACCAAGCATTTCACCATGTGAATCAACATAACGTAACCAAGTCCCGGTACCATCATAGTAAAACATTTCATGTATTTTAAATCATGCATCATACTTGTAAAACATCATTTTAACTATGCTCGTACGCTAAACGTACCTTAAATCCTCGAAGTCCAAGCCAAACCTTGTTCGAGTTCCATGCCCCGAGGAACGATGTGCTAACACGATAAATAATTCACAATTATTTACGAACATGTAACACATGCTCAAGCACATCCATAACCCTCAAAATATTGTCAACACACGACAATAAATCATTTAAAAGACCCGGGGCAGGGTACATGCAGGGAGGGAAATAAATGAGACAATGTCGAAATTTGTTCAAGAATACCCTACAAAAATCGAACCCTAATCTCACAATTTCGAACCCAATTAAATACCATAATTCATCTAAAATGTGAATTAAGCTATCCAAGCAAGAATCAACACCCCTTGCCAAAAACCCCCAATTTTCGAACTCAAACCCCTTAAATTCGAACCCAAACAAGCCCTTAAATTCGAACCCTTATAATTCTTCAAATTCGAACACAATAATGGCAGGGAAATACACGAAAATGACGAAAAAGGGGTAAGGGAGGTTACCCAATCGAAAATCGGAAGCAAAACGTTCGAAATCGATGAACCCTAGCTTTTGGGGATCGACGCATTCCTGCCAAATCCGACTTCAAAACGCGACGAAACTTCGAATTGACGGAGGGGAGAGCTGCGCCTCGACGAGACGAAGCCGGTGATAGGTCGGACGCGCCGAACGGCGGCCGGACGGCGGCGGGCGAAGCGCCTGAAGCGGCGGGTGCTGGTCCAGACGGGAAATCGCGCGCGGGAAGAGGGAGAAGAGATTTGGGGCTGAAATGAAAATGTAAGACCCCGTCGCAATTAAATCGGATAATTAATGATTAAGAAAACCCGGGTGATTAAAAGCGAAGAATTTGAATTGAGGTGTTCCGGATCACAACACCTTATTTTTAATCAAGATAAAATACATCAAAATTATACAAGTTGGCATGCAACTTTCGACCAACACCATATAAAATACATATTAGGAATCATCATTCTTTGACACATGGAGGAAGTTGGCTTTGAAAAGATTAAAAAATCCATTTTTCTTGCCTAGTACCTCACGCCACCCCCTTGCCAAATTTTTTAAGATAAATGTCATCTTCTTCCCCACAAATATCAGACTCTCTTCCATTAAATTTCGAAACCCCCACCTTCAAATTAGAGAGAAAAATTGTGGGAGAAGCTCCATGCAATTGGAGTTCTAGAAAGCTAGGAAGGAGAGACCTCTATTACTTCAAGAATTGGAGCACTAGGAGCTTGGGAAGTGGGTTGATTGTGGAGTGCTTGGGTCTTCAAGGGTATGAGACTATTTTTAACTCTATTTTATTTGGATTCTATGGATTTTGGGTCGAAAATATAGGGAGAACCACAAAAATGTTGGTGTCTTTTTATTAAATCAGAATCTGCACAAATTTGATGTTGCATGCAGTAGATTATTCTGTATGTTCGATTTTCATAACTTCCGAATATGACTGTGAGCCTCAAACAAAAGTTGTAGATATTTGAGTTGTTGTTCTGTGGCTGAAATTTGGGATCATTTGGAATTGATTTGAGTGAGATACGCCCATTTTACTAAACTATGCCAGATTCAACTCTGCATGTGCTGGAAATGCACATGCAGTGTAGAATTTCGAACTTTTGACAAAGTTTAACTTCGATTCTGTTGTCGATTTTTACATGAACTTGTAGATATTTTCATTCTCTTGAATGTAAAAAAACGAATGACTTAGTTTGGACTTATTTTCAATTAAATATGAATTTTATACTTTAAGTGTGCAAATCATGTTCTGCATGTGGGCGAAAATGTCATGCAGAGTGTTGTCCGAGTTCCTGAGCATTTTCGGCTAGGAATTTCGAAAACTCTCCAGAAATAAGTATTTTAGTACTTTGAGTTGTCTGTCATTTGCCACTGGAATTACCCATTTTGGTTTTAAAATGAAAAGGTTATGGCGATTTTACAAACACTGCTCGAGATGGAAAACAGAATTTCAAAAGCTACGTATTTAGTGTTTTAACTACTTTTACTGGAAGAATTAGCCCGACATCATTCGACAAGAAAATGAAGTTCTTTGAGTTTTGGAACTTTGGGCACTAGCCTCAAGTCATTTGGACGTCATATGAATTTATTATGAGTTTTATACAAACATGGGTCAGGCTGGAATTTGGTGAATTGTCCTGTTTTTCTAGCAGATTGTTCTTGGCCATTTTACCTAGGCTAAATGAACGAATTTGAAGATGAGTTGAACTGATGAAATGTTCATTTATGAGTTAGCTTTGAAAATAAATTGGACCCATGTGATTTTATTAAGTATCGAACAAGTTATGAGCCGATCTCTACGGTTGCGCAGGCTGAAATTTAGAGAATTGGTTTTGGGTCTAAGAATGAGTTTTAGTTTGATAAGTTTAAGGCTAGTATGTGACAGTATGTTGTATTTGGAACTATTATGACCAGGTTACAGATCCCGAGGTTTATTCGAGGAGTACTCGGTAGATATAGCATTGGTCCGAGGTACGTAGAAAACGGGTTTTATAACAATGTCTGGCAAAGACATGTGATGTTCCCGGGTATGATTTACTTGTCATTACTTGCTCCTTATGTGACTATGTGATAAGTTGATTTGCAGTATGTGAATTACATGGTACATTGACTGCATGATAAATGATGACATGAGATTTGAGGTGCATCACATGAGATTATGATATTGCATGATGCATTGACACGCATGTACATTGAGCATGTCATGTTGAGCCTATTGATTCGTTCTTGGTACCTATATCTTTTCTTGGTATGAGTGATGCGTGTCTGGGGATGATGGGCAGCCGTTGGCTCGGCAGGAGTGAGAGTGAGCTGAGGGATGCCGGAGCGACGAGCGTTCCGACGTCGCCCAGACACGAGGATGATGGACCGCCGATGGCTCGACTGAGAGATAGATCGGAGCGCGGAGCGTGTCACATCCTGCTCGAGCACTGATGAGTGATTGATGATTTCCTTTGGACCCTTGAGACAGGGATATTCGAGATTTGATACCCTTCATGTGCATTTGCATTCATGCACGGCATACATCGCATGTTATTTGTCATACACTGTGATTTTATCTGTTTCTCGTACTGGGGTTCTGACCCCCTTCGCGGGGGCTGTCATGTCTTTGTTGGATGGACATGACAGGTATTGCAGGTGGACGTACTGTGGATGCTCGAGACGAAGCATCGATAGATACCAGAGCTCCTTCAGAGCGAGCTCAGGTATACGGTTTATGTTTTGAGTCCCAGTAGTTGTTTAGTATTTTTACTTAAGTTTAAAATTACCGGGGTATGCCCTGAGTATCTGTATTTTTAAGTATTACTTTACTGAGAAATTATATGTAATGCTTATGCGATGAATATCATGTTAGATGTAAAACTGGAAATACATATTTTCACTATTCGGAAATGTTTTAGAAACAAAATGCGAAAAATTTTGAGGGTCACTTTTTGAAAGTTTCTAACTAAATCTTCCGCTGTTCACGTTAATATAACAATCGTGTGAATGATTAGGACCGGGCCCTCACAGAAAATATCCTTAAAATTTTGGGTTCAATTGGTATTTATAGCAAAAATACCCCGAAAAATTAATAGCCCCACAAATACATCATGATTCATTAAAAATCATCTGTTTTCAAAAATTCTCTCTCTAAATCCAAAACCCCTACCGGTGCTCACACAGCACCCGAGATCCCAAGACACACTAAAAACCCAACTCATAGGTTTTTCACCCAAAAGAGAATACAATCTCAACTTCGGGATCCAACGATCCCAACTACCCAAATAAACGAGCCCAGAAGGCCCAACACCTCGATTAAATTCCAAATCGCCACGTAAAACCACTTTAGGGATTATTAACACTACGGGATTAACACCTATAATCCCTGGTCATTACAGTGTGACGCACCTGTGTCTATCAATATAAGAGCAGGGTGCGTAAATAAAAGACACGTACCCGCTATAACCTCCTCCAGAGCTGCTGTAGCCTGCTCCCTTGTCAAAGCATACACCTGTCCCTGAGGTGGCCCCGTGGGCTGACCTCCATACTGCCTCGGTGCGAAAGGGGGTCGGTGCTGTGCCGCTCTGTCTGCATGCCTCCCCGTTGAGTCTGCTGTCTTCCCCTGTTGGGACACTGTCGAGCAAAGTGGCCTCTATCGCCACAGACATAGCATCCTACGCAATCCTTTGCCAAATGTGGTTGTCCACAAAGAGTGCACTGAACTCTTCCAGATCTGTCTCCCTGAGGCTGTCCTCTCCCGGATGGAGCATCATTCCTACGGTTCCCTTTCCATCGATTCTCGGGCCTCTTGCCACTGAATCTCGACGCTGAAGTGTTTCCCCTAGGCTTAAACTGATCACCCCTGGGCTTCAAATTGTCAGAAATGGATTTCTGAGGGGGTGCTGGAGGTGGCACTGCATCAGGATATGCGCCAACTCCCAGTTCGGCTAGTTCAGCTCGTGAAAGCGCATCGTCAAAACAGGCAGGGCCATAGGTAATTACCCTGTCATATAGTTCCGGCCTCAAGCCCTTCATGAAATTCCTCATCTTCGCTTGAGGGTTTGCAGCAATATGGGGCACGTATCGCAGTAAGGAACAGTAATGCAGAGCATAATCAGACACAGGCATGGTACCTTGTCTTAAACTGGTGAACTCATCCTCCTTGGCTTGTCTTGCAGCGGCTGAGAAGTAGCGGGTCAGAAACCGTGTTCGGAACATCTTCCAATTTATTTCCTGCCCCAGAGCCTCTTGCTCAATCACGGTGGTCTTCCACCACATCAGTGCCTTCTTGGCCAGCTGAAATTCTGCCAATCTGATCGAGGCTGTCTTTGCACAAGGCGCTGCCACAAATATCTGTTCAATCCTCTCCAACCACTCTTCATCCTTTTCCCCTGATTCAGTTCCTTCGAACATCGGGGGTCGGTACATCATAAATTGAGCCAAGCTCAACTCCCCGGGTAGCAACTGTTGTTCAGAAGGTTCTTCGCCCAAGGCTGATGGTGGCAATGGATTCGTACGCCCAGCACTTGCATTTACACTAACGGCGTCACCCACTTCTATATTTGCTGCCATGCTGCAACACAAGGGTTAATAATAACACCAAAAGCAGTTCATAAAGCACATCGTTAGATAATTAAACATGTTAGCATAACATAGGAACTTCATATGCAACATACCTATAAAACATGTTCAAAAGTAAGCACCTAGCCAACTTATTGCTAAGGCTACCCTTCACTCATTCCCGAGTTATCTAACCACTGCTCTGATACCACTAATGTGGGGTCTTCCCACCTTAACAGTGATTAATAGACAAAGAAGGACTAATATGCATTAATAACATTCTAAGGTTCTGGTTGTTACATGAGCTATCAGAATTACAGGCCAAAATAATGGACTTCAAAATAAATTCGTTACACTTCCAAAAGAATGTCCATGTTTAGATTTATACTACTCCTAGAGTAGATACTAATCAAGACTTGATTCCTATACATTCCTGTGTTCTTCGTAGCTCACTGCCTCAACCCGACCCCTTAGTCCTTTAGTCCAAAAGCGTACCTACAGGGACAACACATCATAAGCATATACAATCTCATTCAACATCATAAAACATCATAGTAAATGAATGAAACATTGGTTAAGTAAATATGCTGGTTATTCATTAACTTCTTATCGTTGTCCCTGATTAATAATCATGCATATGGGCATCTTACCCTGTGGCATCTTACCACATTATAAACATTGCATGGCCTCTTACCATGTGGGGCATCTTACCCCGTGGCATCTTACCACAAATAGTATTGCATGGCCTCTTACCATGTGGGGCATCTTACCCCGTGGCATCTTACCACAAATAGTATTGCATGGCCTCTTACCATGTGGGGCATCTTACCCCGTGGCATCTTACCACAAATAGACATCGCATGGCCTCTTACCATGTGGGGCATCTTACCCCGTGGCATCTTACCACAAATAGACATCGTAAACATCTTATAAACACGTAGACATCTTATAAACATCATACACAACTTATAAACATCATCGTTTCATCATGTATACTCATGCAAAGTGTAAAGATGTGTTTTACCGTCCGATGCCCGTACGTCTCTTACGTACCTTTTCAAAAAGAGGAGGAGTCAACAGACTTTATCTCCTTGATGGTGCCGGTACCTGGGATGGCTCTACAAGACCACACAATACCATATTAGATGCCTCAATACCATCTCACATCATAAACTTAACAAAATAAATCATCATTTTATTTTTCAACATTCTGCCTCTCTCGATCGATCGGCCCCGAGGTCTCGATCGATCGAGAAACTGTGTACAACAGTGCTCAACCATTCTGCCTCGATCGATCGATCGAAACATTTTACCGATCGATCGAGGAGCTTCACCGATCGATCGAGAAATCCATCGATCGATCGGCACCTGAAATTCAAAGCATGCTTTAAACATTCTGTCTCGCTCGATCGATCGGGACCAAATCTCGATCGATCGAGAGCTCTGAAAAATCGGGACTTCCCCAGATTTTTGAGCACCTCTTTTCACACCATCATTTCTACTTCATAACATAACATACTTGCTCAATCAAACATGCTAGGAGCATTATAAAACTTCTATGTAAGCACTTAAATTCAAGGTTCAACAAAACCTAAACTAGCATGCAATATAACCTCATCATAATCTTCAACCTCAACCAACTTATACAGAAACAGAGCATGTTCTTCCTTGCCCAGAATTTCGAGCACTTACTTTCATAACAAGAAAACCAACACATAATGTGATGACCAAGGATTATAGATGTTAATCCCGTAGTGTTAATAATCCCTAAAGTGGTTTTACGTGGCGATTTGGAATTTAATCGAGGTGTTGGGCCTTCTGGGCTCGTTTATTTGGGTAGTTTGGATCGTTGGATCCAGAGGTTGAGATTGTATTCACATTACGGTGTAAAACCTAAGAGTTGGGTTTTTGATGTGTCTCGGAATCTCGGGTGCTGTATGAGCACCGGTAGGGGGTTTTGGAGTTAGAGAGAGAGTTTTTGAAAACAGATGATTTTTAAGGAATCATGATGTATTTGTGGGGCTATTAGTTTTTCGGGGTATTTTGCTATAAATACAAGTTGAACCCGAGATTTTAAGAAAATTTTCATTTCAGCCCTCATCTTTCTCTCTCTCCCGCGGCCGCGCCATTCCCGATCTTCCTCTGCCTCCGCGCGTAAAAACACCTCGCCCGCCGCCGTTCGGCGCGTGCGACCTATCACCAGCTTCGTCTCGTCCAGGCGCTCCTTTCCCCTCCGTCAATTGAAGGTTTCGTCGCGTTTCTCGTTCGGATTTTGCAGAAAGTCGTCGATCCCCAAAAGTTAGGGTTCATCGATTTCGAACGATTTTGCTTCCGATTTTCGTTGGGTAACCTCCCTAACCCCTTGTTCGTCTTTTTCGTGTATTTCCATTCCTTTATTGTGTTCGAATTTGAAGGATTTTAAGGGTTCGAATTTAAGGGCTTGTTTGGGTTCGAATTTATGGGTGTTAAGTTCAAAAATTGGGGGTTTTTGTCAAAGGATGTTGATTCTTGCTTGGATAGCTTAATTCACATTTTAGATGAATTATGGCATTTAATTGGGTTTGAAATTGTGAGATTAGGGTTCGATTTTTGTAGGGTATTCTTGAACAAATTTCGATATTGTCTCATTTATTTCCCTCCCTACATTTACCCTGCCCCGGGTCTTTTAAAGGTTAATTGTCGTGTGTTGACAATATTTTGAGGGATATGGGTGTGCTTGAGCATGGGTTACATGTTCGTAAATAATTGTGAATTATTTATCGTTTTAACACATCGTTCCTCGGGGCATGGAACTCGAGCAAGGTTCGGCTCGGACTTCGAGGATTTCAGGTACGTTTAGCGTACGAGCATAGTTTAAATGATGTTTTACAAGTACGATGCATGATCTAAAATACATGAAATGCTTTGCTATGATGGTATCGGGACTCGGTTACGATATGTTGATTCACATAGTGGAATGTTCAGTGCCGCTATGAAGCGAGCCAATGATGAGGTGTGGTTGCTACGGAGCAAACACCCATAGTATGACGTTACCTTGAAGTAAGAAATGAAAATGTGGTATTTGATTAGATATCTAGGATATCTGTATTTTATTTCCTATTGGTAATAATAGGAACAAAGACGTAGTTAATCAGAGAAGTGATTAACCAGTATCGGAAGTTAAGGACATACCAATATGATATCTAGAATTATGATAATTGCTAGATAAAGTAAGATGTTATGAAATGATGTTATGAAAAGATGTTATGAAATGACGTTATGAAATGATGTTATGAAAAGATGTTATGAAATGATGTTATGAAATGATGTTATGAAAAGATGTTATGAAATGACGTTATGAAATGATGTTATGAAAAGATGTTATGAAATGATGTTATGAAATGATGTTATGAAATGTTGCTAATCACTGCTAGTTAAAGTAAGATGTTATGAAATGTTGTTAATTTGAACTGGCTAGGGTTAACCAATGTGATGATTAACTGCATATTCAGGATTTGATGATTTATCTGTTTTGAGAACAGGATTATTACAGGGGTACGCTATGATGAGGGTGATACCATCCAGGAAGTATCACATATGTTCCACAATATTTACATTTTCGTAAATTATGTATTATGTCATTATGATTATGAAATTGTGGAATTGGTATGCTCACCCCGTTGGGGGCTGTCTCTGTTGGGGCAGGTGAACAGGTACATCGATGGCTTTGGAGATGAGCTCAAGCTGTTGATTGGATGTACTCCCAGGATCGTGGTACCAGGGCTTGATGAAGCACGGTATCGTATAAAGTACTCATACGCCCATGAGGGTTATATACATATCATGATGCTCGCATGTGAGCAAGATTATACTTGTATATGGGTTGTATGTAAAGGCATGAGCCTTTCTCTCTCTTTCATTCCATGTTGCATGCAATTAGAGGTAGAATTGCTAAATGATAAGAGAGTCATTAGTGTATTGTGGGTGTTGAAACCCACTTTTGTTGACATGTGTGTGGTGTCTTCCCTGGCTGGGAATTTACTTGACATTACTGTATTCTGATGAGTATTATGTTTTCCCTGGCCGGGAATTATGTTATGTGCTGTGCTTTTATTTCGGGATAGCTCCATTTATGGGGAGACTCTGCCCAAATTTTTATAAAAGTCCACAAGTAAAAAGTGGTGTAATGGGCAAGCTCTATGAGTCTATTGTTGTTAGGATGATGAGCTTATAACACTGTATGTTAAAGAAAATTTTGTGTTGCCATTCGATGGTAAGGTATCATCTGAGTTTCCCGAATAATTTTATTTAAAGCTTATGCCACACATTAATGATTAATACACTAATAAAGGGTTAAGTTTATGGGGTCCTTACATTAGTGGTATCAGAGCAGTGGTTGCTCATTGGGGCTGTTGAGGGCCTAGGAAGTTATTGATAGCACATATTTATGCATGATGGCATTAATGTTATACGACATGACTAATTGTTTATGTGCTTATATGATATGGAAAGTGGTATTGCTAACCATTGTGGTTGCAGGAATCGTGCGGAACACGATAGGATGGCATTAATAGCGATGTCTAACACTCTATATGCTACGTGCCAAGGAATCTGATTTTGGAAGAAAATCAGGGAAAAGAAAGATATGATGTATTGTCTGAGGACAGACTGGGTAGACAACCGACAGTGGAATACTTCGGTATGGTCTCAATTATTATTGAATATACTAATGCGTTTGTTCATGTAATGTTCAAGCGAGGAAGGTACGTAAGACGCGTACGGGCATCGGACGGTAACACACATCCTTATACTACAACTGTGCTTTTATTGCATGAGTATTCACGATGAAATGATGATGTTTATATGATGATGTGTATACGATGATGATTATACGATGTTTATACGATGAGGCTTATACGATGTTTATATGATGATGATTATGATAAGTAAGTTTATGATGATGTTTACGATAAGTAAAGATGATAAGATGTTTATGATGATGATAATTATAAGTAAGTTTATGATGATGTTTACGATAAGTAAAGACGATATGATGTTTATGATGATGATAATGATAAGTAAGTTTATGATGATGTTTACGATGAGTAAATATGATATGATGTTTATGATGATGATTACACGATGTTTATATGATGATGCTTACACGATGTTATTTGTGGTAAGATGCCACGGGGTAAGATGCCCCACATGGTAAGAGGCCATGCGATGTTATTGTGGTAAGATGCCACGGGGTAAGATGCCCCACATGGTAAGAGGCCATGCGATGTTATTGTGGTAAGATGCCACGGGGTAAGATGCCCCACATGGTAAGAGGCCATGCGATGTTATTGTGGTAAGATGCCACTGGGTAAGATGCCCCACATGGTAAGTAGCCATGCGATATTATTGTGGTAAGGTGCCACGGGGTAAGGTGCCCCATATGGTAAGAGGCCATACGATATTATTATGTGGATTTACGATGACTCATTCTTTTATGATGATTGACGATGGTTCTTTCCGCCAGATGTATGATAGCGATGCCTCATTCCGCTATATTGATGGGCGATGGTTCTTTCCGCCAGATGTATGATAGCTATGGCTCATTCCGCTATATTGATTGGCGATGGTTCTTTCCGCCAGATGTATGATAGCGATGCCTCATTCCGCTATATTGATTGGCGATGGTTCTTTCCGCCAGATGTATGATAGCGATGCCTCATTCCGCTATATTGATTGGCGATGGTTCTTTCCGCCAGATGTATGATAGCGATGGCTCATTCCGCTATATTGATTGGCGATGGTTCTTTCCGCCAGATGTATGATAGCGATGCCTCATTCCGCTATATTGATTGGCGATGGTTCTTTCCGCCAGATGTATGATAGCGATGACTCATTCCGCTATATTGATTGGCGATGGTTCTTTCCGCCAGATGTATGATAGCGATGCCTCATTCCGCTATATTGATTGGCGATGGTTCTTTCCGCCAGATGTATGATAGCGATGCCTCATTCCGCTATATTGATTGGCGATGGTTCTTTCCGCCAGATGTATGATAGCGATGGCTCATTCCGCTATATTGATTGGCGATGGTTCTTTCCGCCAGATGTATGATAGCGATGCCTCATTCCGCTATATTGATTGGCGATGGTTCTTTCCGCCAGATGTATGATAGCGATGGCTCATTCCGCTATATTGATTGGCGATGGTTCTTTCCGCCAGATGTATTGATGACGATGCCTCTTTCCGCTATTATGTGGACGATGATTCATACTCAGGTGTATAGCGAGGTTTTATGCCGCCTATTAAATGACGAGGTATCATGCCGTCGATTCTATAGCGATGGACTGTACCGCTATATGTTCAGCACAGGATTTTGGCCGCCTTCGAGCGATGGGTGCTGATTACGTATTATTATGGAGCGACGGAGATAGGTATGCCGCTATCTTGTTAGCGATGAGGTATGAGATATTGCTATTTTATTAGCATTATTATTGCTGGTATGCGTTGATATGCATGTTTTATTATGACTATTTACTAGCATGATGATGGATGACATATGTTGATGTACATGGACCGTCACGAGTTGACTAGGTTATTTAGATGTCATTGTTGACTTGTATCGTCACTAGTTGACGATACCTTAGATGCCATGAGTGGGCATGTGTCGTCACGGGATGGCGATGACGATAGTGCAGGAGATGTCTTATTAGACATGCATCATCGTTACGATGAACAATGCATTGAGTATACGTTTTCAGTTGTATGCCTTGGGTGCCAGTGTCGGGCACAAGGAGGCGTGTGCGTCACCGATTGACGTGACCCTTATACCGAGCGGGTTGCTCGAAGAATGGATGGACACGCTGTACATGTGATTGTACCGCAGAAATTGTTTGAGGTAATCATATTTCGAGTGGTGGTACCCTTGAGGTATGCTCGTTGGAATGGCTTTTTGGCCATGTTTTTGACGACAGGAGTAATCGTGGAGGAATTACTCGCTTTCTATTGATATGACATGTGGTAGACATGGTCACACCACCCATGAGGGTGTAAGATGGGTCCTAAGGGAGTAGGATCAGGTTATGTTAAGTACATAGGGACATTGGAGTGTCCAGGGTGTATCGGCATTTAAGGATTGTTGGGTAAAGACCCACTACTCTATTGAGTTTTCTTCCCATAGTATGATATACCATGTGGAAACGTCCGTCTTGTTGGTAGGTTTGAGGTAAACCTAAAGAGGCAGAGACTAGGTTGTCTGCCGAGTGTGTGTAGCACCATGATGGGCTTGCTAGAGCCGTTATACTGCTCGTTGGAACCAAGTTTGGCAAATCGTAAGGTGATACGAGGTGGATTGTGGTGGACTCTGGTAGTCACCACGTTATTTGAAGTTGAGGTTGAGTATGCCTCACTGAAACGTATATGTTTTTTTTTTATGTTTAAATCTTGGTGAGACTTGTCTGGGACAGCTCATGATGTGAAGTACCAACGAGAGAGTCGTCAAGTCGTCGTTGATTCGATCTGAGAATCCAAGTATTTGAGTTGCAATGATGCGACTGCTCCTTCGATAGAGGAGGTTTGAAAGTGGAAACCAGGTTTGGTATGTGTACACCGTGGAATACTAGTGTTTCCCTCGTAACGATGTATGTTGGACATCGTGAGTCATGATAAGAGATGTCAAGGAATGAAATCTACGATGGAATCAGGAGCGATTCGAATCCTTACAGTTTCAGTTGACTAACTGCTTTTGGATTATTAGCGTTGAGCTGTGCTGACGCTCTTTGACGTTATGATGGATTTGGAAGTCTGTTCCACTCCAGAGTTTGACACGAGGTCAACATTCTCACGGTTGATGTGTCATTCAGGATGCGTTCTTACTGGTTGTATTAGAACGAAGGATGACTGTCCGATCTACAGTCGTAAGTATAGGTTGTTTTTCAGTCATGAGAGACTGACTTTTAAGATTACCCGCATCGAGGTACGTTTTGCCTCTTAAGTGATATGTTGGTTTTGGTAAGTCGCTCTGTTTCAGAGTTTGATGAGAGGTAAGTATCCTGGCGTTTATTAATACGATTCTGATATGGTCAAGAATCGAAGTTATGGCTTCATGTTGTTGTGTAGCCTGGGTGTTACGTGATACACCAGTGCTAATTTCGAGGACGAAATTCTTTTAGTGGGGGATATTGTGATGACCAAGGATTATAGATGTTAATCCCGTAGTGTTAATAATCCCTAAAGTGGTTTTACGTGGCGATTTGGAATTTAATCGAGGTGTTGGGCCTTCTGGGCTCGTTTATTTGGGTAGTTGGGATCGTTGGATCCAGAGGTTGAGATTGTATTTACATTACGGTGTAAAACCTAAGAGTTGGGTTTTTGATGTGTCTCGGAATCTCGGGTGCTGTATGAGCACCGGTAGGGGGTTTTGGAGTTAGAGAGAGAGTTTTTGAAAACAGATGATTTTTAAGGAATCATGATGTATTTGTGGGGCTATTAGTTTTTCGGGGTATTTTGCTATAAATACAAGTTGAACCCGAGATTTTAAGAAAATTTTCATTTCAGCCCTCATCTTTCTCTCTCTCCCGCGGCCGCGCCATTCCCGATCTTCCCCTGCCTCCGCGCGTAAAAACGCCTCGCCCGCCGCCGTCCGGCCGCCGTTCGGCGCGTGCGACCTATCACCGGCTTCGTCTCGTCCAGGCGCTCCTTTCCCCTCCGTCAATTGAAGGTTTCGTTGCGTTTCTCGTTCGGATTTTGCAGAAAGGCGTCGATCCCCAAAAGTTAGGGTTCATCGATTTCGAACGATTTTGCTTCCGATTTTCGTTGGGTAACCTCCCTAACCCCTTGTTCGTCTTTTTCGTGTATTTCCATGCCTTTATTGTGTTCGAATTTGAAGGATTTTAAGGGTTCGAATTTAAGGGCTTGTTTGGGTTCGAATTTATGGGTGTTAAGTTCGAAAATTGGGGGGTTTTTGTCAAAGGATGTTGATTCTTGCTTGGATAGCTTAATTCACATTTTAGATGAATTATGGCATTTAATTGGGTTCGAAATTGTGAGATTAGGGTTCGATTTTTGTAGGGTATTCTTGAACAAATTTCGATATTGTCTCATTTATTTCCCTCCCTGCATTTACCCTGCCCCGGGTCTTTTTAAAGGTTAATTGTCGTGTGTTGACAATATTTTGAGGGATATGGGTGTGCTTGAGCATGGGTTACATGTTCGTAAATAATTGTGAATTATTTATCGTTTTAGCACATCGTTCCTCGGGGCATGGAACTCGAGCAAGGTTCGGCTCGGACTTCGAGGATTTAAGGTACGTTTAGCGTACGAGCATAGTTTAAATGATGTTTTACAAGTACGATGCATGATCTAAAATACATGAAATGCTTTGCTATGATGGTATCGGGACTCGGTTACGATATGTTGATTCACATAGTGGAATGTTCAGTGCCGCTATGAAGCGAGCCAATGATGAGGTGTGGTTGCTACGGAGCAAACACCCATAGTATGACGTTACCTTGAAGTAAGAAATGAAAATGTGGTATTTGATTAGATATCTAGGATATCTGTATTTTATTCCCTATTGGTAATAATAGGAACAGAGACGTAGTTAATCAGAGAAGTGATTAACCAGTATCGGAAGTTAAGGAAATACCAATATGATATCTAGAATTATGATAATTGCTAGATAAAGTAAGATGTTATGAAATGATGTTATGAAAAGATGTTATGAAATGATGTTATGAAAAGATGTTATGAAATGATGTTATGAAATGATGTTATGAAAAGATGTTATGAAATGACGTTATGAAATGATGTTATGAAAAGATGTTATGAAATGATGTTATGAAATGTTGCTAATCACTGCTAGTTAAAGTAAGATGTTATGAAATGTTGTTAATTTGAACTGGCTAGGGTTAACCAATGTGATGATTAACTGCATATTCAGGATTTGATGATTTATCTGTTTTGAGAACAGGATTATTACAGGGGTACGCTATGATGAGGGTGATACCATCCAGGAAGTATCACATATGTTCCACAATATTTACATTTTCGTAAATTATGTATTATGTCATTATGATTATGAAATTGTGGAATTGGTATGCTCACCCCGTTGGGGGTTGTCTCTGTTGGGGCAGGTGAACAGGTACATCGATGGCTTTGGAGATGAGCTCAAGCTGTTGATTGGATGTACTCCCAGGATCGTGGTACCAGGGCTTGATGAAGCACGGTATCGTATAAAGTACTCATACGCCCATGAGGGTTATATACATATTCATGATGCTCGCATGTGAGCAAGATTATACTTGTATATGGGTTGTATGTAAAGGCATGAGCCTTTCTCTCTCTTTCATTCCATGTTGCATGCAATTAGAGGTAGAATTGCTAAATGATAAGAGAGTCATTAGTGTATTGTGGGTGTTGAAACCCACTTTTGTTGACATGTGTGTGGTGTCTTCCCTGGCTGGGAATTTACTTGACATTACTGTATTCTGATGAGTATTATGTTTTCCCTGGCCGGGAATTATGTTATGTGCTGTGCTTTTATTTCGGGATAGCTCTATTTATGGGGAGACTCTGCCCAAATTTTTATAAAAGTCCACAAGTAAAAAGTGGTGTAATGGGCAAGCTCTATGAGTCTATTGTTGTTAGGATGATGAGCTTATAACACTGTATGTTAAAGAAAATTTTGTGTTGCCATTCGATGGTAAGGTATCATCTGAGTTTCCCGAATAATTTTATTTAAAGCTTATGCCACACATTAATGATTAATACACTAATAAAGGGTTAAGTTTATGGGGTCCTTACACATAACATAAGTAATATACTCGAACAAACATGCTAGGAGATTCATAATACTTCCATGTAAACATACATACCAAGGTTTCGTTCATACCTACACTAGCATGCATAGAAATCCTCACTACAAAAACCCAACTCAAACCGAAAACCCAGAAAACAGGGCACCAACTTACCCTTCTTTTTTTTTTTTGCTCTTCTTATGCAAGGTTTTTGGAACACTTTCACCAAGCTTCTTCCCTTGCCTTAATGCTGCTAAGCTGGAACGAAAATGGAGGGGAGAGAAGGAGAAGGGATTGATTGGAAGGTCATCATGCAAGTATGGGCTGCCAAGTGGGGAAAAGGGCATGGGCTGCCAAGTGGGGGGGGGGGGGGGGGTGGCCGAGTGGAAGGGGGGTGGGTGATATGGGTTGGGTGGTTATGTGGTGTTTAATTGTGTCCCGGTAAATAGTACGATGTATTAAAATATCCTCACTCGATATTTTATAACTTCATTTAAATTAATACATCCTTTAAAACACCTATCATGCCCCCTAAATCATATCATCATATCGTAATCATATTCCCCGAAATTAATTACACCACAACCCTTAAACTTAACATAAATCATCATCATAGCACATAATCATATAACATTTTGGGGGTATTACAAATGTTAGCATTCATTTTTGGGAATGTAATTATTAAGTTTGAAATTTTATTTTTGGCCTGTAATTCTATTAGCTCAAAGCTACAACCGGTACCCTAAGACGTTATTATTGCATGTTTAGTCCATAATACGTTATTATGATGATGTTAAGGTAGGAAGACCCTACAAATATGCGCAGTATGTCCGTAATTCCTGGCGAGGTGACCGTCACACGGTAGTAGACTGATGGAGGAGTGGTCGCTATGGCAGTGTAACCGAGCCTTACCTGTTGCTCGAGATGTTCCGCTGCATTTACCGATTGTGCAGCTACCGTTATTCCGATATGTGGATCTTACCCAATCATGCATTGCATCCACATATCATTCATTATAGTACATGTTGTGTTTATCTTGGTCTTTTCATACTGGGTTATTACTCATCCCATCGGGGGCGATTGCCTTTTGTGTGTGGTTGGTAATCAGGTTAGGATGTGGTGTCATTTGAGGGAGGCTGGACTGGATTTAGTGTTATGGATGTTTACGCGATAATTGTTGGTTGAAGTTCGATATCATCCGGATTATTTTCTACATGTAAAATTATGTGACTTGTGGTGCCTCGATGATGAATAATTATATGACATTCTATTATGATATTATATAAAATATCAATTATAATCTTTGAATTGGAAATTTTTTGAGCTCGCGTCTTAATAAATTACAAAATCATATTTTTCTTTGTAAAGTTAAAACGGTAATTAAATTAATTATTGCATGATAATACTGGTGAGAGTCGAGGGCCCTACACAATCACACTTCACTGCTACGAAAGAATTCTCAAGTATCTAAATGGCACTGATAATGTTGGTATATGGTATCCAAAGGATTCAACGTTCAATTTAGTTGGATATTCTGATGCTGATTATGAAGGATGCAAGATTGATAGGAAAAGTACCAGTGGATATTGTCAATTCCTAGGGGATAGATTAATTTCATGGGGTTGCAAGAAGTAGACATCGATCACAGCGTCTACTGCAGAGGCATAATACCTTGCTGTTGTGCACAACTGCTATGGATTCAACAACAATTAAGAGCTTATGGAATTGAGTCTACTAAGGCACCTATTTTTTGTGATAATACATCTGCCATAACTATCACGTATAATCCAGTTCTTCATTCTCGGACCAAGCATATTGACATTCGTCATCACTTCATCCGAGTTCACGTAATGAAAAAGGAGATTCGGCTGGAATACATATCCACCAAATAACAAGCAGCAGATATCTTTACAAAACCACTACCAGACGCTAAGTTTTCATACTTTCGCAATATACTTCACTTAATTTATATAACCAAATGATCCTACCTGTTTAATTTTTCCTGTATGGTGAATTCAGGGGGAATTACATTTTAGATATTGCATGAATTTAAGGGGAATCTTAAGTTAGGGGAACTTGTGTGTTTTTCGAAGGTCTACTGATGCTCAGCTGGTAAAACAATTGCCTGCTACAGTAGATGCTACTTTACTAGTAGACTCTACATACCAGTGGACATTATCATATATGTTGTGCTGACAATAACCTCTGTTACTTAGCAACCAATTGGAACGTCGGAATTCAAAATTAATTCTGTATTAATGATGAATTATTTCGGTCCCACTCACATCATGTCCATTTTTATTTTATTTCAAATTTTCATTGGTTAGATGAATGCCACGTGTCCATGTGTCGCTCATCTACAATACGACGTTACCTCTACCCTATCTTTTTAACCGCCATTACAATTTTTACTTCTCACTTTTACCATTTCAAAATTTACTGTGCTAACATTTTTTTTTTCGAAGCATTTTCTTCACAGCTTATCAGCTTCTCCACACTTCTTACATCAGAAATCGAATACCAGCCAACCTAGTTTCATTAAAAACGCTGTCCATGTAGATTTCAACTCGGTCTACACCATTGCCGATGAGGAGATGAAGTTTTCCAAAATCTGGATAACTTCGGCCTACTGGTTATGCTGTGTAATACCCCCGAAATGTAATATGATTATGTTCTATGACGATGAATTATGATGTGTTTAAGGGTTATGGTGTATTTAAATTGGGGGCCACGATTTATGTTATGATGATATGATGTGGGGAGCATGATGGGTATTTTAAGGGATGTATTAATTATATGAAGTTAGAAAATATCGAGTGAGGATATTTTAATACATCGTACTATATACCGGGATACAATTAAACACCTACATGGCACCCCAACCACACCACACCACCCCCCAACTCGGTCACCACCCATCCCCCACTTGTCAACCCACTTGTTTCAAGCCCATGCCTCCCACTTGGTCATACCATGCCTCCACTTTGCAGCCAAATCATCTCCTTCTCTCCTCCTCTCTTTCTCTCCCAAAATCGTGCCTGTAAGCTGCTAGGGAAGGGAAGAAAAGCTTGGTAAGAAGGTGTTCAAAACCTTGCAAAAAGAGGAGCAAAAGAGAGGGGTAAGTGGGTACCCTGTTTTTCTGGGTTCATGTTTGGGCTTGGGTTTGGAGGGTTGATTTTAAAGCATGTTAAGTATAGGTTTGGGTGAAACCTTGATATGAATGCTTACATGGTAGTTTTATGTAGCTACTAGCATGTTTGTTTGAGCATTTACATGGCTTATGTGATAGATTTCTAGTTATGAAACTATATGCTCGAAAATCTGGGCAAAAAGATGCATGCTCTGTTTCTGTAAAAGTTGGTTAAGGATGAAGTTTATGATGATGTTATGATGCATGTTAGCTTAGGTTTTGTCAAACCTTCGATTTAAGAGCTTACATGGATATTTTATGAAGTTCTTCACATGTTTGTTTCAGCATGATAGATGTGTTAGGAAGTAGAAAAGATGGTGTGAAAAGAGGTGCTCAAAAATCTGGGGAAATCCCGATTTTTTTCAGAGTTCTCGATCGATCGAGATTTGGTCCCGATCGATCGAGCGAGACAGAAGGTCTAATCATGTTTTGAAAATTTTGATGCCGATCGATCGAAGGATTTCTCGATCGATCGGTGAAGCTCCTCGATCGATCGGTAAAATGTACGATCGATCGAGCGAGGCAGGAAGCCAAGACACTGTTAGTGCACAGTGTCTCGATCGATCGAGACCTAGGGCCGATCGATCGAGACAGGCAGAAAGTTGAAAAATTTAATGATGTTTTATTTTGTTAAGTTTATGATGTAAGATGGTTTTGAGGCATCTAATATGGTATTATGTGGTCTTGTAGAACCATCCCAGGTACCGGCACCATCAAGGAGATAAAGTCTGTTGACTCCTCCTCTTTTTGAAAAGGTACGTAAGAAGCGTACGGGCATCGGACGGTAACACACATCTCTATACTACAACTATGCTTTTATTGCATGAGTATTCATTATGAAATGACGGTGTTTATACGATGTTTACATGATGATGTTTATATGATGTTTATATGATGAAGTTCATATGATGTTTATTACTTATACGATGCTTATATAATGACATTTATGTGATGTATTGGGGTAAGATGCCCTACATGGTAAGAGGCCATGCGATGTATTGTGGTAAGATGCCACGGGGTAAGACGCCCTACATGGTAAGAGGCCATGCGATGTATTGTGGTAAGATGCCACGGGGTAAGATGCCCTACATGGTAAGAGGCCATGCGATGTATTGTGGTAAGATGCCACGGGGTAAGATGCCCCATATGGTAAGAGGCTATACGATGATGTTGTGGTAAGATGCCACGGGGGTAAGATGCCCCATATGTATGATTCTAAATCAGGGACAACAATAAGAAGTGAATGTACAACCAGCATATTACTTAACCAATGTTTCATGCATTTACTGTGATGTTTATAATGTTAAGTAAGATTATATATGCTCACGATGTGTTGTCCCTGTAGGTACACTTTTGGACGAAAGGACTAAGGGTCGGGTTGAGGTAGTGAGCTACTAGGGACACAGGAATGCATAGGATTCAAGTTATGATTAGTATCTACTCTAGGAGTAGTGTAAATCTAAATGACATTCTTTAGAATGTAATGAATTATTTTTTTTGAAGTTTTGTATTTGGCCTGTAATCCCGTTAGCTCATGTAACAACCAAAACCTTAAGATGTTACTTTAATGCATATTTAGTCCTTCTTATGTCTATTAATCACTGTTAAGGTGGGAAGACCCCACATTAGTGGTATCAGAGCAGTGGTTAGATAACTCGGGAATGAGCGAAGGGTAGCCTTAGCAATAAGATAGCTAGGTGCTTACTATTGAACATGTTTTATGTGTATTTTGCATATGAAGTTTCTATGTTATGCTAACATGTTTAATTATCTAACGATGTGCACTATGAACTGCTTTTGGTGTTGTTATTAACCCTTGTGTCGCAGCATGGCAGCAAATATAGAAGTGGGTGACGCCATTAGTGTAAATGCAAGTGCTGGACGTACGAACCCATTGCCACCACCAGCTTTGGGAGAGGAACCCTCTGAACAGCAATTGCTACCTAGGGAATTGAGCTTGGCTCAGTTTATGATGTATCGGCCTCCAATGTTCGAGGGAACTGAATCAGGAGAGAAAGCGGAGGAATGGTTGGAGAGAATTGAACAGATATTTGTGGCAGCGCCTTGTGCAAAGACGGCCTGGATCAGATTAGCAGAATTTCAGCTGTCCAAGAAGGCATTGATGTGGTGGAAAACCACGGTGATTGAGCAAGAGGCTCTAGGACAGGAAGTAAATTGGAAGATGTTCCGAACGCGGTTTTTGAACCGCTATTTCTCAGCTGCTGCAAGACAGGCCAAAGAGGATGAGTTTACCAGTTTAAGACAAGGTACCATGCCTGTATCTGATTATGCTTTGCATTACTGTTCCTTACTTCGATATGTGCCACACATTGCTGCAACCACTCAAGCGAAGATGCGGAACTTCATGAAGGGCTTGAGGCCTGAACTGTATGACAGGGTGATCACTTATGGCCCTGCCTGTTTTGATGATGCACTCTCACGAGCTGAGCTAGCTGAACTGGGAGTCGGTGCATATCCTGATGCTGTGCCACCTCCGGCACCCCCTCAGAGATCCACTTCTGACAATTTGAAGCCTAGAGGTGATCAGTTTAAGCCAAGGGGGAACACTTCGGCATCGAGATTCAGTGGCAAGAGGCCCGAGAATCGATGGAAAGGGAAGGGTAGGAATGATGCTCCATCTGGGAGAGGACAGTCTCAGGGAGACAGATCTGGAAGAGTTCAGTGCACTCTTTGTGGGCAGCCACATTTGGCAAAAGACTGCGTAGGATGTTATGTCTGTGGCGACAGAGGCCACTTTGCTCGGCGGTGTCCCAACAGGGGAAGACAGCAGAGCTCTACGGGGAGACCTGCGGACAGAACGGCACAACACCGGCCACCCTTTGTGCCAAGACAGTATGGAGGTCAGCCCGCGGGGCCACCTCAGGGACAGGTGTATGCTTTGACGAGGGAGCAGGCTACGGCGGCCCCGGAGGAAGTTATAGCGGGTACGTGTCTTTTATTTACGCACCCTGCTCTTATATTGATAGACACAGGTGCGTCACACTCTTTTGTGTCGACGAATTTTGTTGAAAGGCACCACATATGCACTTCTCCGTCCCCCATGCCCCTTATGGTCTCGACCCCCGCTGGAAGAAGTTTGACTACAGATCAGATTGTTTATGATGGCCTCATTTATTTTGAGGATAATGAGTTAAGATCAGATTTGATTGTGTTGGGAATGTCAGACTTCGATTGCATTGTGGGCATCGATGTCCTGAACAAGTATCAGGCAGTGGTAAACTGCAGGCAAAGGACGGTTCGATTTAGATCTGTACTGGGAGTCCAGTGGACATTCTATGGGGATGGTTCCCGTCCGAAGATTCCGTTAATATCTGCTGTCAAGATGACACAGCTATTGGAACGAGGCCATGAAGGATATCTTATCTACGTTGTTGACATGACGGATAAGAGGAAGGAATTGAAGGTTGAGGATGTGCCCGTAGTGGCGGAGTTTCCTGATGTCTTTCCGGAGGAGATTCCCGGATTCCCACCGACGAGAGAGGTCGAGTTTGGGATTGAGCTACTACCAGGGACGTCTGCAATTTCTCGTGCCCCGTATAGGATGGCACCAGCAGAGTTAAGGGAATTAAAGATACAGTTGCAGGAACTCCTTGATAAGGGCTACATACGCCCTAGCGTATCGCCATGGGGTGCGCCTGTCTTATTTGTTAAGAAGAAAGATGGATCGATGCGTCTATGTATTGATTATAGGAAGTTAAACAAAGCTACAGTAAAGAACAAGTATCCACTTCCGAGGACCGATGACTTGTTCGGTCAGTTGCAGGGTACAAGGCTCTATAGTAAGATCGATCTGAGGTCGGGGTACCATCAGATTCGAGTAAGAGAAGATGATGTTCAGAAGACGGCTTTCAGGACTAGATATGGGCACTATGAATTCCTGGTCATGCCTTTTGGGGTGACGAATGCCCCAGCTGTCTTCATGAGTTTGATGAACAGGGTGTTCCAGCCGTATTTGGATCAGTTCGTCATAGTCTTCATTGACGACATACTTATCTACTCTCGGACGGAAGAAGAGCATGTAAGGCACTTGAGGATAGTACTTCAGATCCTTAGGGATCATCAGCTGTATGCAAAGCTTAGTAAGTGCGAGTTCTGGTTGGACAGCGTGGTATTTTTAGGCCATGTCATATCTAGCCACGGAATATTTGTGGATCCAAGGAAGATTGAAGCTGTGATGGAGTGGGCTGCACCCACTTCTGTACCTGAGATAAGGAGTTTTCTCGGTTTGGCAGGATATTACCGACGTTTCGTCGAAGGTTTTTCGAAGATTGCCAAACCCCTGACGCAGCTGACTCAGAAAGGAGTCCCCTTCTTTTGGTCCGAAGCTTGTGAGGAAAGCTTCCAAGAGCTGAAGCGTCGTTTGACTACAGCGCCTGTAATGGTGATTCCGTCCGAGGATAAGAGGTTCGCCTTGTATACGGATGCGTCATTGCAGGGCTTGGGCTGCGTGTTGATGCAAGATAAGCATGTGGTGGCTTATGCATCGAGGCAGCTGAAACCACACGAAGCCAGGTATCCAGTGCATGATTTGGAGTTGGCGGCCATTATATTCGCCTTAAAGATCTGGAGGCATTATTTGTATGGCACGTCTTTTACTATATATACGGACCATAAGAGCCTGAAGTTCTTATTCACTCAAGCAGAGTTGAATATGAGGCAAAGAAGATGGATGGATTTGCTCAAAGATTATGATTGTGAAATTGAGTACCATCCAGGTAAAGCAAACCTAATAGCAGACGCCTTAAGTCGGAAGGTAAAGAGTACTGCAGAGGATGTTATGTGTTTGTCAGCCTTGATGACGTCTTATTGCCAACTGGGCTATGATTTCAATGTAGACACGTCGCCTGTGCGAGTGTCGACCCTATTGGCGGAGCCAGACATATTTGAGGCGATCAGGAAGGCCCAGAAGTCCGATAGTGAGGTTCAGAGATGGACATCATTGATACTTCAGGGTCAGCCATCCAAGTTCAGAGTGGCTGAGGATGATTCCTTGAGACTGGGCAACCGATGGGTAGTCCCAGATGCACCAGGACTGCGTAAAGGAATATTGGAGCGGGCTCACAGTAGTCGTTTCAGTATCCACCCAGGGGGAAAGAAGATGTACAAAGATCTATGCGATCAATTCTGGTGGAGACGCATGAAGCGTGAGGTAATCATTTTTACTAAAAGATGTTTGATCTGCCAGCAGGTAAAGGCAGAGAGGCAGAGGCCTGGTGGAGAGCTGAAGAGCTTAGAGGTTCCTGAATGGAAGTGGGAGCATATATCTATGGATTTCGTGACCCACTTGCCAAGGACGACCTCAGGATTTGATGCAATCTGGGTGATCGTAGATAGGCTAACGAAGACGGCTCATTTCATCCCTTATAGTATGTCGTATACATACTTAAAGATGGCTCAAATGTATGTACGGGATGTTGTGAGATTGCATGGTATTCCAGTCTCGATAGTGTCTGACAGAGACCCGAGGTTCACTTCACATTTCTGGGAGGGTCTCCAGACAGCTTTGGGCACAGAGGTGAGACTGAGTACGGCCTATCACCCTCAGACAGACGGCCAAACAGAGCGCACCATTCAGACGCTCGAAGACATGTTGAGGGCATGTATTTTGGAGTTTGATACTCCGTGGCAGGATTCAGTGCCGCTGGTGGAGTTCTCCTATAACAACAGTTATCAAGCGAGCATTCAAATGGCCCCTTTTGAAGCTCTGTATGGACGACGATGTAGATCACCACTGTATTGGGAGGACTTGACTAGCAAAGCGGTCGGAGGACCGGACATGATCAGGGATATGGAAGGTAAGATAAAGTTGATACGCCTAAAGATGAAAGCGGCCCAGGATAGGCAAGCGGCCTATGCCAATAAGCGGCGACGACCGCTAGAATTCCAGTTAGGAGACAGGGTCTTCTTAAAGATCTCGCCCTTCAGGGGCGTGGTTCGTTTTGGGATGCGGGGAAAGTTATCTCCGAGGTATGTTGGGCCATATGAAGTTTTACAGCGTATCGGTACTTTGGCATACCGTTTGGCTCTACCGCCATCCTTGTCTGGCATACACGATGTTTTCCATGTCTCTATGTTGAGGAAGTATGAGCCAGACCCGTCCCATGTCTTACAGCCTACCGAAGTACAGTTAGATTCAGATGTGTCCTACGTTGAACGACCTATCAGAATTCTGGATCGAGAGGATCGCAGACTACGAAGCAAAGTTATACCGATGGTCAAAGTTCAGTGGGATCGTCGGGGTGTCGAGGAGGCTACGTGGGAGACGGAACGGCATATGGTGCAGCACTATCCGGAATTATTCTCTGGTATGTATTTATGTTTAGTTCCGTTATGATGATGCATGTGGATTTCGAGGACGAAATCTTATAAGTAGGGGAGTAATGTAATACCCCCGAAATGTAATATGATTATGTTCTATGACGATGAATTATGATGTGTTTAAGGGTTATGGTGTATTTAAATTGGGGGCCACGATTTATGTTATGATGATATGATGTGGGGAGCATGATGGGTATTTTAAGGGATGTATTAATTATATGAAGTTAGAAAATATCGAGTGAGGATATTTTAATACATCGTACTATATACCGGGATACAATTAAACACCACATGGCACCCCAACCACACCACCCCACCCCCCAACTCGGTCACCACCCATCCCCCACTTGTCAACCCACTTGTTTCAAGCCCATGCCTCCCACTTGGTCATACCATGCCTCCACTTTGCAGCCAAATCATCTCCTTCTCTCCTCCTCTCTTTCTCTCCCAAAATCGTGCCTGTAAGCTGCTAGGGAAGGGAAGAAAAGCTTGGTAAGAAGGTGTTCAAAACCTTGCAAAAAGAGGAGCAAAAGAGAGGGGTAAGTGGGTACCCTGTTTTTCTGGGTTCATGTTTGGGCTTGGGTTTGGAGGGTTGATTTTAAAGCATGTTAAGTATAGGTTTGGGTGAAACCTTGATATGAATGCTTACATGGTAGTTTTATGTAGCTACTAGCATGTTTGTTTGAGCATTTACATGGCTTATGTGATAGATTTCTAGTTATGAAACTATATGCTCGAAAATCTGGGCAAAAAGATGCATGCTCTGTTTCTGTAAAAGTTGGTTAAGGATGAAGTTTATGATGATGTTATGATGCATGTTAGCTTAGGTTTTGTCAAACCTTCGATTTAAGAGCTTACATGGATATTTTATGAAGTTCTTCACATGTTTGTTTCAGCATGATAGATGTGTTAGGAAGTAGAAAAGATGGTGTGAAAAGAGGTGCTCAAAAATCTGGGGAAATCCCGATTTTTTTCAGAGTTCTCGATCGATCGAGATTTGGTCCCGATCGATCGAGCGAGACAGAAGGTCTAATCATGTTTTGTAAGGACCCCAAGCCCTTAATGAAGTTCCGCATCTTCGCTTGAGTGCTTGCAGCAATGTGTGGCACATAACGTAGCAAGGAGCAGTAATGCAAAGCATAATCAGATACAGGCATGGTACCTTGTCTTAAACTGGTAAACTCATCCTCTTTGGCCTGTCTTGCAGCGGCTGAAAAATAGCGGTTCAGAAACCGCGTTCGGAACATCTTCCAATTCACCTCTTGTCCCTGAGCCTCTTGCTCAATCACTGTGGTTTTCCACCACATCAGTGCTTTCTTGGATAGCTGAAATTCTGCTAACCGGATCCAGGCCGTCTTTGCACAGGGCGCTGCCACAAATATCTGTTCGATCCTCTCTATCCATTCCTCTGCTTTCTCCCCTGATTCAGTTCCCTCGAACATCGGAGGCCGATACATCATAAACTGAGCCAAGCTCAATTCCCCAGGTAGCAACTGCTGTTCAGAGGGTTCCTCACCCAAGGCTGGGGGTGGCAATGGATTCGTACGCCCAGCACTTGCGTTTACACTAATGGCGTCTCCCACTTCTATATTTGCTGCCATGCTGCAACACAAGGGTTAATAACAACACCAAAAGCAGTTCATAAAGCACATCGTTAGATAATTAAACATGTTAGCATAACTTAGAAACTTCATATGCAACATACATATAAAACATGTTCAAAAGTAAGCACCTAGCCAACTTATCGCTAAGGCTACCCTTCACTCATTCCCGAGTTATCTAACCTGGCTCTGATACCACTAATGTGGGGTCTTCCCACCTTAACAGTGATTACTAAACATAAAAAGGATTAATCATGCATTGATAACGTCTTAAGGATTCGGTTGTTACATGAGCTAATAGGATTACAGGCCAAAAAGTTACAAAACTTTAAAATAATTCATTACATTCCAAAAGAATGTCATTTAGATTTACACTACTCCTAGAGTAGATACTAATCATAACTTGAGATCCTAAACGTTCCTCAGTCCCTCGTAGCTCACTGCCTCAACCCGACCCTTAGTCCTTTCATCCAAAAGCGTACCTACAGGGACAACACATCATGAGCATATACAATTTCACTTAACAACATATAAACATTATAGTAAATGCATGAAATCTTTGTTAAGTAAATATGCTGGTTATTCATTAACTTCTTATTGTTGTCCCTGATTCATAATCATGCATATGGGGCACCTTACCCCGTGGCACCTTACCACAATAACATCACATGGCTACTTACCATGTGGGGCACCTTACCCCGTGGCACCTTACCACAATAACATCGCATGGCTACTTACCATGTGGGGCACCTTACCCCGTGGCACCTTACCACAATAACATCGTCATATAAACATCGCATAAACATCATGATTTCATCGTATACTTATTCATGCTATAAATGCATAGACATAGTGTAAGGATGTATTTTACCGTCCGATGCCCGTACGTCTCTTACGTACCTTTTCAAAAAGAGGAGGAGTCAACAGACCTATCTCCTTGATTGTGCCGGTACCTGGGGTGGCTCTACACAATCACATAATACAATATTAGGCACCTCATATTAATCCGGAAACAAAACTTAAATTAAAACCACATAAATCCTTAAACATCATCTCGCGATCGATCGTCCAAGAGCCCCGATCGATCGCGAGATGCTACTGCCTCGCATACCAACAAAATTTAATCCGCGATCGATCGCCTCAAAATTGGCGATCGATCGCCACAACTCACTGGAACGTCGCGATCGATCTTGCCTTCTTGGCGATCGATCGCCAACCCTGTTCCTTTGAGCGATTTTCCAGAATTACTTGGCACAGTTAATCTGTGAGACCCCGTTATCACATCAAGATATTAAGGTGCAATATAGAGAACTAAACATACATGTGATTATATCAGAGTAAAGTGCCGTGTTGATTAACCTGAGCTTTAGAGATTACAGTACCAAAAAGTTCCAAAAGGAAAGACATACTTCCTACAAAGGTACTACATCATAGTCTTACTCTACTCAGTAGAAGCTATACAAAAACTCTATCATGCTAATCCTGTAGCACTCCTTACAGCTCAGCATATCAACCCCGGCCCTGGTTCTCGTCAACAAAAGCACCTACAAAGACAACCCCCAACACATGAGCATAACACAATTCATATTTAACATAATATGAAAGTAAGGCATAAATGCAAATCTTAAACACAAGTCCTTCCTGTATTTCCAGCATTTATATCGCCCATTGGTTGTCCCTGTACCATAATTCATAATAGAAACACATTATATGAATGTATGGATATGCAATGTCATGACATTCCCTTTTCCCTTAAATCCTTATTTCATCCTGAGCCCTTATCATTAGTACATTTTAATGCTTCTTGCTACTCCATGTAAGCGGAATTCTTCCTCGCTTCCAATGGACTTTAGCATTGCTACTCCATGTAAGCGGAATTCTTCATCGCTTCCAATGGACTTTAGCGTAAGCCATTAAAATCCTTACTAAGATAACTTTGACTCGTGAAATACACCTCTTATATTTCACAACATACATATGCAAAAACAATGCATAAAACATGTATCATAACCATAATGCACCACATTGCATTCATCATGTGTCATAAAGACAAACATAAAGTACATGTTACCGTTGGGATGCCCGTACGTCGCTTACGTACCTTTCAAAAGATAGAGGAGTCAATCGACTTTATCTCCTCGATTGTGCTGGCACCTGGGATGGTTCTACATAGCCACACAACACAATATTAGGCACCTCATAATAATACGGAAACAAAACTAAATTTAAAACCACACAAATCCTTTAATATCATCTCGCGATCGATCGCCCATGAGCCCCGATCGATCGCGAGATGCTACTGCCTCGCATACCAGAAAAATTCAATCCGCGATCGATCGCCACTATATTGGCGATCGATCGCCAAAACTCACTGGAACGTCGCGATCGATCTTGCCTCCTTGGCGATCGATCGCCAACCTTGTTCCTTCGGCGATTTTCCAGAATTGCTTAACACCGATATTTATACCCTTAAATCTAACATGTAGGACATAATACATACCAAGACCATCATGCTAGCATTTGAACTACATTACCCTGAGTGTATTCAAACCAAATATACACCCTGAGCATAAACCTACATGCATAAACATCGATCATTTAAACAAGTATTGGATCAACTTTTTCTGGAAACAGGGCACATTTTCATTTCCAGAATTCTTGAGCACCTCTTTTCATGCTATTAAAACTAACACATATAACATAAACCGTGCTCAACTAAACATGCCATGGGTTTCACAAAACTACCAAGCATATTTTTACATCAAAGGTTTTCCAAAACTTAAGTTTATCATGCATGATAACACCTTCATAAAAGTACTCTTCGCACATATATTTCCAGAAAACAGGGCACTTGAACCTTGCCCAGAATTTTCGAACACTACATTTCACATGATTAAATCTTTCACATAACACATGCAACATGCTCAAGGAAATATACTGGTACCTTCAACAAGTTACCATACATAAAAACACATCAAAGGTTCAACCAAAACCTAAGTTAGCATGCTTCGAAACATCATGGTAAAACCCTTCCTAACTTGGAAAACAGAGTACTTCTCTGCTCGGATGTTCGAGGAGCCCTTTTCTCTACCACAAATCTAGCACATAAAGCATGCAAGTTTCTTAACTAAACATGCTAAAGGCTTCACAAACATCCCAAAAAGGTATTCATAACAAGATAACATCATACTCTAAACTATCATGCCAAATCTGCTACAAAGAACAAGCATGCCAGGAAACTTGAAAACTGGGAAAAAATGTGACTCCTCACCACTTTTGCCCTTCGATTTTCTATATGAAAAGAAGCATGAAACCCGATCACTTTTCTCCTGGAACTCGACCAAGTTGCAGAGAAATGAAGGGAAAAAGAAAGGAAGCTTTTGGAAGAGGCAAGACCCAAAATATCTAAGTCCAAACATGCCTACAAGTCAAACTGCTTTCCCAGAAAACAGGGGGGTGGGCGTGGGTTTGGCTGCAAGTGGGGGTTGGGTGGTTGCATGTGGGGTGGTTTGTGGTGTTTAATTGTGTCCCGGTATTTCATACGATGTATAAAAAATATCCCTCCTCGATATTTTATTATTCTACCACATCAACACAACAATTAAAAACACCTAACATGCTTCCTAAACCACATCATCAAATTAAATAAATTAATCCCACATACAAACGCTTTAAACATATAGGTTCATAATTAACCACCCTTAAATGCATGATTACCCACATAATCATTTCGGGGATATCACAATACTCCCCTACTTATAAGATTTCGTCCCGAAATCAAACATGCTGCTAACTAGAAATAAAACAGTACATAAACGCATACCAGAAAACAGTTCTGGATAGTACTGCACCATGTGTCGCTCTGTCTCCCACGTGGCCTCCTCGACACCCCTACGATCCCACTGAACCTTGATCATAGGAATAACCTTGTTCCGAAGTCTGCGGTCTGCTCTATCCAAAATCCTGATAGGCCGCTCCACATAAGAAACATCGGACTCAATCTGCACCTCTGAAGGCTGCAACACATGTGAGGGATCTGGCTCATACTTCCTCAGCATAGACACATGAAAAACGTCGTGTATGCCAGACAGAGAGGGCGGTAAAGCCAACCGGTACGCCAGAGTACCAATACGCTGTAAGATCTCATACGGCCCTACGTACCTCGGGGATAACTTCCCTCGCATCCCAAACCGTACTACGCCTCTGAAGGGTGAGATCTTTAAAAACACTCTGTCGCCTAACTGAAACTCCAACGGTCTACGCCGCTGATTGGCATATGCTGCCTGTCTATCCTGAGCTGCCTTCATCTTTGTTCTGATAACCTTAACTTTCTCTTCCATTTCCTGAATCAACTCAGGTCCTCCAACCGACTTACGGTCCATGTCATCCCAACACAAGGGTGACCTACAACGCCTACCATAGAGGGCCTCGAAAGGAGCCATCTGAATACTTGCCTGGTAGCTGTTGTTGTAAGAAAATTCCACCAAGGCTATCGAGTCCTGCCATGAAGTGTCGAACTCCAGCACACAAGCCCTCAACATATCTTCGAGCGTCTGTATAGTACGCTCGGTCTGTCCGTCCGTCTGGGGATGATAGGCTGTGCTCAACCTCAACTCTGTACCTAGAGCTGTCTGCAGACCTTTCCAAAAGTGAGATGTAAACCGCGGATCTCGATCTGACACAATCGAAACAGGGATCCCGTGCAATCTCACCACATCTCTGACATATAACTGCGCCATTCTTAAGTGTGTGAAGGTCATACAGTAGGGAATGAAATGAGCACTCTTAGTCAATCTGTCCACGATTACCCAGATGGCATCAAAACCCGAAACAGTCCTCGGCAAGTGGGTCACGAAATCCATAGATACGTGCTGCCACTTCCACTCGGGTACCTCTAAACTTCTTAGTTCACCTCCAGGCCTTTGTCTCTCAGCTTTCACTTGCTGACAAATCAAACAACGCTTGACAAAAGAGGTGACATCCTGTTTCATACGCCTCCACCAGAACTGGCTGCGTAGATCCTTATACATCGTCTTCCCACCTGGATGGATACTCATCCTGCTGCAATGAGCTCGCTGTAATATACCTTGGCGCAACTCGGGTGTGTCTGGAACCACCCATCTGTCTCCGAGCCTCAGAGAACCGTCATCAGCCACTCTGAATCTCGATGGCTGTCCTGAATGAACCACTAACATCCATCTCTGAACCTCTACATCGGTCCCCTGAGCCTTCCTGATGTGATCAAATATAACAGGCTCAGCTAGCAAGGTCAAAACCTGTACTGGTGAAGAAGATACATCATAATCGAATCCCAAATGGCAGTAGGAGCCAAACATAGCTGACAGAGACATAGCATCCTCTGCTGTGCTCCTCACCTTCCGACTCAAAGCGTCGGCTGTCAAATTTGCTTTTCCCGGGTGATATTCGATTTCACAATCGTAGTCCTTCAGCAGGTCCATCCATCTCCTCTGCCTCATGTTCAGCTCAGCCTGTGTAAACAAGAACTTCAGGCTCTTGTGATCAGTGAAGATGGTAAATGAGGTACCGTATAAGTAGTGTCGCCATATCTTCAAGGCGAACACTATAGCTGCCAACTCCAGATCATGGACTGGATACCTCGTCTCATGTGGCTTCAACTGTCTCGAAGCGTAAGCCACTACATGTCTGTCCTGCATCAACACGCACCCTAATCCCTGTAGAGATGCATCGGTATAAAGAACAAATCCTTTGTTCTCCTTGGGTATCACGAGAATTGGCGCAGTAGTCAGTCTGTGCTTTAATTCCCGGAAGCTCTGCTCACAAGCCTCTGACCAACAAAATGGGACTCCCTTCTGAGTCAGCTGTGTAAGTGGCTTGGCGATCTTTGAGAAACCCTCGACGAAACGTCGATAATAGCCAGCCAGACCAAGAAAACTTCGAATCTCACTGACTGAAGTAGGGGTAGACCAATCCATAACTGCCTCTATCTTCCTCGGGTCTACTGATATCCCCTCTCGTGATATGATATGGCCCAAAAATGCAACACTGTTCAGCCAAAACTCACACTTGCTGAGTTTGGCGTACAACTGGTGATCTCTGAGGATCTGGAGTACTATCCTCAGATGATCGGCATGATCCTCCTCATTCCTCGAATAGACTAGGATGTCATCAATAAACACGATCACAAACTGATCGAGGTACTCCTGAAATACTCTGTTCATCAGGCTCATAAAGACTGCAGGTGCATTTGTCACACCGAACGGCATCACCAAGAACTCATAGTGCCCATACCGAGTTCTAAAAGCCGTCTTTTGGACATCACCAGCTCTAACCCGTACCTGGTGATAGCCTGACCTCAAATCTATCTTGGAGTACACCTCCGTACCCTGAAGCTGGTCGAACAGATCATCAATCCTCGGAAGCGGATATCTGTTCTTCACTGTAGCCTTGTTCAGTTGCCTGTAGTCAATGCACAGACGCATTGATCCATCCTTCTTTTTCACGAACAAGACTGGCGCACCCCAAGGCGATACACTAGGACGGATGTATCCCTTGTCGAGGAGCTCCTGTAACTGTACCTTCAGCTCCCTCAGCTCTGCCGGTGCCATCCTGTATGGGGCACGAGAAATGGCTGATGTCCCTGGCAGCAGCTCAATAGCAAACTCCACATCCCTGACTGGCGGAAATCCCGGAATCTCATCTGGAAACACATCACTGAACTCCGCCACAACTGGAATGTCCTCGGCTCTCACTTCCTTCTCCTCTGAAGCATCCATAGCATAAATAAGGTACCCAGTATGGCCACGTTCCAATAACCGCGACATCTTAACCGCCGAGATTACTGGTATCCTTGGACGAGAGCCGTCCCCATAAAAAGTCCACTGGAACCCCTGATCAGACAGAAAACGAACCATCCTCTTTTGGCAATCTACCATAGCTCGGTATCTGCTCAACACATCAATGCCGATAATGCAGTCAAAGTATGCCATCTCTAACTGAATCAAATCGGCCCTCAGATCATTGCCCTCAAAATAAATGAGGCAATCAGATAACTGTCGATCCGCAATCACATGCTTCCCCGTGGGTGTCGAGACCATGAGAGGCGTGGGTAACAGAGACGAGCACAAATGGTGTCCTTCCACAAAGGCAGTAGATACAAAGGAATGGGAAGCACCTGTATCTATCAATATAAGTGCAGGGTACGTAAGTAAATGACACGTACCAGCAATGACCTCCTCTGGGGCTGCCTCGGCCTGCTCCCTGGTCAGTGCATACACCTGTCCCTGCGGCGGTCCTGTCGTCTGACCTCCCAGGGGTCGTGGTGCAAACTGCTGCCTCTGTGGTGCCCTCCCAGCATCAAACCTTGGCCTATTCGGCCCTGAATCCGTCTGAACTGCCCGATTGGGGCAACCCCGAGCTATGTGGCCCATCTTGCCACAGATATAGCAACCTCGACAGTCACGTAACAAATGCCTTCCTCCACAGTTGGTACACCTGGTTACCTCTGTCCTGCTTCCCTGTGTGTGCCCCCGGGTGTTCTGTTTCTGTCCATGAGACTTCTTCCCACTAAACCTGTAATACCCCCGAAATGTTATATGATTATGTGCTACGATGATGAATTATGATGTATTTAAGAGGGACATGGTATTTTAAATGGGGGGTTATAATTATGATATGATGATATGGTTTAGGTTGCATGTTACGGGTTTTTAATTGTTGTGATGATGTAGTGCAATTGTGAAATATCAAGGGAAATCATTTTTATACATCATAAGAAATACCGGGATACAATTAAACACCACAAAAGCGCCCTACATGCAACCACCCTTTTCCCCCCACTTGGCCACAACCCATACCCCTACCCTTATTTTCGGAAAAGCAGAGTGGCCAGGGAGGACTTTTGGTCCATCTTCTTTACTCACTCCATCTCCTCCAAATTCTCCTCCTTCTCTCCAAACCCTCTAAAAACACTCAGACAGCAAGTAGGAAGAAGAGGATCACGTTTTATTGTTCTTTTTCTTGAAGGAAAGTCGTGCCAAAAAGTGGTGAGGAGTCATTCTTTTCCCAGATTTCAGAGTTCTAGCACATGTTTTCTTTGTAGTATATTTGGTATGATAGTGTAGGGTTTGATGAACTCTTGTTATGAGTACTTTTATATGATATTTGTGAAGCTTCTAGCATGTCTTGTTAAGTAACTTGCATGCTTTATGTGTTAGATTTCCGACTTGGAAACTAGGTGTTCGAAAATCTGGGTTATGATGGGATGCCCTGTTTTTCTGTAAGTTGGATGAACTCAAAGTTTATGAGGATGTTAGGATGCATGCTAGCTTAAGTTTTATGAAAACTTGAATTTACATGCTTACATAGATGTTTTATGAAGCCCCTAGCATTTATGTTGGAACATGTTGTATGGTTTATATGTGAGAATCGTTGCTATAAAAAGTAGTACTCGAAAATCTGGGTAGAAGTTGTGATGCCCTGTTTCCAGAAAAGTTGACCCGGTGCTTGTATAAGTGGTCGACGTTTATGCATGTGGACTCATGTTTAAGGCGTAAATTCGAATTGGATACACTCAGGGTAGTGTAGTGCAACTACTAGCATGTTGGCTTTGGCATGTATTATGTCTTACATGTTAGTTTTAAGGGTATGATTAACTGTGCCAAGTAATTCTGGAAAATCGCTCAAAGGAACAGGGTTGGCGATCGATCGCCAAGAAGGCAAGATCGATCGCGACGTTCCAGTGAGTTGTGGCGATCGATCGCCAATTTTGAGGCGATCGATCGCGGATTAAATTTTTTTGGTATGCGAGGCAGTAGCATCTCGCGATCGATCGGGGCTCTTGGACGATCGATCGCGAGATGATGTTTAAGGATTTATGTGGTTTTGATTTAAGTTTTGTTTCCGGATTAATATGAGGTGCCTAATATTGTATTATGTGATTGTGTAGAGCCACCCCAGGTACCGGCACAATCAAGGAGATAGGTCTGTTGACTCCTCCTCTTTTTGAAAAGGTACGTAAGAGACGTACGGGCATCGGACGGTAAAATACATCCTTACACTATGACTATGCATTTATAGCATGAATATGTATACGATGAAATCATGATGTTTATGCGATGTTTATATGATAATGTGTATACAATGTTTATATGATGATGTGTAAACGATGTCTATATGACGATGTTATTGTGGTAAGGTGCCACGGGGTAAGGTGCCCCACATGGTAAGTAGCCATGCGATGTTATTGTGGTAAGGTGCCACGGGGTAAGGTGCCCCACATGGTAAGTAGCCATGCGATGTTATTGTGGTAAGGTGCCACGGGGTAAGGTGCCCCACATGGTAAGAGGCCATGCGATGTTATTGTGGTAAGGTGCCACGGGGTAAGGTGCCCCATATGCATGATTATGAATCAGGGACAACAATAAGAAGTTAATGAATAACCAGCATACTTACTTAACTAAGATTTCATGCATTTACTATAATGTTTATATGTTGTTAAGTGAAATTGTATATGCTCATGATGTGTTGTCCCTGTAGGTACGCTTTTGGATGAAAGGACTAAGGGTCGGGTTGAGGCAGTGAGCTACGAGGGACTCAGGAACGTTTAGGATTTCAAGTTATGATTAGTATCTACTCTAGGAGTAGTGTAAATCTAAATGACATTCTTTTGGAATGTAATGAATTATTTTGAAGTTTTGTAACTTTTTGGCCTGTAATCCTGTTAGCTCATGTAACAACCGAACCCTTAAGACGTTATCAATGCATGATTAGCCCTTTTTATGTTTAGTAATCACTGTTAAGGTGGGAAGACCCCACATTAGTGGTATCAGAGCAGTGGTTAGATAACTCGGGAATGAGTGAAGGGTAGCCTTAGCGATAAGTTGACTAGGTGCTTACTTTTGAACATGTTTTATATGTATGTTGCATATGAAGTTTCTAAGTTATGCTAACATGTTTAATTATCTAACGATGTACTTTATGAACTGCTTTTGGTGTTGTTATTAACCCTTGTGTTGCAGCATGGCAGCAAATATAGAAGTGGGAGACGCCATTAGTGTAAACGCAAGTGCTGGGCGTACGAATCCATTGCCACCCCCAGCCTTGGGTGAGGAACCCTCTGAACAGCAGTTGCTACCTGGGGAATTGAGCTTGGCTCAGTTTATGATGTATCGGCCTCCGATGTTCGAGGGAACTGAATCAGGGGAGAAAGCAGAGGAATGGATAGAGAGGATCGAACAGATATTTGTGGCAGCGCCCTGTGCAAAGACGGCCTGGATCCGGTTAGCAGAATTTCAGCTATCCAAGAAAGCACTGATGTGGTGGAAAACCACAGTGATTGAGCAAGAGGCTCAGGGACAAGAGGTAAATTGGAAGATGTTCCGAACGCGGTTTCTGAACCGCTATTTCTCAGCCGCTGCAAGACAGGCCAAAGAGGATGAGTTTACCAGTTTAAGACAAGGTACCATGCCTGTATCTGATTATGCTTTGCATTACTGCTCCTTGCTACGTTATGTGCCACACATTGCTGCAAGCACTCAAGCGAAGATGCGGAACTTCATGAAGGGCTTGAGGCCTGAACTGTATGACAGGGTGATCACTTATGGCCCTGCTTGTTTTGATGATGCACTCTCACGAGCTGAGTTAGCTGAGTTAGGAGTTGGTGCATATCCTGATGCAGTGCCACCTCCAGCACCCCCTCCGAAATCTACTTCTGACCACTTGAAGCCCAGGGGTGATCAGTTTAAGCCTAGGGGGAACACGTCAGCATCGAGATTCAGTGGCAAGAGGCCCGAGAATCGATGGAAAGGGAAGGGTAGGAATGACACTCCATCTGGGAGAGGACAGCCTCAGGGAGATAGATCTGGAAGAGCTCAGTGCACTATATGTGGACTATCACATTTGGCAAAGGACTGCGTTGGCTGCTATGTCTGTGGCGACAGAGGCCACTTCGCTCGACAGTGTCCCAACAGGGGAAGACAACAGAACTCTGCGGGGAGACCTGCGGACAGAACAGCACCGCACAGACCACCTTTCGCACCGAGGCAGTATGGAGGTCAGCCCACGGGGCCACCTCAGGGTCAGGTGTATGCTTTGACAAGGGAGCAGGCTACGGCGGCTCCAGAGGAGGTGATAGCGGGTACGTGTCTTTTATTTACGCATCCTGCTCTTATATTGATAGACACAGGTGCGTCACACTCTTTTGTGTCGACGAGTTTTGTTGAAAGGCACCACATATGCACTTCTCCGTCGCCCATGCCTCTTTTAGTCTCGACCCCCGCAGGAAGAAGTTTGGTTACGGATCAGATTATCTATGATGGCCTCATTTATTTTGAGGATAATGAGTTAAGATCAGATTTGATTGTGCTAGGAATGACAGACTTCGATTGCATTGTGGGCATCGATGTTCTGAACAAGTATCAGGCAGTCGTTAACTGTAGGCAAAGGACTGTCCGATTCAGATCTGATGTGGGAGTCCAGTGGACATTCTTTGGGGATGGTTCTCGCCCAAAGATTCCGTTGGTATCGGCTGTCAAGATGGCACAGTTATTGGAACAAGGTCATTCAGGATATCTTATTTATGCTATTGATGTGACGGAAAAGAAGAAGGAGTTAAAGGTTGAGGATGTGCCCGTAGTGGCAGAGTTTGCTGATGTCTTTCCGGGGGAGATTCCCGGATTCCCACCGACGAGAGAGGTCGAGTTTGGGATTGAGCTACTACCAGGGACGTCTGCAATTTCTCGTGCCCCATATAGGATGGCACCAGCTGAGTTAAGAGAGTTGAAGATGCAATTGCAGGAGCTCCTTGACAAGGGCTACATACGCCCTAGCGTATCGCCATGGGGTGCGCCTGTCTTATTTGTTAAGAAGAAAGATGGATCGATGCGCCTATGCATTGACTATAGGCAACTGAATAAGGCCACAGTCAAGAACAAGTATCCACTTCCGAGAATCGATGACTTGTTTGATCAGTTGCAGGGTACGAGGCTCTACAGTAAGATAGATCTGAGGTCGGGGTACCATCAGATTCGAGTAAGAGAAGACGATGTTCAAAAGACGGCTTTCAGGACAAGATATGGGCACTATGAATTCCTGGTTATGCCTTTTGGAGTGACGAATGCCCCAGCTGTCTTCATGAGTTTGATGAACAGGGTATTCCAGCCGTATTTGGATCAGTTCGTCATAGTCTTCATTGACGACATACTTATTTACTCACGGACTGAAGAAGAGCACGTAAGGCACTTGAGGACGGTACTTCAGATCCTTAGGGACCATCAGTTGTATGCAAAGCTTAGTAAGTGCGAGTTCTGGTTGGACAGCGTGGTATTCTTAGGCCATGTCATATCTAGCCAGGGGATATCTGTGGATCCCAGGAAGATCGAAGCTGTGATGGAGTGGGTTGCACCCACTTCTGTACCAGAAATACGGAGCTTCCTTGGTTTGGCAGGTTATTACCGACGTTTCGTCGAAGGTTTCTCAAAAATTGCCAAACCCCTGACGCAGCTGACTCAGAAAGGAGTCCCCTTCTATTGGTCTGAGGCTTGTGAAGAAGGTTTTCAAGAGCTGAAGCGTCGCTTGACTACAGCACCTGTTTTAGTGATTCCGACTGAGAATAAGAGATTTGCCTTGTATACGGATGCGTCACTGCAGGGTTTGGGCTGTGTGTTAATGCAAGATAAGCATGTAGTGGCTTATGCATCGAGGCAGCTGAAGCCACACGAGGCTAGGTATCCAGTGCATGATTTGGAACTGGCGGCCATCATATTTGCCTTAAAGATCTGGAGGCATTACTTGTATGGCACGTCCTTCACTATATATACGGACCATAAGAGCCTGAAGTTCTTATTTACTCAGGCAGAGTTGAATATGAGGCAAAGAAGGTGGATGGACTTACTCAAAGACTATGATTGTGAAATTGAGTACCATCCAGGTAAAGCAAACTTGATAGCAGACGCCTTAAGTCGGAAGGTGAAGAGTACTGCAGAAGATGTCATGTGTTTGTCGGCCTTGATGACTTCTTATTGCCATCTGGGCTATGATTTCGATGTAGACACGTCGCCTGTGCGAGTGTCGACCCTTTTGGCAGAGCCAGACATATTTGAGGCAATCAGAAAGGCCCAGAAGTCGGATAGTGAGGTTCAGAGGTGGACGTCATTGGTACATCAGGGTCAGCCATCCAAGTTCAGAGTGGCTGAGGATGATTCTTTGAGACTGGGCAACCGATGGGTAGTCCCAGATACACCAGAACTACGTAGAGGAATATTGGAGCGAGCTCACAGTAGTCGGTTCAGTATCCACCCAGGGGGAAAGAAGATGTACAAAGATCTATGCGATCAATTCTGGTGGAGACGCATGAAGCGTGAGGTAATCATTTTTGTTAAAAAATGTTTGATCTGCCAGCAGGTAAAGGCAGAGAGGCAGAGGCCTGGTGGAGAGCTGAAGAGCTTAGAGGTGCCTGAATGGAAGTGGGAGCATATATCTATGGATTTTGTGACCCACTTGCCGAGGACGGCCTCAGGATTTGATGCGATCTGGGTGATCGTGGATAGGCTGACGAAGACGGCTCATTTCATCCCTTACAGTATGTCATATACGTACTTGAAGATGGCCCAGATGTATATAAGGGATGTGGTAAGGTTGCATGGTATTCCAGTCTCGGTAGTGTCTGACAGGGACCCGAGGTTCACTTCACATTTCTGGGAGGGTCTCCAGACAGCTTTGGGTACAGAGGTGAGACTGAGTACGGCCTATCACCCTCAGACGGACGGCCAAACAGAGCGTACCATTCAGACGCTCGAAGACATGTTGAGGGCGTGCATTATGGAGTTTGATACTCCGTGGCAGGATTCAGTACCGCTGGTGGAGTTCTCCTATAATAACAGTTATCAGGCGAGCATTCAAATGGCCCCTTTTGAAGCTCTCTATGGACGACGATGTAGATCACCACTGTATTGGGAGGACTTGACCAGCAAAGCGGTCGGAGGACCGGATATGATCAGAGATATGGAAGGTAAGATAAAGTTGATACGCCAGAAGATGAAAGCGGCCCAAGATAGGCAAGCGGCCTATGCCAATAAGCGGCGACGACCACTAGAATTCCAGTTAGGAGACAGAGTCTTCTTAAAGATCTCGCCCTTCAGGGGAGTGGTTCGTTTTGGGATGCGGGGAAAGTTATCTCCGAGGTATGTTGGGCCATATGAAATTTTGCAGCGTATCGGTACTTTGGCATATCGTTTGGCTCTACCGCCATCTTTATCTGGCATACACGATGTTTTCCATGTCTCTATGTTACGGAAGTATGAGCCAGATCCGTCTCATGTCTTACAGCCTACAGAAGTTCAGTTAGACTCAGATATGTCCTACGAAGAACGACCAATCAGAATTCTGGATCGGAAGGATCGCAGACTACGGAGCAAAGTTATACCGATGGTCAAAGTTCAGTGGGATCGTCGGGGTGTCGAGGAGGCTACATGGGAGACGGAACGACATATGGTGCAGCACTATCCGGAACTATTCTCTGGTATGTATTTATGTTTAGTTCCGTTATGATGATGCATGTGGATTTCGAGGACGAAATCTTATAAGTAGGGGAGTAATGTAATACCCCCGAAATGTTATATGATTATGTGCTACGATGATGAATTATGATGTATTTAAGAGGGACATGGTATTTTAAATGGGGGGTTATAATTATGATATGATGATATGGTTTAGGTTGCATGTTACGGGTTTTTAATTGTTGTGATGATGTAGTGCAATTGTGAAATATCAAGGGAAATCATTTTTATACATCATAAGAAATACCGGGATACAATTAAACACCACAAAAGCGCCCTACATGCAACCACCCTTTTCCCCCCACTTGGCCACAACCCATACCCCTACCCTTATTTTCGGAAAAGCAGAGTGGCCAGGGAGGACTTTTGGTCCATCTTCTTTACTCACTCCATCTCCTCCAAATTCTCCTCCTTCTCTCCAAACCCTCTAAAAACACTCAGACAGCAAGTAGGAAGAAGAGGATCACGTTTTATTGTTCTTTTTCTTGAAGGAAAGTCGTGCCAAAAAGTGGTGAGGAGTCATTCTTTTCCCAGATTTCAGAGTTCTAGCACATGTTTTCTTTGTAGTATATTTGGTATGATAGTGTAGGGTTTGATGAACTCTTGTTATGAGTACTTTTATATGATATTTGTGAAGCTTCTAGCATGTCTTGTTAAGTAACTTGCATGCTTTATGTGTTAGATTTCCGACTTGGAAACTAGGTGTTCGAAAATCTGGGTTATGATGGGATGCCCTGTTTTTCTGTAAGTTGGATGAACTCAAAGTTTATGAGGATGTTAGGATGCATGCTAGCTTAAGTTTTATGAAAACTTGAATTTACATGCTTACATAGATGTTTTATGAAGCCCCTAGCATTTATGTTGGAACATGTTGTATGGTTTATATGTGAGAATCGTTGCTATAAAAAGTAGTACTCGAAAATCTGGGTAGAAGTTGTGATGCCCTGTTTCCAGAAAAGTTGACCCGGTGCTTGTATAAGTGGTCGACGTTTATGCATGTGGACTCATGTTTAAGGCGTAAATTCGAATTGGATACACTCAGGGTAGTGTAGTGCAACTACTAGCATGTTGGCTTTGGCATGTATTATGTCTTACATGTTAGTTTTAAGGGTATGATTAACTGTGCCAAGTAATTCTGGAAAATCGCTCAAAGGAACAGGGTTGGCGATCGATCGCCAAGAAGGCAAGATCGATCGCGACGTTCCAGTGAGTTGTGGCGATCGATCGCCAATTTTGAGGCGATCGATCGCGGATTAAATTTTTTTGGTATGCGAGGCAGTAGCATCTCGCGATCGATCGGGGCTCTTGGACGATCGATCGCGAGATGATGTTTAAGGATTTATGTGGTTTTGATTTAAGTTTTGTTTCCGGATTAATATGAGGTGCCTAATATTGTATTATGTGATTGTGTAGAGCCACCCCAGGTACCGGCACAATCAAGGAGATAGGTCTGTTGACTCCTCCTCTTTTTGAAAAGGTACGTAAGAGACGTACGGGCATCGGACGGTAAAATACATCCTTACACTATGACTATGCATTTATAGCATGAATATGTATACGATGAAATCATGATGTTTATGCGATGTTTATATGATAATGTGTATACAATGTTTATATGATGATGTGTAAACGATGTCTATATGACGATGTTATTGTGGTAAGGTGCCACGGGGTAAGGTGCCCCACATGGTAAGTAGCCATGCGATGTTATTGTGGTAAGGTGCCACGGGGTAAGGTGCCCCACATGGTAAGTAGCCATGCGATGTTATTGTGGTAAGGTGCCACGGGGTAAGGTGCCCCACATGGTAAGAGGCCATGCGATGTTATTGTGGTAAGGTGCCACGGGGTAAGGTGCCCCATATGCATGATTATGAATCAGGGACAACAATAAGAAGTTAATGAATAACCAGCATACTTACTTAACTAAGATTTCATGCATTTACTATAATGTTTATATGTTGTTAAGTGAAATTGTATATGCTCATGATGTGTTGTCCCTGTAGGTACGCTTTTGGATGAAAGGACTAAGGGTCGGGTTGAGGCAGTGAGCTACGAGGGACTCAGGAACGTTTAGGATTTCAAGTTATGATTAGTATCTACTCTAGGAGTAGTGTAAATCTAAATGACATTCTTTTGGAATGTAATGAATTATTTTGAAGTTTTGTAACTTTTTGGCCTGTAATCCTGTTAGCTCATGTAACAACCGAACCCTTAAGACGTTATCAATGCATGATTAGCCCTTTTTATGTTTAGTAATCACTGTTAAGGTGGGAAGACCCCACAAAACCTGGAAGATGATGAGGCCCCACGAGCCTTAAACTGATCCCCTCGTGGCCTCAGACTATCAGTAGTAGGCCTCTGCGATGGTACAAAAGGGGGTACAACATCCTTGTATGCGTCTACGGCAATCTCTGCCAACTCTGCCCGTGTCAGGGCGTCGTCAAACGAGCTGGGGTTGTTAGAGATAACCCTATCGAATAGCTCCGGCCTCAGACCTTTCAGAAAGTTCCTCATCTTGGCATGGCTGTTGACAGCAATATGAGGTACATACCTCAGCAGTGAGGAGTACTGCATAGCGTAGTCTGCTACGGACATGCTACCCTGCTTCAAACTGTTGAACTCATCCTCCTTCAATTGTCTGGCAGCTGCAGAGAAATACCGGTTAAGAAACCGGGTCCGGAATACAGTCCAGTCAACTGCCATACCTAGAGCTCTCAGCTCCATCACGGTGGTCTTCCACCACATAGCAGGCTTCTTAGCCAGTTGAAACTCTGCTAACCTCAGCCATGCCGTGAGTGCACAAGGTGCAGTCACAAGTATCTGCTCTATACGTTCCAACCACTCCTCAGCTACTTCGCCAGACTCAGTCCCCTCAAACATGGGCGGATGGAAACTCAGAAACTGCTTCAAACTGAGCTCCCCTGGCAGTAATATCTGTACACTGGGCTCTACGCCCACAGCAGGTGGTGGTAAAGGGTTCGGCTGAGCAATACTTGCATTTCTACTGTCCATATCTCCTACCTCTTCATTGAGGTTCGCCATGCTGCAACACAATAGTTAACAACAATACCAAAAGCAGTTCATAATATAAGCCGTTAGATAACAAGAGTAAAATATTCAAAGCATGTTAGTATATCACGTATACAACCATATGCATCACATGCATAAGCATGCCTAAATGAATACCTAGCCAACTTGTCTCTAAAGGCTACCCTTCACTCTTCCCTGGTTATCTAACCACTGCTCTGATACCACTAAATGTGAGACCCCGTTATCACATCAAGATATTAAGGTGCAATATAGAGAACTAAACATACATGTGATTATATCAGAGTAAAGTGCCGTGTTGATTAACCTGAGCTTTAGACATTACAGTACCAAAAAGTTCCAAAAGGAAAGACATACTTCCTACAAAGGTACTACATCATAGTCTTACTCTACTCAGTAGAAGCTATACAAAAACTCTATCATGCTAATCCTGTAGCACTCCTTACAGCTCAGCATATCAACCCCGGCCCTGGTTCTCGTCAACAAAAGCACCTACAAAGACAACCCCCAACACATGAGCATAACACAATTCATATTTAACATAATATGAAAGTAAGGCATAAATGCAAATCTTAAACACAAGTCCTTCCTGTATTTCCAGCATTTATATCGCCCATTGGTTGTCCCTGTACCATAATTCATAATAGAAACACATTATATGAATGTATGGATATGCAATGTCATGACATTCCCTTTTCCCTTAAATCCTTATTTCATCCTGAGCCCTTATCATTAGTACATTTTAATGCTTCTTGCTACTCCATGTAAGCGGAATTCTTCCTCGCTTCCAATGGACTTTAGCATTGCTACTCCATGTAAGCGGAATTCTTCATCGCTTCCAATGGACTTTAGCGTAAGCCATTAAAATCCTTACTAAGATAACTTTGACTCGTGAAATACACCTCTTATATTTCACAACATACATATGCAAAAACAATGCATAAAACATGTATCATAACCATAATGCACCACATTGCATTCATCATGTGTCATAAAGACAAACATAAAGTACATGTTACCGTTGGGATGCCCGTACGTCGCTTACGTACCTTTCAAAAGATAGAGGAGTCAATCGACTTTATCTCCTCGATTGTGCTGGCACCTGGGATGGTTCTACATAGCCACACAACACAATATTAGGCACCTCATAATAATACGGAAACAAAACTAAATTTAAAACCACACAAATCCTTTAATATCATCTCGCGATCGATCGCCCATGAGCCCCGATCGATCGCGAGATGCTACTGCCTCGCATACCAGAAAAATTCAATCCGTGATCGATCGCCACTATATTGGCGATCGATCGCCAAAACTCACTGGAACGTCGCGATCGATCTTGCCTCCTTGGCGATCGATCGCCAACCTTGTTCCTTCGGCGATTTTCCAGAATTGCTTAACACCGATATTTATACCCTTAAATCTAACATGTAGGACATAATACATACCAAGACCATCATGCTAGCATTTGAACTACACTACCCTGAGTGTATTCAAACCAAATATACACCCTGAGCATAAACCTACATGCATAAACATCGATCATTTAAACAAGTCTGGATCAACTTTTTCTGGAAACAGGGCACATTTTCATTTCCAGAATTCTTGAGCACCTCTTTTCATGCTATTAAAACTAACACATATAACATAAACCGTGCTCAACTAAACATGCCATGGGTTTCACAAAACTACCAAGCATATTTTTACATCAAAGGTTTTCCAAAACTTAAGTTTATCATGCATGATAACACCTTCATAAAAGTACTCTTCGCACATATATTTCCAGAAAACAGGGCACTTGAACCTTGCCCAGAATTTTCGAACACTACATTTCACATGATTAAATCTTTCACATAACACATGCAACATGCTCAAGGAAATATACTGGTACCTTCAACAAGTTACCATACATAAAAACACATCAAAGGTTCAACCAAAACCTAAGTTAGCATGCTTCGAAACATCATGGTAAAACCCTTCCTAACTTGGAAAACAGAGTACTTCTCTGCTCGGATGTTCGAGGAGCCCTTTTCTCTACCACAAATCTAGCACATAAAGCATGCAAGTTTCTTAACTAAACATGCTAAAGGCTTCACAAACATCCCAAAAAGGTATTCATAACAAGATAACATCATACTCTAAACTATCATGCCAAATCTGCTACAAAGAACAAGCATGCCAGGAAACTTGAAAACTGGGAAAAAATGTGACTCCTCACCACTTTTGCCCTTCGATTTTCTATATGAAAAGAAGCATGAAACCCGATCACTTTTCTCCTGGAACTCGACCAAGTTGCAGAGAAATGAAGGGAAAAAGAAAGGAAGCTTTTGGAAGAGGCAAGACCCAAAATATCTAAGTCCAAACATGCCTACAAGTCAAACTGCTTTCCCAGAAAACAGGGGGGTGGGCGTGGGTTTGGCTGCAAGTGGGGGTTGGGTGGTTGCATGTGGGGTGGTTTGTGGTGTTTAATTGTGTCCCGGTATTTCATACGATGTATAAAAAATATCCCTCCTCGATATTTTATTATTCTACCACATCAACACAACAATTAAAAACACCTAACATGCTTCCTAAACCACATCATCAAATTAAATAAATTAATCCCACATACAAACGCTTTAAACATATAGGTTCATAATTAACCACCCTTAAATGCATGATTACCCACATAATCATTTCGGGGATATCACATAATCATACCCTTAAAACTAACATGTAAGACATAATACATGCCAAAGCCAACATGCTAGTAGTTGCACTACACTACCCTGAGTGTATCCAATTCGAATTTACGCCTTAAACATGAGTCCACATGCACAAACGTCGACCACTTATACAAGCACCGGGTCAACTTTTCTGAAAACAGGGCATCACAACTTCTACCCAGATTTTCGAGTACTACTTTTTATAGCAACGATTCTCACATATAAACCATACAACATGTTCCAACATATATGCTAGGGGCTTCATAAAACATCTATGTAAGCACGTAAATTCAAGTTTTCATAAAACTTAAGCTAGCATGCATCCTAACATCCTCATAAACTTTGAGTTCATCCAACTTACAGAAAAACAGGGCATCCCATCATAACCCAGATTTTCGAACACCTAGTTTCCAAGTCGGAAATCTAACACATAAAGCATGCAAGTTACTTAACAAGACATGCTAGAAGCTTCATAAACATCATATAAAAGTACTCATAACAAGAGTTCATCAAACCCTACACTATCATACCAAATATACTATAAAGAAAACATGTGCTAGAACTCTGAAATCTGGAAAAGAATGACTCCTCACCACTTTTTGGCACGACTTTCCTTCAAGAAAAAGAACAATAAAACGTGATCCTCTTCTTCCTACTTGCTGTCTGAGTGTTTTTAGAGGGTTTGGAGAGAAGGAGGAGAGTTTGGAGGAGATGGAGTGAGTAAAGAAGATGGACCAAAAGTCCTCCCTGGCCACTCTGCTTTTCCGAAAATAAGGGTAGGGGCATGGGTTGTGGCCAAGTGGGGGGAAAGGGTGGTTGCATGTAGGGTGCTTTTGTGGTGTTTAATTGTATCCCGGTATTTCTTATGATGTATAAAAATAATTTCCCTTGATATTTCACAATTGCACTACATCATTACAACAATTAAAAACCCGTAACATGCAACCTAAACCATATCATCATATCATAATTTTAACCCCCAATTAAAATACCATGACCCTCTTAAATACATCATAATTCATCATCGTAGCACATAATCATATAACATTTCGGGGGTATTACATGTTTTGAAAATTTTGATGCCGATCGATCGAAGGATTTCTCGATCGATCGGTGAAGCTCCTCGATCGATCGGTAAAATGTCCGATCGATCGAGCGAGGCAGGAAGCCAAGACACTGTTAGTGCACAGTGTCTCGATCGATCGAGACCTAGGGCCGATCGATCGAGACAGGCCGATCGATCGAGACAGGCAGAAAGTTGAAAAATTTAATGATGTTTTATTTTGTTAAGTTTATGATGTAAGATGGTTTTGAGGCATCTAATATGGTATTATGTGGTCTTGTAGAACCATCCCAGGTACCGGCACCATCAAGGAGATAAAGTCTGTTGACTCCTCCTCTTTTTGAAAAGGTACGTAAGAAGCGTACGGGCATCGGACGGTAACACACATCTCTATACTACGACTATGCTTTTATTGCATGAGTATTCACTATGAAATGACGGTGTTTATACGATGTTTACATGATGATGTTTATATGATGTTTATATGATGAAGTTCATATGATGTTTATTACTTATACGATGCTTATATAATGACATTTATGTGATGTATTGGGGTAAGATGCCCTACATGATAAGAGGCCATGCGATGTATTGTGGTAAGATGCCACGGGGTAAGACGCCCTACATGGTAAGAGGCCATGCGATGTATTGTGGTAAGATGCCACGGGGTAAGATGCCCTACATGGTAAGAGGCCATGCGATGTATTGTGGTAAGATGCCACGGGGTAAGATGCCCCATATGGTAAGAGGCTATACGATGATGTTGTGGTAAGATGCCACGGGGGTAAGATGCCCCATATGTATGATTCTAAATCAGGGACAACAATAAGAAGTGAATGTACAACCAGCATATTACTTAACCAATGTTTCATGCATTTACTGTGATGTTTATAATGTTAAGTAAGATTATATATGCTCACGATGTGTTGTCCCTGTAGGTACACTTTTGGACGAAAGGACTAAGGGTCGGGTTGAGGCAGTGAGCTACTAGGGACACAGGAATGCATAGGATTCAAGTTATGATTAGTATCTACTCTAGGAGTAGTGTAAATCTAAATGACATTCTTTAGAATGTAATGAATTATTTTTTTTGAAGTTTTGTATTTGGCCTGTAATCCCGTTAGCTCATGTAACAACCAAAACCTTAAGATGTTACTTTAATGCATATTTAGTCCTTCTTATGTCTATTAATCACTGTTAAGGTGGGAAGACCCCACATGCTGAGCCTTGCACCTGCACTCTATAATGAAACTCTCCAAGAGTTTTATGCTACTGCAAGGGTGGTCGACAACTCAGTGGTATCCTCCATATCCGGTCAGGCTGTCACAATCACTCAGGATTTTGCAACTCAACAAAGTCTCCCTACTACCAGACTCACTGACCTTTCCACCATATCAGTCACTGTGCGAGACAAAATGCGTACATTGCTCTCAGGATCTGACGTTCATCTGAAACATCCTCCGTTCAAAAAGATTTTGATGAAAAACAATTTCCGACAGCTTGCCGATATTATAACCAAGGGCTACTGTGCAAAGTTGGATCATTTAAGTCATCACCCCAGAGAAGTTCGAGGTGATGTGTGCTATAGTAAAGGGAATGGATATTCGGTGATCCTATTTCAATTTTTTCTTAATTTATTAACTCGGCAAAGGGTCACTCTGGATTCGCTCTTTCACTCAGAACACAAAACACCCCAGAGCGCACCAAAAACCCAATTCCAAGGTTTAACACCACTATGTGAATACAATCTCAACCTTTGGATCCAATGATCCCAAATACCAGATTTAAAATCCTCGGGAGTCCCAATACCGCAATTAATTCATAATTGCCACAATTAAAAACCCATTAAGGATCATTACCACTCCTGGATTTACACCATTAAATTCTTAGCATCACAGCATGAGATGATATTACATGAGATGTGACATGCATCATATGTTATTACATGAGATATTGAGATGCATGGGCATTTGACATATCATGTTGATCCTAGCGATTCTTTCATAGCTATATCGCTTCTTTTGAGATCCATGGTATGTAGTCTAGGGATGATGGCACATTGATGGCTCAGTTTAGGTAGTAACTGTAGCGATGAGTGTGCTCACTTCTGCCACGACCCGAGGGATGATGGACCGTCGATGGTTCGACAAGAGAGTAGATATCATAGCGACGAGCGTGTCTACGCCCTAGCTCGAGCTTGAGATTTGATGATGACGATTCATTTGATTCCTGACATATCGTCGCTTTGAGATTTGAGATTGTTACCCCTTACATGCATTGCATGTTACTTTGTCATATATTGTAATGTTACCTATTTCTCGTACCCCTGTTTTGGAGGCTGTCATGTCTTTGTTGGATGGGCATGAAAGGCAATACAGGTAGACAGATGTCTGATGCTCCTGCGGAGGCATCTAGGAGTACCAGAGCTCAGCGAGATCGAAGTCAGGTTTGGTATGATAAGTCTAAGTCCTAATATTTGTTAGAGTAATTTTTTCACTATGTTTTAAGTTACCAGTGTATGCCCCGAGTATCTATATTTTAAGTATTACCTTAGTGGGAGGTTGATGCTTATGCAATGAACATGTTTAATTGTGAAACTTAAATTACATATTTTCAGTACTATGATATATTAATTAATTTTGGGCTACATGTTGATAAATCTTAATTAATTTTCCGATGTAACGTAAAATAATCGTTGTGTGATAATTAAACGCATGATTAAGACCTGACCCTCACAGTTGGTATCAGAGCATAATCTGGATATGCTCGAACTAGAGTCATGACACTGAGTCTAGTCACATATAAAATGTTTGTGCATGTAATTGGCTACATGTTTTTTATATGCTTTTGTCTGCTGTGATTACATGTTAGATGATTTGATTTCATACATGTAGCGAACAGATAGGCATGGATAGGTAGGTTATTTACCTATAAGAACTGTAGATCGTGAACTAGATTCGGACTTAGTGATAACTTGGGGAGATTAGGGAATTGAATCCTTATCCCTTGTAGAAAAGAATGACATCTAAATCTGGGATTTTGATCTATGAATTTTAGATTTAACCCTTGTGTCAAGTAAAATGACATAGAAAGTAATTAACCCCATGTTTGTCTACTGAATTTGAGAACTAGAGACCGATAAGGCGAGAGTGTATGCAGAAATGTTCGTCAAGTTCCGCTACACACTGAGACTCTAACATAGAGCTAGGCTCTTGACAAGTCGAGAATTGTAAGTGAAGATTGTCGTATTTCATTTCTAGATACGTTTCATTTAAATTCCTTCCGGAAAACTCTAACTATTCGTAATATCAGATTGAGAAACATTGTGCTTTGTTTCCCGTATTTGCGCCTACCTAAATTTTGTTGACTCTGGGGTAAGGGCAGAATTGTTGAACCATATCTTATTGGATATTATCGAGCGATTCCAATAAATCAAAATCTTTCTTTTCTCACACTTTTCCAGAGTTGGACCCTTGTGGTTGTGTCTCTCACAAAAAGAGGACTATCTGGGAAGAGAACTCGGAAGTGACAAGTTGTACTTTTTGGAGGACAAATCCGTTAGTACCATATCGAGTATTATGGAAGAACCCATAACGATAGAGTCTTTCAAGAGAGACTCCGATTTGAGTCAGTTAACCGATGGATCGAAAGCTGAGATCGAATTGATTATAGGAAGTACTTAGTTGTTCCTCAGTTTTCTCAGAAGTTGGTATTCATGTTTGGAGCAATTCAACAGCAACTGCAAAAGTAATATCAATAAAATCAGAGGCCGCAACAATTTTAGGAACCGAAAGATATGAAGATGAAGAGGATATAATTCAGATCATCCAAAACCAGGGGTTCGAGGTGTGATTATGGGTCGTTTGATGGATCTTGTGAATTATTGAGGATGAGGACAACCTAATGATCATTGCGTAGGAGTTTGGAAGTCTTGTAAGATTTTGGTCAGACAGGGCTTCATCCCAGAGTTGACCATTAGGTACCTAGGGATGGATACAACCATAGTAGTAGATGCTCTTCGCTGGAGGTGATTTTTGAAAGTGCCTCTCGGTTTTAATCCACTCAGTTCTACAAGTAGTCCAGTCAATCACAAAACTGGAGTAATACTCCACAACTTTTTCAGAAACCCTCAGCAAGCCAGGGTGTTCGCTTTGACAGAGGATCAAGTTAGAGAGATTTCAGGAGGTTTGATCGCAAGCATATGTTTTAATTTTGATCGCACTGGACGAATTTATATGATATAAGAAACTACAAGAAAACTTCAACTATCACATCAGCTGATAGATTCACTCAAAATAGGTATGTTGCATTAACTGTATTCATGACCAGGAACTTGATGGTGCCACCAGCATACAAATCTGATCTGAAACTTGCACAGATTACCATGATATTGTACACTGTTTCAGGGATATAGTACAGTTTTCATCATATAATGGTCCTACGTGAAATTTTTATGGGCTAGTATGTCAAGCTATTACCGTTAGCATCGATGATGAATATGCTTCGGTTGTTATCCTTTGAAAATTAAGGATATATGAATTACACGATTGATATCTCGCTATTATTTTAAACAGTATTTTTCAATGTAGCGATTGTGTACCGCAAGTGCACGGTGACAAGTTTTAGTATAATGATATGAAAAGTACGGATTGTCGATCCCACTAGGACTAGGAAATAATTACCAAACTCCACTAGTTTAACTATATTTAGTCTACGATAAATGGTTGTGATTATTAAACTAACGTGACAACTTAACTTAATAATTAACCCAAGCAAACAGTGATGAATAAGAATAAGAACCGAAAGAAAAAATTATCAAGACTTTTGGTTCACCTATGTAATCCCCCATAATTTGCCTATTAGTTAATAATCGAATTCAAACAATCTAAGGTGACGAGTTTCCTAAAGCACTTATTATACATTGGTCCGACTATAACAAATCTAATACTAACGTTGCAATAAGCTACTCTCGTATCCTTATTGAACAATTAATATTGTAAGTTGATCTATGAAAACTTCTAGCTTTCGATTACTAGATATATATAGCTATCACACGTGTATTTGACTTCATCTCTCGATATCAGCCTGAAATCCACGGCATAAATACTATATCGAATCACAATTTTATCTCTCGATCCAAAGTAATTTACTATCATTCAAGGATGACCAAACCATTAAAAGCATGAAGAACAATGATCTATGCACTTAAATATATATCAAAACATTCAATTTAAAATCATGGGTTCATACAAAGGATCCCTCAAGTCTTGATAACAAACCTAGCCAACAATCTTCATCAAATAACAATCCATAAACATGTTTTGCAACATTCTAAACTTTAAAATCTAATGAATATATAGATTTGGAGTTATAAATACGAAAATAAAGAGAGGCTTTGACTCCTTGCGTTGATCCGTCGTCCCGTCTCTTCCGATTCGTTTTCTCTTCAATTGTTATGGTGTATGGATGGTTGGGGATGAATGAGAGTGATGGAGGCTGCTTGTTGTAGGGTTTATTATGAGCCAAAAGTCCCAAAAATGTCCATGGTAATCCATATTTATGGTAGGAAGAGTTTCACCAAGTTTGGACACCAAATAACCAAGATGGAAATTAAATCCCAAATTTTTCGAGTCCTGGCATCGATCGGCAATAAGTGGCGATCGATCGCCATAACATTCTGCCTCGAGGCGACCTATAGCCTCATTTGAAGCGATGAATCGCTTCCACTGATTTTCAACAAAATAACGATTTCGTCCCTTCTTTTCTTAGTTTGCTCGGTTTGGTCCTTTTTCATCATTTTAAGCCTATTTGTGAAGACCCGAAATTTTGGTCAAACAAATTACGTGATACTAAGAAAATATTAAAAAAATAAAATAATAGATTTACATTATGGATGGATTTTATTATATTATTCAATCTTGTGGACTTTTAATCACATATTTAAGTTTATAACTTATTAGAGTTGTGTAAGAGATAATACATAGTTTATATGATTTTAGCTTGTAAACCTTTAAATAATTTAATGTTGTAGATAATTAAGAAATCACTGAAAATAATATAGATAAAAGTTAGACACTATAATTCCTACATTAATCCTACGTAAAAAGGCACCCACGAAGGCTCCATTTTGAAAGTACATAATTAAACCATTCAATGGACTTGCCCAATTGATTAGTCATTCAATGACATTTAAGTGCTTAACCCAAACCTTGTCACCATTCAATCCCATTCAACCACCGTTCAAGCTCATTCAATCCCATATAATGATATTAATGGTTTGCTTAAATCATGCCATTAGATGCCAAAGTTTTGTAATTGTGTTTGTTCAAATTATGAAAGGTGATGACCATTCATTAACCCATTCAGTTACATCAATTATATCATAATTATCATAATGCCATCCAATTATTATTTACCCCAATCTTGTCAATAAAAGGCTAAAGAAATGGATCTATGATTAATTTTCCCTATAAAATCACACCACTTCATACCAAGAAAACACTAACCAACCAAGATACCATTTTTTTGACCTACCTTGATCTATGCAATTGAAGGACATAAATTATGGGATTTCCACCCCCTAATTCCAATACTAGCTTACATAAAAATACCTCATGCCTTAAACCTATCTTCCCACTCACCATTTTCGAAAATTGGCACTCACATCACACACACACATTTCGAAACCTTCAAGGCAAAGAAAGAGGAGATTTTATTATACTTTCTACAAACTTTAATTCGCTCAATCACGCTTCGAAGGTAAGTGGGTTTTTGCTACAATTACCATTTCGTTTTTCAAAAACTATATATATGTTTAAACTTTCGATTGAACATCAAATATAAAGAATATGTTTTATATCTAACAAGTATGTGACATGATTATGAATGAAAGGACTTTGCGGAGCCACCTTTTTAATCAAATAACTCGTTGCGTGGATATGTGTAAGATATGTGTAAGAAATGTGTTTATGTGCTATGTGATTTGACAAAGAAATATTAAAGGATTTTTGCTATGATTATATGTATATCTTTACTATGTTCGATCGGCCCCTACTTGCTGAGTGTTTTCCCAAACGCTCACCCCTTACCTCCTGTCATGCCTCGATATGACATATACATGTGTTATATGTTTATTGGTGTAATTATGATTAATTACAGTATGATATGGACTCGGATTCAGATTGAACCGAACAGGAATAAAGCTATGTATGAATGACTTCTTATTGAAAATAAAAGACATGTGAGAATCAAATAAATGAGTTCATGACATGAACATATGATAGAGGGACTTAACATTATTATGTTATAGTGGAAAAAGAGACTTGAAGTGCATCACATAGCTGAATCTTCATTTGTTCTACATTTAACATGAATTTGGGAAGAATGTGAGTTGAATTTGAGGTGAGGAGGTTATCTGAAGATAAAATCAGATTTATCTCACACAACACACCATAACTCACCTAGTAATCTCTACACATTTTCTTTCATTCTCTTGGACTTGTGATTGGAGTTGGACTTGCAAGAACAACAAGGAAGTATATAAGTGGTAAGGAAAGTAGAAATATGCTTTGTTATCATACTTGATGAATACATGTGCTTAGTGTAGCAATATTGAAGCATGTGAAGAAATACTTGCACATGAATGTTTATGAAGTTAAAGTGATCATATGAAATTATAAAATGATGGAAAGTTGTGTATATGATGCTAGTTATCTAGTGATCCAGTTGTTATGGTATGAACTAAGGTGTATGAGAAGAACCATGAAGATAAGCATCAAAATCGCCATTGTTTTGAAAATCTGTTGTCGACCGATCGATCTCTAGACTTGTACCGATCGATCGGTAAAACAGGGGAAAGTAAGGCGGCTCATGTACATATCGATCGCTGAAAGAGACTGATCGATCGGTGAAATGCCGTAGCATTTTTGAGAAATTCAGACATTTGAGCGATCGATCGCTAGCTTCTGACCGAGCGATCGCTAGGGTTGTCTGTTTGGACCGATCGATCGCTAGAGTGACCGATGGATCGGTAGAATTAATATGTTTTATTTTTGTAGCTTTTGATATTGATGCCTATGATAACATGATATATTATTGGCATTGTTGTAGCATCATCACAGGGGATGGGGCAACGATGCAATTAGCCAGTGACGACTGATTTATCTTGTTTGTGTCGCTTTACAGGTACGTGTTGACGTACGGAGTATAGATATTATGTGATGGTGTTATGAGATTGATATCATATGAATTGTGTTGTGTTGGTATCATATGATTGGTTATATCATATGCATGTACATTAATGGATATCATGTGTTTGGAATGGATGAGGTATATGCTTTAGCATTAGAGGTATACGCCTGGTTTGGGTATATGCTCGGGTATGCTACATATACATTAGCATTAGAGGTATACGCTTGGTTTGGGTATATGCTCGGGTATGCTACATATACATTAGCATTAGAGGTATACGCCTGATTTGGGTATAGGCTCGGGTATGCTACATATACATTAGCATTAGAGGTATACGCCTGGTTGGGGTATATGCTCGGGTATGCTACAATTAGAGATATACGTCGGTTGTTTTGGGTATATACTCTGGCTATTATCACATATGAGTACGGTACTATGATATGTATTGCTAATATGAAGATGTGAAGGGATTCCACTGACATATTGAGCTGAGATAGACATATCATATTGGTCTCGTGATAATAGAGTGATAGTTGAGACATGTCGACATGGTGCATTGGTTGATGCATGATACAGAACATTCACATTGGATATGATGTTTATTGTGCTTTATCATTGATATTGTGTTTTGATATTGCACTAAGATAATGGTTTATCTATACTCACGTTGTGTGAATGTTTCTGTAGGATTGCATAGACGTGGGAAGACGGGATGTAAGTCATTTTCCGCTGCGAGCTGAACCACTGCCTAGGAGTTATCTTGGATTTGGTTGTTGCTTGTACATGTGATGTATAGTTGGTTAGGTTTTTATAACCCTTATAACAACTTAACTAGTCAGAAACTCTTAATCAGTGCATGTTTTTACTTAATTCAGACTCACGTATGTATGCTTAATTGATACATAATGGATTAAGTAACGAGGACCCCACATTAGTGGTATCAGAGCAGTGGTTCGAGAACGGGGTGAACATGGGTAGAGGAAGTGTATTAGGGAGTTGCCTAATCACTTGAAAGCATGTTATGAGTCATGATATGATGTTATACTGACATGCTTTATTATATTTGTTGTTACTGGTAACCTGTATTTGCAGTAATGGCAGGCAGAATACCACATGATGAGGTTGGGGATGCCATGAGTGGCAATGCTAGTGTGAGGATGGCGCCTATGCCACCACCACCGATTGGGCAAGGGCCAGTGGAACAGGTATTGTTGCCTGGAGAGCTGACTTTGACACAGTTTCTGAGTTATCAGCCACCTTGCTTTGAGGGTACTGAATCAGGGGACTGGCAGAGGAGTGGCTGGAACGTGTGGAATAGATATTTGTGTCAGCACCGTGTTCCAAGACTGCTTGGTTACGCTTAGCTGAATTTCAGTTGGCTAAGAAAGCAATGATGTGGTGGAAAGCTACATTGATTGAGCTAGGAGCTCAAGGTCAGACTGTGGACTGGGATGTTTTCAGAACTCGTTTTCTTGCTCACTACTTCTCTGTGGCTGCAAGGCAGAGGAAAGAGGATGAGTTTACAAATCTGAAACAGGGTAGTCTGACTGTGTCTGAGTATGCGGTGCACTATTCGTCGTTGTTACGATATGTACCACATATTGCCGCTGATACCAAAGTAAAGATTAGACAATTTGTAAAGGGCTTGAGGCCGGAATTATTTGATAGGGTGATGTCTAATAACCCTTGTTCATATGAGGAAGCGTTGATGAGAGCTGAAATGGCTGAGATTGCTGTTGGTGTGTATCAGGATGTGGGACATTCTAAGATACCTACATCAGAGAGCATGAGACCACGGGGGGAAACGTTTAAACCATCACGAGGAGGTGCTTCTTCCTCTCGATTTAGTGGGAAACGTTTTGGACCACGGAAAGGGGATGACCAAAGAGCTAAAGGACAGTTCCAAGGTAGTAGTAGTGGCAGTGGTGTGCAATGCTTTAAATGTGGCGGACCACATTTGAAACGAGATTGTCCTCAATTGAATACAGTAGTTTGTTTCCGTTGTGGGAGACCAGGACATGTGATCCGTGATTGTCCTCAAGTGGGTGGACAACAGAGGAGAGGACCAATGTCAGAGAATACAGTGCAGCAGAGACCACAGGGTGTACCACAATCTGGTGGAGGACAGAGGGCAGGACCACCTCAGGCTCATGTATATGCACTGAACAGGGAGCAAGCCGAGACAGCTCCTGATGATGTGATAGCGGGTAAGTGTACTATGTTTACTTATCCAGCTTTACTTTTGATTGATACTGGTGCATCTCTGAGACCCCGTTATCTCAACAAGGTATTAAGGTGCAATTAAGAGAACTAAACATCATATATATAATCAGAGTAGTAAAGTCGTGTTGATTAACCTGAGCTTACGAGATTACAGTACCAAAAGTTCAAAAAGGAATTTCACATATTCCTACAAAAAGGTACTACGTTATAGTCTCATTCTACTACGAGTAGAAGCTATACAAAATTCTCTAACATGCTAATCCTGTAGCACTCCTTAGCTCAGCATATCAACCCTGACCCTGGTTCTCGTCAACAAAAGCACCTACAAAGACAACCCCCAACACATGAGCATAACACAATTCATATTCAACATAATATGAAAGTAAGGCATAAATGCACAATCTTAAACACAAGCCCTTCATGTATTTCCAGCATTTATATTCCCATTGGTTGTCCCTATACCATAATTCATAATAAAAACACATTATAAGAATGAATGGTTTCACAAATAAATATCATGACATCCTTCCTCCTTAAATCCTTATTTCAATCCTGAGCCCTTATCATTAGTACATTTTAATGCTTCTTGCTACTCCATGTAAGCGGAATTCTTCCTCGCTTCCAATGGACCTTAGCGTAAGCAATTAAAATCCTTACTAAGATAACCTTGACTCGTGAAATACACCTCTTATATTTCACAACATACATATGCAAAAACAATGCATAATAACATGTATCATAACCTTAATGCACCACATTGCATTCATCATGCGTCAAAAAGACAAACATAAAGCACATGTTACCGTTGGGATGCCCGTACGTCGCTTACGTACCTTTCCAAAAGATAGAGGAGTCAATCGACTTTATCTCCTCGGTTGTGATGGCACCTGGGATGGTTCTACATAGCCACACAACACAATATTAGGCACCTCATAATAATCCGGAAGCAAAACCAAATTAAAAACCAAATTTAACCTACAATATCATCTCGCGATCGATCGCCCATGTGCCCCGATCGATCGCGAGATGCTACTGCCTCGCATGCCAAAAAAAAACAATCCGCGATCGATCGCCTCAATATTGGCGATCGATCGCCACAACTTACTGGAACGTCGCGATCGATCTTGCCTCTTTGGCGATCGATCGCCAACCCTGTTCCTTTGAGCGATTTTCCAGAATTACTCAACACCCATAATCATACCCTTAAAACTAACATGTAAGACATAATACATGCCAAGACCAACATGCTAGAAGTTGCACTACACTACCCTGAGTGTATTCAATTCAAATTTACACCCTAAGCATAAGCCTACATGCATAAACGTCGATCATTTAAACAAGTACTGGATCAACTTTTCTGGAAACAGGGTAACATATTCATTTCCAGATTTCTTGAGCACCTCACTTCATGCTATTAAACCTATCGCATATAGCATAAAGAAAGCTCGAACAAACATGCCATGGGCTTCACAAAACTACCATGCATATTTTCACATCAAAGTTTTACCAAAACCTAAGCTTGACGTGTATGATAATACCTTCATAAAAACACTCCCCACACATATATTTCCAGAAAACAGGGCAATTGAACCTTGCCCAGAATTTTCGAACACTACCTTTCACATGATTAAATCCTTCACATAATACATGCAACATGCTCAAAGAAATATATTGGTACCTTCAACAAGCTACCATACACAAAAGCACATCAAAGGTTCAACCAAAACCTAAGTTAGCATGCTTCAAATATTCATGGTAAAACCCTTCCTAACATGAAAAACAGAGCACTTCCCTGCTCGGATGTTCGAGGAACCCTTTTCTCTACTACAAATCTAGCACATAAAGCATGCAAGTTACTTAACTAAACATGCTAAGGGCTTCACAAACATCACATAAAGGTACTCATAACAATATAACATTATACCCTAAACTAGCATGCCAAATCTGCTACAAGGAACATGCATGCTAGAAAACTGAAAACTGGGAAGAACATGTGACTCCTCACCACTTTTGCCCTTCGATTTTCTATATGAAAAGATGAATGAAATCCGATCACTTTCCTCCTAGAAACCGAACAAGTTGCAGAAGAAATGAAGGGAAGAAGAAGGAAACTTTTTGAAAGAGCCAAGGTGAAAATATCTTTGTGTAAAGTGGCTTGCTTAGTCATTCAGCTTTCCAGAAAACAGGGGAGGGGCGTGGGTTTGCAACCAGTGGGGGTGGGGTGGTTGCATGTAGGGTGGTTTTGTGGTGTTTAATTGTGTCCCGGTATTTTATACGATGTATAAAAATATCTCTCCTTGATATTTTATTATTTTACCACATCATCACAACAATTTAAAAACACCTAACATGCTCCCTAAACCACATCATCAATTAAATAAATCACTCCCACATACAAAACGCCTTTTAACACATAGGTTCATAATTAGCAACCCTTAATTGCATGATTACCCACATAATCATTTCGGGGATATCACAATACTCCCCTACTTAAAAGATTTCGTCCCCGAAATCAAACATGCTGCTAACAAGATATAAAACAATACATAAACGCATACCAGAAAACAGCTCTGGATAGTGCTGCACCATGTGTCGCTCTGTCTCCCACGTGGCCTCCTCGACACCCCTACGATCCACTGAACCTTGATCATAGGAATAACCTTGTTCCGAAGTCTGCGGTCTGCCCTATCCAAAATCCTGATAGGCCGCTCCACATAAGAAACATCGGACTCTATTTGAACCTCTGAAGGCTGCAACACATGTGAAGGATCCGGCTCATACTTCCTCAGCATAGACAAATGAAATACGTCGTGTATACCAGACAGAGAAGACGGTAAAGCCAAACGGTACGCCAGAGTACCAACACGCTGTAAGATCTCATACGGCCCCACGTATCTAGGAGACAACTTCCCCCGCATACCAAACCGTACTACGCCTCTGAAATGTGAGATCTTCAGAAAAACTCTGTCGCCTAACTGAAACTCCAACGGCCTACGCCGCTGATTGGCGTATGCTGCCTGTCTGTCCTGAGCTGCCTTCATCTTTCTCTTGATAACCTTAACTTTCTCTTCCATTTCCTGAACCAACTCTGGTCCTCCAACCGACTTACGGTCCAAGTCATCCCAACACAAGGGTGACCTACAACGTCTACCATAGAGGGCCTCAAAAGGAGCCATCTGTATACTTGCCTGGTAGCTGTTGTTGTAAGAGAACTCCACTAAGGCTATCGAGTCCTGCCATGATATGTCAAACTCTAGCACACAAGCTCTCAACATATCCTCGAGCGTCTGTATCGTACGCTCGGTCTGTCCGTCCGTCTGAGGGTGATAGGCTATGCTCAGTCTCAACTCTGTACCTAGAGCTGTCTGCAGACCCTCCCAGAAGTGAGATGTGAACCGCGGATCTCGATCGGACACTATCGAAACAGGGATCCCGTGCAGTCTCACCACATCTCTGACATATAACTGTGCCATCCTCAAGTGCGTATATGTCATACAATAGGGAATGAAGTGAGCCACTTTAGTCAATCTGTCCACGACTACCCAGATGGCATCAAAACCCGAAACAGTCCTCGGTAAGTGGGTCACGAAATCCATAGACACGTGCTGCCACTTCCACTAGGGTATCTCCAAACTCTTTAGTTCACCTCCAGGCCTCTGCCTCTCAGCCTTCACCTGCTGACAAATCAAACAGCGCTTGACAAATGAGGTGACATCTTGTTTCATACGCCTCCACCAGAACTGGCTGCGTAAATCCTTATACATCTTCTTCCCACCTGGGTGGATACTCATCCTGCTGCAATGAGCTCGCTGTAATATACCCTGGCGCAACTCGGGTGTATCTAGAACCACCCATTTGTCGCCAAGTCTCACGGAAACCGTCCTCAGCCACTCTGAATCTCGACGGCTGACCTGAACCATTAACATCCATCTCTGAACCTCTGCATCGGTCCCCTGAGCCTTCCTGATGTGATCATAAATAATAGGCTTGGCTAGCAAGGTCAAAACCTGTACTGGTGAAGAGGATACATCATAATCGAAACCCAAATGGCAGTAGGAGCCAAACATAGCTGATAGAGACATAGCATCCTCTGCTGTGCTCCTCACCTTCCGACTCAAAGCGTCGGCTGTCAAATTTGCTTTCCCCAGGTGATATTCGATTTCACAGTCGTAGTCCTTCAGCAGGTCCATCCATCTCCTCTGCCTCATGTTTAGCTCAGCCTGTGTAAACAAGAACTTCAGGCTCTTGTGATCAGTGAAGATGGTGAATGAGGTACCATATAAGTAGTGTCGCCATATCTTCGAGGCGAACACTATCGCTGCTAACTCCAAATCGTGGACTGGATACCTCGTCTCATGTGGCTTCAACTGTCTCGAAGCATAAGCCACTACATGTTTGTCCTGCATCAGTACGCACCCTAAGCTCTGTAACGATGCGTCCGTATAGAGAACAAATCCTTTGTTCTCCCTGGGAATCACTAGAACTGGCGCAGTAGTCAGTCTGTGCTTTAATTCCCGGAAACTCTGCTCACAAGCCTATGACCAACAAAAAGGGACTCCCTTCTGAGTCAGCTGTGTAAGTGGCTTGGCGATCTTTGAGAAACCCTCGACGAAACGTCGATAATAGCCAGCCAGACCAAGAAAACTTCGAATCTCACTGACTGAAGTAGGGGCAGACCAATCCATAACTGCCTCTATCTTCCTCGGGTCTACTGATATCCCCTATCGTGATATGATATGGCCCAAGAATGCAACACTGCTCAGCCAAAACTCACACTTGCTGAGTTTGGCGTACAACTGATGATCCCTGAGGATCTGGAGCACTATCCTTAGATGATCGGCATGATCCTCCTCACTCCTTGAATAGACCAGGATGCATCAATGAACACGATCACAAACTGATCGAGGTACTCCTGAAATACTCTATTCATCAGGCTCATAAAGACTGCAGGTGCATTTGTCACACCGAACGGCATCACCAAGAACTCATAGTGTCCATACCGAGTTCTAAAAGCCGTCTTTTGGACATCACCAGCTCTAACCCACACCTGGTGATAGCCTGACCTCAAATCTATCTTGGAGTACACCTCTGTACCCTGAAGCTGGTCGAACAGATCATCAATCCTCGGAAGCGGATATCTGTTCTTCACTGTAGCCTTGTTCAGTTGCCTGTAGTCAATGCACAGACGCATTGATCCATCCTTCTTTTTCACGAACAAGACTGGCACACCCCAAGGCGATACACTAGGACGGATGTATCCCTTGTCGAGGAGCTCCTGTAACTGTACCTTCAGTTCCCTTAGCTCTGCCGGTGCCATCCTGTATGGGGCACGAGAAATGGCTGATGTCCCTGGCAGCAGCTCAATAGCAAACTCAACATCCCTGACAGGCGGAAATCCCGGAATCTCATCTGGAAACACATCAACGAACTCCGCCACGACTGGAATGTCCTCGGCTCTCACTTCCTTCTCCTCTGAAGTATCCATGGCATAAATAAGGTACCCAATGTGGCCGCGTTCCAATAACCGCGACATCTTAACCGCCGAGATTACTGGTATCTTTGGACGAGAGCCGTCCCCATAAAAAGTCCACTGGAACCCCTCATCAGACAGAAAACGAACCATCCTCTTTTGGCAATCTACCATAGCTCGGTATCTGCTCAACACGTCAATGCCGATAATGCAGTCAAAGTCTGCCATCTCTAACTGAATCAAATTGGCCCTTAGATCATTGCCCTCAAAATAAATGAGGCAATCAGATAACAGCCGATCCGCAATCACATGCTTTCCCGTGGGTGTTGAGACCATGAGAGGCGTGGGTAACAGAGACGAGCACAAGCGGTGTCCTTCCACAAAAGCAGTAGATACAAAGGAATGGGAAGTACCTGTATCTATCAATATAAGTGCAGGGTACGTAAGTAAATGGCACGTACCAGCAATGACTTCCTCTGGGGCTGCCTCAGCCTGCTCCCTAGTCAGTGCGTACACCTGTCCCTGCGGCGGTCCTGCCGTCTGACCTCCCTGTGGTCGTGGTGCAAACTGCTGTCTCTGTGGTGCCCTCCCAGCATCAAACCTTGGCCTATTCGGCCCTGAGTCTGTCTGACCTGCCCGATTTGGGCAACCTCGAGCCATGTGGCCCATCTTGCCACAAATATAGCAACCTAGACAGTCACGTAACAAGTGCCATCCTCCACAGTTGGTACACCTGGTCCCCCCTGCCTTGCTCCCCTGTGTGGGTCCCCGGTTGTTATGTTTCTGTCCCTGAGGCTTCTTCCCTCTAAATTTGGAAGATGATGAGGCCCCACGAGCCTTGAACTGATCCCCTCGTGGCCTCAGACTATCGGTAACAGGCCTCTGTGGTGGTACTGAAGGGGGTACAACATCCTTGTACGCGTCCACGGCAATCTCCGCCAACTCTGCCCGTGTCAGGGCGTCATCAAATGAGCTGGGGTTGTTGGAGATAACCCGATCAAACAGCTCTGGCCTCAGACCCTTCAGGAAGTTCCTCATCTTGGCATGGCTGCTGACAGCAATATGAGGTACATACCTCAGCAGTGAGGAATACTGCATAGCGTAGTCTGCCACTGACATGCTACCCTGCTTCAAACTGTTGAACTCATCCTCCTTTAATTGTCTGGCAGCTGCAGAGAAATACCGGTTAAGGAACCGGGTCCGGAATACAGTCTAGTCTACCGTCATACCTAGAGCTCTCAGCTCTATCACGGTGGTCTTCCACCACATAGCAGGCTTCTTGGCCATCTGAAACTCGGCTAACCTGAGCCATGACGTGCGTGCACAGGGTGCAGTCACAAGTATCTGCTCTATACGTTCCAACCACTCCTCAGCTACTTCACCAGACTCAATTCCCTCAAACATGGGCGGGTGGAAACTCAGAAACTGCTTCAAACTGAGCTCCCCTGGCAGTAACATCTGTACACTGGGCTCCACGCCCACAGCAGGTGGTGGTAAAGGGTTCGGCTGAGAAATACTGGCATTTCTACTGTCCATATCCCCTACCTCTTCATTGAGGTTCGTCATGATGTAACACAATAGTTAACAACAATACCAAAAGCAGTTCATAATATAAGCCGTTAGATAACAAGAGTATCATATTCAAAGCATATTAGTATAACACTTATACAACCATATGCATCACATGCATAAGCATGCCCAAATGAATACCTAGCCAACTTGTTCCTAAAGGCTACCCTTCACTCTTCCCTGGTTATCTAACCACTGCTCTGATACCACTAAATGTGAGACCCCGTTATCTCAACAAGTTATTAAGGTGCAATTAAGAGAACTAAACATCATATATATAATCAGAGTAGTAAAGTCGTGTTGATTAACCTGAGCTTACGAGATTACAGTACCAAAAGTTCAAAAAGGAATTTCACATATTCCTACAAAAAGGTACTACGTTATAGTCTCATTCTACGACGAGTAGAAGCTATACAAAATTCTCTAACATGCTAATCCTGTAGCACTCCTTAGCTCAGCATATCAACCCCGACCCTGGTTCTCGTCAACAAAAGCACCTACAAAGACAACCCCCAACACATGAGCATAACACAATTCATATTCAACATAATATGAAAGTAAGGCATAAATGCACAATCTTAAACACAAGCCCTTCCTGTATTTCCAGCATTTATAACGCCCATTGGTTGTCCTTGTACCATAATTCATAATAAAAACACATTATAAGAATGTATGGTTTCACAAATAAATGTCATGACATCCTTCCTCTTAAATCCTTATTTCAATCATGAGCCCTTATCATTAGTACATTTTAATGCTTCTTGCTACTCCATGTAAGCGGAATTCTTCCTCGCTTCCAATGGACCTTAGCGTAAGCAATTAAAATCCTTACTAAGATAACCTTGACTCGTGAAATACACCTCTTATATTTCACAACATACATATGCAAAAACAATGCATAATAACATGTATCATAACCTTAATGCACCACATTGCATTCATCATGCGTCAAAAAGACAAACATAAAGCACATGTTACCGTTGGGATGCCCGTACGTCGCTTACGTACCTTTCCAAAAGATAGAGGAGTCAATCGACTTTATCTCCTCGGTTGTGATGGCACCTGGGATGGTTCTACATAGCCACACAACACAATATTAGGCACCTCATAATAATCCGGAAGCAAAACCAAATTAAAAACCAAATTTAACCTACAATATCATCTCGCGATCGATCGCCCATGTGCCCCGATCGATCGCGAGATGCTACTGCCTCGCATGCCAAATAAAAACAATCCGCGATCGATCGCCTCAATATTGGCGATCGATCGCCACAACTCACTGGAACGTCGCGATCGATCTTGCCTCTTTGGCGATCGATCGCCAACCCTGTTCCTTTGAGCGATTTTCCAGAATTACTCAACACCCATAATCATACCCTTAAAACTAACATGTAAGACATAATACATGCCAAGACCAACATGCTAGAAGTTGCACTACACTACCCTGAGTGTATTCAATTCAAATTTACACCCTAAGCATAAGCCTACATGCATAAACGTCGATCATTTAAACACGTACTGGATCAACTTTTCTGGAAACAGGGTAACATATTCATTTCCAGATTTCTTGAGCACCTCACTTCATGCTATTAAACCTATCGCATATAGCATAAAGAAAGCTCGAACAAACATGCCATGGGCTTCACAAAACTACCATGCATATTTTCACATCAAAGTTTTACCAAAACCTAAGCTTGACGTGTATGATAATACCTTCATAAAAACACTCCCCACACATATATTTCCAAAAAACAGGGCACTTGAACCTTGCCCAGAATTTTCGAACACTACCTTTCACATGATTAAATCCTTCACATAATACATGCAACATGCTCAAAGAAATATACTGGTACCTTCAACAAGCTACCATACACAAAATCACATCAAAGGTTCAACCAAAACCTAAGATAGCATGCTTCAAATATTCATGGTAAAACCCTTCCTAACATGAAAAACAGAGCACTTCCCTGCTCGGATGTTCGAGGAACCCTTTTCTCTACTACAAATCTAGCACATAAAGCATGCAAGTTACTTAACTAAACATGCTAAGGGCTTCACAAACATCACATAAAGGTACTCATAACAATATAACATTATACCCTAAACTAGCATGCCAAATCTGCTACAAGGATGCTAGAAAACTGAAAACTGGGAAGAAGAAATGAAGGGAAGAAGAAGGAAACTTTTTGAAAGAGCCAAGGTGAAAATATCTTTGTGTAAAGTGGCTTGCTTAGTCATTCAGCTTTCCAGAAAACAGGGGAGGGGCGTGGGTTTGCAACAAGTGGGGATGGGGTGGTTGCATGTAGGGTGGTTTTGTGGTGTTTAATTGTGTCCCGGTATTTTATACGATGTATAAAAATATCTCTCCTTGATATTTTATTATTTTACCACATCATCATAACAATTTAAAAACACCTAACATGCTCCCTAAACCACATCATCAATTAAATAAATCACTCCCACATACAAAACGCCTTTTAACACATAGGTTCATAATTAGCAACCCTTAATTGCATGATTACCCACATAATCATTTCGGGGATATCACAGCATCACATTCTTTTGTTGCACAAAATTTTATTGACCGATATCATATATGCTCGTCTCCACTGTTGATGCCTCTTTATGTTTCGACACCCATGGGAACTACTGTGATGGCTTGTCAGAATGTATCTGATTGTGTGTGTCAGTTTGATATGGAATATGAGATACAAGCCGATTTGATTGTGTTAGACATGACAGATTTTGATTGCATTTTTGGAATTGATGTGTTGAGCAAATATCAGTCTGTTGTGGATTGTTGTCAGAAGACAGTAAGATTTCAGTCTGAGACTGGAAATCAGTGGTTCTTTTATGGTCAGGGATCAAGGGCAAGTATTCCTTTGATATCGGCTATCCGCATGTCACGTTTGTTGGAACATGGGCATATGGGATATTTGATTTATGCCCTTGATGTGACTGAACGACAACTAGACAGGAAAGTGGAGGAGATACCAGTGGTTGCAGAGTATGCTGATGTATTTCCAGATGAGATTCCTGGATTTCCACCGAGTCGAGAAGTGGAATTTGGTATTGATTTGATACCTGGTACTTCTGCAATTTCACGAGCTCCTTATCGGATGGCACCAACTGAATTGAAAGAATTGAAAACTCAATTGCAAGACTTATTGGACAAGGGGTACATACGTCCTAGTGTATCGCCTTGGGGTGCTCCGGTATTATTTGTTAAGAAGAAGGTTGGGACAATGAGATTGTGTATTGAGTATCGACAATTGAACAAGGTAACCATAAAGAATAAATATCCTCTTCCTCGTATTGATGATTTATTTGATCAGTTACAGGGATAAACAATCTATTCTAAGATTGATTTGAGATCTGGTTATCATCAAATACGTGTGAGAGAGGGTGATGTACAAAAGACATCATTCAGAACTCGCTATGGACATTATGAGTTTCTGGTGATGCCATTTGGAGTGACCAATGCTCCAGCTGTCTTTATGAGTTTAATGAATCGGGTGTTCCAGGAATACCTTGATCGATTTGTCATTGTTTTTATCGATGATATATTGATCTATTCACAGAGTAATGTAGAACATGCCCAACATTTGCATATGGTATTGCAATTGTTGAGAACACATCAGTTGTATGACAAACTCAGTAAGTGTGAGTTTTGGTTGAACAGTGTCGGCTTTTTGGGGCATGTAATTTCAGAAGAAGGTATATCAGTTGATCCGAAGAAAGTCGAAGCAGTGTTGAATTGGTCAGCACCTACTTCTGTGCCAGAAATTCGTAGTTTCTTGGGTTTGGCTGGATATTATAGACGCTTTGTTGAAGGATTCCCACAATTGCCAAACCATTGACACATTTGACACAGAAGGGAGTATCGTTTCAATGGTCGGAAGCATGTGAGCGTAGTTTTCAGGAATTGAAACATCGATTAACTACAGCTCCAGTTTTGATCATTCCATCGGAACATGACAGGTTTGCCTTATATACTGATGCATTATTAGTAGGTTTGGGTTGTGTATTAATGCAGGATAAACATGTAGTGGCTTATGCATCACGACAATTGAAACCACATGAAATGCGATACCCAGTGCATGATCTGGAATTGGCTGCCATTGTCTTTGCCTTGAAGATATGGCGACATTATTTATATGGTATGTCGTTTACCATATACACAGATCATAAAAGCTTAAAGTTTTTATTCACTCAAGCAGAGTTGAATATGAGGCAAAGAAGATGGATGGATCTGTTGAAAGATTATGTGATATCCCCGAAATAATTAATTGTAACTTGGGCGTTGATTATGCTTATATGATTAATTAAGGTGATAATTGATTTATATGCCTGAATTAATTATCATGTTGAAATGCTTAGTCACATGGTAGGCGTGACCCGGAATGCATTTCGGGTTGTATATTGAGCATGTTGGGAAAATTGAGTATTAGCATGATTTAATTGTAGTGATTGACAATTAATTGGAAAGCATGGATTAAATTGAGGTTTTGATACTTGTTGGTAAAATGCTTTAAAAATACCATGTTGGGGTATAAAATACATCATGCTAATTGTTGGAGTACAAGTTTAATTAAAAAGTTTTTTTAACCCTTTACCCCACCACCTTTACTTCACTTTATCTCTTTACACTCTAAATCTCCAAATCATTTCCCAAACCCTCATTTCCCCTTCAATCTCGATTTTGGCTTCAAAGTGGACAAGAAGTTCTTGTAAAAGCTTTATTTTTGTGATTATTGGTAAGATTTAAGACCTAGGATGTATATATATCATTCCTTGTTGTTCTTGTAGTGTTTGGTTTGAGTTTTGGAATGGTTTTGAAGGGTTTTGAATTGGGTTTGTTTGGGTTGAATGATTTTTGGTAAGATGTTAGATTTTTGGTGGTTTAATGATGTTTGGTGAAGGTTTAAATTGTTTTTATGTTTTTGAGTTGTTGGTGTAAATGTTGTTGAGGTTGGTGAAGGTTTTAATGTACTAAAATGGTGGAAATCGCGATTCTGTTTGTGGCGATCGATCGCCGAAGGGCAGTGTCCAAAACGCATGGTAGGCGATCGATCGCCATGTATGGTGCGATCGATCGCCTCGAGACAGAAGGTTTGAGCGATCGATCGCTACAACGAAGCGATCATCGGTGAGGCTCGCGATCGATTCGCCTCGTTGTAGCGATCGATCGCCAGCAGCAGAATTTTGGAAAATGGATTTTTTGACGAATTTTTGGTATTTGACTATTATTTGGCTTCTAATATGGGGTTGTATGATTGTGTAGAACCATCACAGGGGCGACGCAACCAAGGAAGTGAAGCCATATCAAATTCCACTTTTTGGAAAGGTACGTAAAAGACGTACGGGCACCCAACGGTACATGTATCTATTATACTCATGATTATGCATTGTGGATGCGAGTATATGTGGAATTATGCATTATGGATGCAAATACATGTTGAATTTATGCATGATGATTGTATATGCATATGATGGTTATTGGGCACATCCCATGAGTCATGGTCATCCCTTGATGATTTTAATGCTTGCCGTTATTTGACTGGTGCCGCTAAATGTGAAGCGAGGGGTGGGAGCGCCGCATGTCACATTTAAGCGTGGTTATCATTGAGGCGAGGAAAGAATATTTGCCGCTCAATGTGAAGCGAGGGGTGGGAGCGCCGCATGTCCATTGAAGCGAGGTTATTCTATGCCGCCTATATGAAAAGCGAGGGGCATTAAAATACATTGTGATGAACAGACTAGGGATTGGTGATTGGTAATTGGTGATAATGAAATAGTATTATGTTATGACATGTGTGGACTATTAAATAATCTATTTGATTATACTCATGAGTTATGATACAGGGACAACAAAAAAGGGAGCGTTTAAAATGCATGGGAAAAACAGGAAGTGTTTTATTATGATTTATGCATTTACACCTCATATTCATATTGTGTTGTATATGAATTATTACATGCTCATGTTTTGGGGTTGTCCTTGTAGGTACTTTTTGGCATGATAGAAAAGGGCTAAAGGAAGAACACTCTTGATAAATGTAGGACGGGGATACTTTTGTATAGTGTCTACTCTAGGAGTAGTGTAAAGCTATAGTGAAAACATTCATTTGATTGGGAATGTAACTAACCCACTTGATAGTCCTTATTTTGGCATGTAACTCTTAAGGCTCATAGTCTCAACACGATTATTTTACTCTGATAATTTATATTAGCTCTAATTATGCCCTTAATCCGCAATTAAGGAACTAGGGTCCTTACAGATTATGTTTGTGAGATTGAATATCATCCAGGAAAGGCTAATCTTACAGCAGATGCCTTGAGTCGAAAAGTGTGATGCCCCGAAATTAATTAATTGCAATCAAGGCATTAATTATGTTTATATGATGAATCATGTGTTGATGGATTTATGTGTTGGGTATTAAGATGTTAACATGATTTAATTATGTTGATTTTTAAATATGAGGAGGATGTGATTTTAGATGAAGTTTGGAGCATTTTTGTAAAATGCTTTTAAAATACTATGTTGGAGCATTTTATACATCATGTTAAGTTTGGGGTACATTTTTAATTAAATTAAGACAACCCCTTTTAATCCCTTACCCACCACTTTAACCCCTCTATACCTTTCACTTTATTAAAAATCCCCAAAATCACTTCCCAACCCCAAACCCTCCCATTTTCGAGTTCCACCAAAAGAGGAGAAGAAAAGTTCCACAAAAACTTTGTTTGTGTGATCTTTGCTAGGATTTGGAGCCTACAAGAGGTATGGAACCATTCCTATAAGTTTTATGATGTTTGGTGTTGAAATGGGTTAAGTTTTTGATGTTTTATGTGGGTTTGTTTGGGTATGTGTTGTTTATGGTTGGGGTATGATTTTTGAAGTGTTTTAAGTGGGTTTTAGTGGGTTATGTTGTTATTGTTATTGTTGGAAAGTTTGGTGTTGAAAGGTATGAAGATGAGCTTGCAAATGCACATGGAAATGGAGAAATCGCGGCACTGTAAGTGGCGATCGATCGCTACAAAAGCAGCGATCGATCGCCGAGAGGCAGTACGCGAAGATGAGCTCAGGCGATCGATCGCCTCAAATGGCGCGATCGATCGCCAACATCCAGTAGCCAAATAAGCATCAGGCGATCGATCGCCTCATTTTGAGCGATCGATCACCGCTAAGTGAAAAATCAGGCGATCGATCGCCTCATTTTGAGCGATCGATCGCCACTGTTCAAAAGATGAAAAATGTTGATTTTTGTTGAATTTTTGGTATTGGGCTATTGTTTAGCTTCTAATATCAATTTGTATGGTTATGTAGAACCGTCCCAGGTACCCACGACTTCAAGGAGATAAAGTTCTACGATTTCTCCTTCTTTTGGAATTAAGGTACGTAAGAAACGTACGAGCATCGGACGGTAAACCATACCCTTACATATTATGATGACGTTACGATGATGATGTTTATGATGATGTTATGATGATGATATTTATGATGATGTTATGATGATGATATTTATGATGATGTTACGATGATGATGTTTATGATGATGTTTATGATGACGTTATGATGAAGATGTTTATGATGATGGTTACGATGATGATGTTTATGATGATGTTATGATGATGATGTTTATGATGACGTTTATGATGATGAAGTTTATGATAAGGTCATACGACGTGTATGATTGGGTAAGACGCCCGCGTGGTAAGATGCCACCCAAAGTATGTGAGTGGGTAAGATGCCCCCGTGGTAAGATGCCACGTAATGTTTATGATATGGTAAGACGCCATATGATTGGGTAAGATGCCCATGTGGTAAGATGCCACACGATGATTATGATATGGTAAGATGTCATACAATGGGGTAAGATGCCCTAATATATGAATAAGAGTCAGGGATAACAAAGGAAGTCGAAGGACGACCAATAATCTTTACTTAACTAGGATGATATGCATTATTGTATGCTTTTGATATAATGTTAAGTAAATATGTATATGCTCACGATGTGTTATCCCTGTAGGTACACTTTTGGACCGAGGGCCTAGGGTCGGGTTGAGGAGGTGAGCTAAAGGAAGCAAGATGAATGTAGGATGCAGGATTTTTGATAGTCGCTACTCTAGGAGTAGTGTAAACCTATAACTTAAACATTCATTATTGGGAATGTAATTAAAAGCTTTTGAAAATTTTATTTTGGCCTGTAATCTTCTTAGCTCAAGCTACAACCGGAACCCTTAATAGGTTATAAATGCATGTTCTGTCCATTATATGTGTACTAATTGATGTTAAGGTAGGAAGACCCTACAAAAAGTACATCATACAGCTGATGAGATGATTCAGTTATCTGCCTTGATGACTTCTTGTTGTACTTTGGGTTATGAGTTTGATGTGGAAACAGTGCCAGTACGGGTATCAACATTATTGGTTGAACCTGATATTTTTGAGAAAATCAAGACAGCACAAAATACTGATGATGAGGTACAACAATGGAAGAACATGATAAATCAAGGACAAACATCTCAATATATACTTGCAAGTGATGGAATTCTTAAATACAGAAACTGTTGGGTAGTACCTGCTTCATTGGGATTACGTCAAGAACTACTACAACGTGCTCATTGTAGTAGATACAGTATACATCCTGGAGGAAAGAATATGTATCATGATTTACGTACCCAATTTTTGTGGAAACGCATGAAACAGGATGTGTTGAACTTTGTAAAATGGTGTTTAGTCTGTCAACAAGTAAAAGCAGAAAGACAGAAACCAGGAGGTGAATTACACAGTTTGGAAATTCCTCAGTGGAAATGGGAACATATCACAATGGATTTTGTGACTCATTTGCCACAGACGTCTTCTGGTTGTGATGCCATTTGGGTGATCGTTGACCGACTCACCAAAGTATCTCATTTCGTGCCATATTGTATGACATTTACGTATCTACGAATGGCACAGTTGTACATTCAACATGTAGTGAGACTACATGGTATACCAGTTTCCATTGTGTCGGATAGAGATCCGAGATTTACTTCTCATTTTTGGGAAGGGTTACAGACAGCATTGGGAACTGAAGTGCGGTTGAGTACAGCATATCATCCTCAGACAGATGGACAAACAGAGCGTACGATACATGTAAGTAACCCCATGAGCATACAACGCAGCGGAATAAAATTTTGGGATTACAAACCAGCGATCTATACATAGGGATTCATATCGGATTAGAGAATTACAAGTGTCTTACCCTTGTAGCGCGTTTGAAGCAGAATCCACGGAGCTGCACCACGTCCTACGCCTTCTCCGAGTCACTAAGCAAAACTCGATTGGTTTTGCCTCAACGGTATCCACACGATCAAATCAGGTGAAGGGATGGATTAATAACACGTTGCTAGACAAGTTATTAATCCGATACACGAAGCTAACTCGATTCACAATCGAAGATGGCACGAAAAATCACCAAGAACCACACGGCTATGATAGAGCCGAGAGTTCAACTTGGTGCGGCCGAGAGCTTCCTTTGGGTGGCTAGGTTTTGTTCTTTTGATCTTGTCTTGCAATTAAAAACCTTGCAATGATATTAAATATGATTAATTAAAGGCTTTCTTAAAGCTTCATGGGCTTAAGCCCATGATTTAATTAATCCTTATGATTATTAATTAAGACTCCTCTTAATTATTTAATTCATCCCATGAATTTAATTTTCCCTTCTCGATTTAATCTTTTGTGCGACCCGATAGGATCTCGTAATGTTGGCAGTGACATAAAATCTCATTTTATGTCGCAAGCATCGAGCGGTATCTAGCAACACATCGATGCTACCCAAATTACGAGAATGTCAATGACTCGACATAACCTTTAGAACTTGTGATAATATTAATCATGTAACTTAATCCCTTTGTCCTTTGTGTTTAGATTGAACACGAGTCATGGAATAGTCATACTCGTATATTCAATCTCTATTTCTTGATCCCCAAGTAGAACTAGAATAAACGATTAAGCTCGATATCTCATATCGACTCATTCGAGCATGGCCATGCATTTTAGTTCTCACTTGATCAAGGGCCAAACACATCTCCTGTTATATAGGAGGGACAAATCCTATCTCGATCAGTCAACATCCCTCTACATAATTCGTAGTGTATCCAATAGTCGCCTTTATAGTATACCCTGTTACGGGTAACGTTTGACGATATCAAGATACATAACTCCTTATGTTGGGATCTCTGATGATCACAAGTCGTAAGGATTACATACATTATTATCACTATGAGAATTGCATATGACGATCATATAACTATCCATGTTGCATTCTCATGGTGGGTCTGTTCAGTACATCGTTCTCTAACATGTACCCATATGTTGATTTGATATCTCATATCAATGAACAATTCATCGATCAACATATACTAGTCTCTACGTATTATCATTATCCCTTTCATGATAATACTTGACTAGGAACTTCTTTAAGAATAATACAATATTATTCTAAGGACATTAACATATATATTAATTCACAATGCACAGTTAAAAGAATAATATATAATAATGAATTGCCATTCATAAATCCATAAACATTGTATGTCTTAAACAATCATCTAATGACTTGTCTTAGGGCATATCCCAACAAATCTCCCACTTGCACTAAGACCACTCAGACATATACCTAATGCCTAGAGATCTAGTATGACGATCATGCTTCTGCTGTGACAGCGGCTTCGTCAATGGGTCAGATACATTATCATCAGTTGGTACTTTGCATATTTTAACATCTCCCCTTTCAACGATTTCTCGAATGAAATGGAAACGCCTAAGTATGTGCTTGGATCTTTGGTGAGATCTTGGTTCCTTAGCCAATGCGATCGCTCCATTGTTGTCACAATAGAGTTCTATCGGATCTTTAATGCTAGGCACCACTTCAAGTTCAGAAATGAACTTCCTCATCCAAACAGCTTCCTTTGCTGCATCCGAGGCAGCAATATACTCAGCTTCCGTTGTAGAATCGGCTACTGTTTCTTGCTTTGAACTCTTCCAGCTCACAGCACCCCCATTTAGGCAATACACATATCCAGATTGCGATCGAAAATCATCTTTGTCGGTTTGGAAGCTAGCATCAGTGTAACCCATTACATTGAGCTCTTCCTCACCTCCATAAATCAAGAATGTATCCTTAGTCCTTCTCAAGTACTTCAGGATATTCTTGACAGCAATCCAGTGACCTTCACCTGGATCAACTTGATATCTGCTCGTCATGCTCAAAGCATACGATACATCGGGACGAGTACATATCATGGCATGCATGATAGATCCAATAGCTGACGCGTATGGAATCTTACTCATGCGTTGTCTCTCATCTGGTGTTGAAGGACAATGTTCATTCGAGAGATAAATACCATGTGTCATAGGCACGAATCCTTTCTTGGATTCTTGCATGCTAAACCTTTTTAGCACCTTGTCTATGTACGTACTTTGAGTTAGACCAAGAAGCCTTCTCGATCTATCTCTATAGATCTTGATTCCTAATACATAGGTGGCTTCTCCTAAATCTTTCATCGAAAAGCAGTTCCCTAGCCAAATCTTTACAGATTGCAAGGCAGGGATATCATTTCCAATAAGAAGTATGTCATCTACATACAACACTAGGAAAATGATTACGCTCCCACTGACCTTCTTGTAGACACAAGGTTCATCTTCATTTTTGATAAAACCAAACTCTTTGATTGCATCATCAAAACGAAGATTCCAACTCCGAGAAGCTTGCTTCAATCCATAAATGGATCGTTGTAGCTTGCATATCTTTCCAGCATCCTTTGGATCGACAAAACCCTCGGGCTGTGTCATGTACACATCCTCGAGCAGATTTCCATTAAGGAAAGCTGTTTTGACATCCATCTGCCAGATTTCATAATCATGAAATGCAGCTATTGCAAGTAAGATCCTTATGGATTTAACCATGGCCACTGGTGAAAAGGTTTCATCATAGTCAATACCATGAATTTGTTTGAATCCTTTTGCAACCAGCCGACCTTTATAGGTTTGTACGTTACCATCCATATCGGTCTTTTTCTTGAAAATCCATTTGCACCCTATGGGTCGTACCCCTTCAGGTGGATCAACCAAAGTCCATACTTGGTTTGCATACATGGATTCCATCTCAGATTTCATGGCCTCTTGCCATTTCTCAGAATCATTGCCCATAATAGCTTGTTGATAAGATGACGGCTCATCCTCATCAATAAGTAGTAAGTCACCTTGTTGAGTCACAAGAAATCCATATCTCTGTGGCTCCCGGTGTTCTCTTACAGACCTACGCTGGGCTTGTGTCTCTTGAGCAGGTACTTCTTCCACAACAGCTTGTGGTGCCTGCTCTGTTTCCATCTCAATCTCAGGTTCAGTGTTTTCTTGTGGTTGAACTTCACTAAGTTCTATTTTTCTCCCACTGGTTTTTCTAGAAATAAATTCTCTTTCAAGAAATACACCAGTCCGAGCAACAACTACTTTGTTCTCGGTGGGATAATAGAAATAGTACCCTTTCGTTTCCTTAGGATACCCCACAAATAAACACTTATCAGATTTGGGTCCAAGTTTGTTAGTGGCGTGACGTCTAACGAAAGCCTCACAACCCCAAATCTTCATAAAAGACATACTAGGACGCTTCCCAGTCCATATCTCATATGGTGTCTTTTCCACTGATTTAGATGGAACACGGTTCAGTAAGAAAATCGTTGTTTCTAGAGCGTGTCCCCAAAACGATATCGGAAGATCTGCATGACTCATCATTGATCTAACCATGTCTAACAAGGTTCGATTTCTCCTCTCGGATACACCATTCCATTGTGGAGTATACGGAGGAGTGAGTTGTGGGACTATCCCACACTCCTTTAGATAGTCATGAAACTCTTGGCTTAAGTATTCACCTCCTCGATCTGATCGAAGGATTTTGATACTTTTGCCAAGTTGGTTTTGTACTTCATTCTTGAAATCTTTGAACTTTTCAAAGGTTTCATGTTTATGTTTCATTAGGTACACATACCCATATCTACTGAGGTCATCAGTAAATGTAACGAAGTATTGAAAACCACCTCTAGCTTGCGTACTTATTGGTCCACATACATCACTATGTATTAGTCCCAATAAAACATTTGCCCTTTCAACATGTCCCTTGAAAGGGGCTTTAGTCATCTTGCCCATTAAACAAGATTCGCATGTTTCATATGATTCAAAATCAAATGAATCTAATACTCCATCCTTATGAAGTTTAGATATGCGGTTCTCGTTTATGTGGCCCAAGCGACAGTGCCAGAGATAAGTCGGATTACAATCATTATTTTTAATCCTTTTAGTATTTATGTTATAGATAGGCATATCAAGATTTAATACATAAAGACCATTCACCATTTGTGCACTAGCATAAAACATATCATTTAAATAAATAGAACAACAATTGTCCTTTATTATCAATGAAAAACCATACTTGTCTAAACAAGAAATAGAAATAATGTTTTTAGTAATTGAAGGCACAAAATAACAGTCTTTTAAAATCAGTGATAAACCAGAAGGTAAAGCTAAATGATAATCTCCTATAGCTAATGCAGCAACTCTTGCTCCATTTCCAACTCGGAGATCAACTTCACCTTTCGCCAATGTCCTACTCCTTTTGAGATCCTGCACATTTACACAAATGTGAGATCCACATCCAGTATCTAATACCCATGATGAAGAAGTAGATAAATTGACTTCTATAACAAAAATACCTGAAGCGGAAGTCACACTTCCTTTCTTTAGATCCTCCAGATATACTTTGCAGTTCCTTTTCCAATGGCCGGTCTCACCGCAATGGAAACAGTTCCCTTCCTTTGCTATCCCTCCCTTTGGTTTCAGTGCATAAGACTTTGGCTTAGATTTAGCAAAGACCTTCTTTGCTTTCTTGTTGCCTTTAGCTTTGGCCCTTCCTTTGCCTTTATTCACAATAAGGACATTTGTGGCCTTAGTCTTCTTAGTATTTGCTTCATATGTTCTCAACATACCAAGCAACTGGGGCAGAGTCTTTTCCATATCAGTCATATTGTAATTTACTACAAATTGACTGAAGCTCTCCGGCAACGATTGCAAGATTACATCGGTGGCCAACTCTTGGTCCAATGGAAAACCTAGCTTGTCCAGATTCTCAATGTACCCAATCATCTTGAGCACATGAGTTCCAACTAAGCTTCCCTCTACCATCCTGCACTGGAATAACGCTTTAGAGACGTCATACCTCTCTTGTCTAGCTTGCTGTTGGTACAACTGCTTTAAGTGTTCGATCATATCGAACGCCTCCATTTCCTCATGTTGCTTCTGAAGCTCAGAGTTCATGGTGGCAAGCATGAGGCACCCAACATCAAGTGCGTCACTCTGATGCTTCTTGTAAGCATCTTTTTCGGTTCTTGTAGCCGTTAGGGGAGGTTCCTCAGCGGGTAAGGGTTCCTCTAGGACATATTGTTTCTTTTCTTGTTTGAGGACTATCCTCAAGTTCCTATGCCAGTCTAGGAAATTCGTCCCATGTAGTTTGTCCTTCTCAAGGACCGATCGTAGTGATAAAGTGCAAGTAACGTTGTTAGTTGCCATGGATATCTACAATATAAATATGCAAATAAGTTTATGATTTAAATCATTTAACATGGTCTTATATTAAATGATACTCCCACTATTTTGTTTGAAAAATATCAACCCTCGAAACCTTTAGTGGGCCAAGATCCATATTTCACTTAATCTTGAGTTAGCTTTGGCTAATCGCCCAAGACTCGGTTATTTAGGTAGACAACACTTTGTCAATTACATCACATATAATTCTTGGATAGTTGGACGAACAACGCTTTGTTCAATTCATCAAATGAATTAAAATCCAACCCATGCCTCTAGGTTCCCAATCCTATTGAGATAACCTAGTTAAGTCGTACCCAATTAAAGTATAACGGATATCACTTTTATCCTTTCGCGCCTTACTAAGATTGCCACGGTGCTTTGCTTTGGCAAACCCACACATGTACAATCGAAGTTATTGACGAGTACTTTTATTTGGAAGGCATCTAAAACTTAATATTTTAGAGGGATTTATTGATCTCATGATTAATTTGATAATTTAAAATATGTCCACTACATATAGTTGTATACATATCTACATATATGTGTAATACTATTATCAAACTAAAACATAAGCTAATCATGCATCAACATACATAATTAAAACGTGACATGGTTATAGCCCCTACTAATGAGTTTCTCAAGCCAATGAGAAACTCCTATGAGTCAACCTAAGGTAACTTCATAAGCTCCTTCCTTTGGCTCCAATTTGTGAATGGCCTCCTCATCCCGGCACGATGCTCCATCTTCATTGATCACCATCAATAAAATAAACTATACTATTTACAAGATATAGAATTCCTCAATTCACATTCGAGGGGAACATAGGGGAGGGATTACATTTAGAATAAAATAGAGAAAGGCACGACTCGCAGGTCGTATTATAAATTACAATCATTCACAAATCCTATCTAATAGGTCAAAGGGCTATAACCACGCACCATGCTCAAACAACACATAAAGCATGCATTAACATTTAATTAATTAAATTCTAAACATTTTAAATTTAATTTTAATTAAAACTGTAATATAATTTTTGAAAAATTATCGTACGCTCGGGACATCACATGCCACGAACTAAAGCGACTAAAACACGAACCACCATGGTTCGAACCAAAACCCACGGCTGGACCAATAGTGGGCCTAGGGTTCGAAACCCTAGCCCATGGCCGAGCCATGGTCCATGCGGCGGCTTGGGTGCGGCGCTGCTAGGGTTCCAAACCATAGCCGCCTTGCACCATGTTGATTCTATCGAGCCAACTTGCACCTTTTTCAATACTTTATCGAGCCAATAGAGTTCAAAACCCTAGATAGTGCGACGGCTTGACCCATGCTCGAGCCAGGGTCCGAACCCTAGCCCTTAAGCGGCGGCCGAGAGGCTTATGTGACTAGGGTTCAAAACCCTAGCCTATTGAAACGGCGGCCGAGCCATGGTGACTAGGGTTCGAAACCCTAGCACCTAGGTGGCGTTGGCCGTGAGCCATACTTGAGCTAATGTTCCGGTTTTTGATCACGAATTATCATATATTTCGATCCGTCAATTATATCATATATATTATCATACGATGATTTTCACAAAATTGATTTTTCCATATCATATATGAAATACAGTTTTAAATAGCATGCAATATAAATTCTAACATGATTAAACTATTTAACCACATAAATCCGATATGAGCCTTGAACCTGGCTCTGATACCACTGTAAGTAACCCCATGAGCATACAACGCAGCGGAATAAAATTTTGGGATTACAAACCAGCGATCTATACATAGGGATTCATATCGGATTAGAGAATTACAAGTGTCTTACCCTTGTAGCGCGTTTGAAGCAGAATCCACGGAGCTGCACCACGTCCTACGCCTTCTCCGAGTCACTAAGCAAAACTCGATTGGTTTTGCCTCAACGGTATCCACACGATCAAATCGGGTGAAGGGATGGATTAATAACACGTTGCTAGACAAGTTATTAATCCGATACACGAAGCTAACTCGATTCACAATCGAAGATGGCACGAAAAATCACCAAGAACCACACGGCTATGATAGAGCCGAGAGTTCAACTTGGTGCGGCCGAGAGCTTCCTTTGGGTGGCTAGGTTTTGTTCTTTTGATCTTGTCTTGCAATTAAAAACCTTGCAATCATATTAAATATGATTAATTAAAGGCTTTCTTAAAGCTTCATGGGCTTAAGCCCATGATTTAATTAATCCTTATGATTATTAATTAAGACTCCTCTTAATTATTTAATTCATCCCATGAATTTAATTTTCCCTTCTCGATTTAATCTTTTGTGCGACCCGATAGGATCTCGTAATGTTGGCAGTGACATAAAATCTCATTTTATGTCGCAAGCATCGAGCGGTATCTAGCAACGCATCGATGCTACCCAAATTACGAGAATGTCAATGACTCGACATAACCTTTAGAACTTGTGATAATATTAATCATGTAACTTAATCCCTTTGTCCTTTGTGTTTAGATTGAACACGAGTCATGGAATAGTCATACTCGTATATTCAATCTCTATTTCTTGATCCCCAAGTAGAACTAGAATAAACGATTAAGCTCGATATCTCATATCGACTCATTCGAGCATGGCCATGTATTTTAGTTCTCACTTGATCAAGGGCCAAACACATCTCCTGTTATATAGGAGGGACAAATCCTATCTCGATCAGTCAACATCCCTCTACATAATTAGTAGTGTATCCAATAGTCGCCTTTATAGTATACCCTGTTACGGGTAACGTTTGACGATATCAAGATACATAACTCCTTATGTTGGGATCTCTGATGATCACAAGTCGTAAGGATTACATACATTATTATCACTATGAGAATTGCATATGACGATCATATAACTATCCATGTTGCATTCTCATGGTGGGTCTGTTCAGTACATCGTTCTCTAACATGTACCCATATGTTGATTTGATATCTCATATCAATGAACAATTCATCGATCAACATATACTAGTCTCTACGTATTATCATTATCCCTTTCATGATAATACTTGACTAGGAACTTCTTTAAGAATAATACAATATTATTCTAAGGACATTAACATATATATTAATTCACAATGCACAGTTAAAAGAATAATATATAATAATGAATTGCCATTCATAAATCCATAAACATTGTATGTCTTAAACAATCATCTAATGACTTGTCTTAGGGCATATCCCAACAATACAGACGCTTGAGGATATGTTGCGTGCCTGTGTATTAGAGTTTGATACCTCTTGGCAAGAGTCGTTGCCATTAGTGGAATTTTCATATAATAACAGTTATCAATCTAGTATACAGATGCCAACCTTTGAGGATCTGTATGGACGACGATGTAGATCGCCATTGTATTGGGATAATGTGGATCAATCTTCCTTACATGGACCGGATATGATTCTTGAAATGGAAGAAGAAGTAAAGTTGATTCGATTGAAACTTAAAGCTGCCCAGGACCGACAGGATGCTTATGCCAATAAGCGTCGTGGACCACTTGAATTTCAAGTTGGTGATCGTGTATTCTTGAAAATCTCACCTTTTAAAGGTGTAGTATGATTTGGTAAACGTGGGAAGCTGTCTCCACGATACGTTGGTCCGTATGAAGTATTGCAACGTATTGGTACGTTGGCATATCGTTTGGCACTACCACCAGCCTTGAGTAGTATTCATGATGTCTTTCATGTTTCATTATTGAGGAAATATGAACCAGATCCAAGTCATGTATTACAGTTACCTGATGTACAATTGGATACAGATGTATAGTATGAGGAACGACCAGTTATGATCCTGGATCGAGCTGAACGCAGGTTGCGTAATAAAGTGATTCCTATGGTTAAGGTATAGTGGGACAGAAGGGGTGTCGAAGAGGCAACATGGGAGACGGAGCAGCATATGATACGACAGTATCCTGAGTTGTTTACTCGTATGATTTTACAGTTTTATGATACTGTTGGTACATCAGTTGTAAGGACCCCAAGCCCTTAAACCTTGATTAGTGTATTAACCACTATGTGTGGTACATGCTTTCTATAAAATGTCAATCGGGAAGCTCTGATGATACTTAATCATTGCCTGTCAATAAAAGACTCATATGTTTGCCCTTTACCAACCCCTTGGTGCCACTTTTCACATTGTAAACTTTTGCAAAAATTTGGGCAGAGTCTCCCCATAAATAGAGCTATCCCAAAACAGAGTACAACACATAACAAAATTCCCGGCCAGGGAACACATAATACTCAACAGAAAGCAGTAATACAAGTAGATTCCCAGCCAGGGAAGACACCACACATATGTCAACAAAAGTGGGTTCCAACACCCACATAATACACCAATGACTCTCATATCATTCTAGCAATTCAACCTAATTGCATGCAACCTTAAATGAAAGAGAGAAAGGCTCATGCCTTTATATACAATCCATATACAAGTATAATCGTGCTCACATGCGAGCATCATGAATATGAATATGTATAAATCATCAGGTGTATATATAGGTACTCTATACGATACCGTGCTCCATCAAGCCCTGGTACCACGATCCTGGGAGTACCTCAAATCAACAGCTCGAGCTCAGCTCCATAGCCATCGATGTACCTGTCCACCTGTCCCAACAGAGACAGCCCCCAACGGGGTGAGCATACCAATACACAAAATCCCATAATCATAATAATGAAATTCATAATTTACAACAAAGGTAAATGCTAATGAATTTAAATGATACTCCCTGGATGGCAACATCCTCATCCGGGATTCCGTGTACTGTCCCTGTTCTCACAACATCAAACTCATCAAATCTCATAAATCAGTAAATCAACACATTGATTTACACATCGCATGCCTGATCCTCGAATATCAACATATAGTGATTACAAATTCATTAAACATGCAATTACAGATATCACAATATCTAATACTGATTTCACAACCTTGCTATCAATCACAGATAGCTCAAATGCCTTAGCATTTATTTTACCAATCCTTCATTATACTTAGACATCTCAAGTGTCTTATAATGAATACATGAGTCTACAAACCTAGACATCTCAAATGTCTTATAATGAATACACGATTCTACGAACTTAGACATCTCAAATGTCTTACGAAGAATACATGATTTTACAAACCTAGACATCTCAAATGTCTCATAATATAGTCATATAAACCCAGTACCCCATATATCATGCAAGAGTCATCCTACTCTAGTGTCACGCACGCTACAAGCGGCGATATCAAGATTTGGGTCATTCCTTGGCTATATCAACATATATATATAACCATACGCAAAACATTCAATGCAATCAAAAACACCTTATGCATTTCACATATATATAGTAATGCTCGTACGTCGCACGTACCTTAAATCTCCGAAGTCCGAGCCAAGCCTTGCTCGAGTTCCATGCCCCGAGGAATGATGTGCTAACACGATAAACAATTCACCATTATTTACGAACATGTAACCTATGCTCAAGCACACCCATATCCCTCACAACATTGTCAATACACGACAATTATCCTCTTAAAAGACCCGGGGCAGGGTACATGCAGGGAAGGAAATAAATGAGACAATCGAAATTTGTTCAAGAATGCCCTACAAAAATCGAACCTTAATCTCACAATTTCGAACCCAATAATTCCATAATTCATCTAAAATGTGAATTAATCAATCCATAGCATGAATAATCATCCTACATGCCAAACCCCCAAATTTGAAATCCAAATCCCTAAAATTCGAAACCCAAGCCCCTAAAATTCGAAATCCAAGAAGCATCATAATGCATCTACAACATGAATTTATCAATCCATAACAAGAATCACCACAACCCTTCCAAAACCCCCAAATTCGAACCCACTTCATGCATACAACCAAAATTTCGAACCAATCCCACCAACAACAATAATCCGAACAAATCGAACACAAAAATGGCAGGGAATTGCACGAAAATAACGAAAAAGGGGTTAGGATGATTACCCAAACGAAAATCGGAAGAAATCGGACCAAAATCGAAGAACCCTAGAAATTGGGGATCGGCGCACATCCGCAAAATCCGACTTCCACACGCGATGAAACTTCGAATTGATGGAGGGGAAAGAAGCGCCTCGCCGAGACGATGCCGTGGGTAGGTCGCACGCGCCGATCGGCGGCCGGACGGCGGCTGGCGGAGCGCCTGAAACGGCGGGGGTCCTGTAGCAGACGGGAATCGCGCGGGAGAGAGAGGGAGGAAAACTTTGGGGCTTAAATGAAATTCTCTTAAAATCTTGGGTTCAAATGGTATTTATAGCAAAAATACCCCGAAAAATTAATAGCCCCACAAATACATCATGATTCCTTAAAAATCATCTGTTTTTCAAAAACTCTCTCTCTAACTCCAAAATCCCCTACCGGTGCTCACCCAGCACCCGAGATCCCGAGACACATTAAAAACCCAACTCTTAGGTTTTACACCGTAATGTGAATACAATCTCAACCTCTGGATCCAACGATCCCAACTACCCAAATAAACGAGCCCAGAAGGCCCAACACCTCGATTAGATCCCAAATCGCCACGTAAAACCACTTTAGGGATTATTAATACTACGGGATTAACACCTATAATCCCTGGTCATCACAATATCCCCCACTAAAAGAATTTCGTCCTCGAAATTAGCACTGGTGTATCACGTAACACCCAGGCTGCACAACAACATGAAGCCATAACATCGATTCCTGACCATATCAGAATCGTATTAATAAACGCGAGGATACTTACCTCTCATCTAATCTCTGAAACAGAGCGACATACCATAACCAACATAACACCCAAGAGGTAAAACGTACCTCGATGCGGGTCATCCCAAAAGTCAGCCTCTCATGACTGCAAATCAACCAATACTTACGACTGTAGATCGGACAGTCATCCTTCGTTCTAATACAACAGTACGAACACGTCCCGATGACACCTCAACCGTAAGAACGTTGACCTCGTGTCAAACTCTGGAGTGGAATAGACTTCCAGATCCATCATAACGTCAAAGAGCGTCAGCACAACTCAACGCTAACAGTCCAAAAGCAGTTAGTCAACTGAAACTGCAAGGATTCGAATCGCTCTTGATTCTATCGAAGATATCATCCAATGATATTTTACTATGACTTACGATGTCTAACATACATCGTTACGAAGGAAACACTAGTACAACCACGGTGTACCCATATCAAACCTGGTTTCCACTTCAAACTTCCTCCATCGAAGGAGTAGTCGCCTCATTGCAACTTAATTTGGGCAACTCACGGCCACAAATTCAAACAAAAGACATCTCACAAGATGTCCACCTCCGGATGTTCCAAGAATCACGTCCTGATCATAAATAACAACCGAGACTCCGCAGAGTTTACATTTCTTAAGGGGCATGCAATAAACCCATTGCATCCGCAACGCTTGTGTCGTCAGCGACACTCAACCAATCCGAAATCCTGCCATCCCTTGAAAATCCTCGGATTTAACAATCCAAACTTGGGAAGGCTGTCGCATAACTCGAAGGAAAACACCAATAAGGGAAATACCTTAACCCTCACAAGAAAATCCCTCCTCAAGGGAGTCAACTAACTTCACGATCATTCCTCATAATCATCGTGCCATGGAGATTCCCAATCTCAAGGTGTTCCATATCTCTCATCATAGATTTAACCATCCAAAAAAATAGCATAACTCTATGCTTAACAGAGAGGAAATCAATAACTGGCATCCGTATACTCACCGGTATACCTGCCTAAGCACTGATGTCGCATGCATACTCAATGCACTCGGCTCGGGTATCTACCACATATCCCTAAGCCCCAAACACAACCGTCAATTCTGAGTCATTCCTTACTCAGTGGAGGATGAAAATCGACGATTAACAATACACGGTGTGATTCCCAAGATCAACACCACTTGCACCAACTTACCGAATCTTTCAAGATTCCCAAATAGGTATAATACTACCTCCTTCCTCGCAAGGGAAATGCCATCGAACTCGAGATCCACAAGTCTCGAACCATCGTTCGGAAAAACTGGATACAATAACACCCATTGTATCCCAATACACGGGTTCCTTTAGATTGAGTCAATAACAACCTGATGACTCTCTTGTTGGTACTCCAACATCCTGAGCTGTCCCAGACAAGTCTCCAAGATTAAACATAAACGTATACACGTTTCAGCGAGGCACGCACAACCTCAAATGATGTGGTGACTACTAGAGTCCACCACGATCCACATCGCATCACCTTACGATTTGCCAAACTTGGTTCCAACGAGCAGTGTAACGGCTCTAGCAAGCCCATCATGGTGCTACACACACGCGGCAGACAACCTAGTCTCTGCCTCTTTAGGTTTACCTCAAACCTACCAATAAGACGGACGTTTCCACATGGTATAACATACTATGGGAGGAAAACTCAATAGAGTAATGGGTCTTTATCCAACATTCCTCAATGCCGATACACCCTGGACAACCCAATGTCCCTATGTACTTAACATAACCTGATCCTACTCCCTTAGGACCCATCCTACACCCTCAAGGGTGGTGTGATCATGTCCACCACATGTCACATCGACAGCAAGCGAGTACTTTCCTCCATGATTACTCCTGTCGTCAAATCACATGGCCAAAAGCCATTCCAACGAGCATACCTCAAGGGTATCACCACTCGTAAAATGATCCCCCAATCGTAAGCTGCGGTACAATCACATGTACAGCGCATCCAACCATTCCTCGAGCAACCCGCTCGGTATAAGGGTCACGTCCATCGGTGTCGCACACACCACCTTGTGCTCGGTACTGGCACCCAAGGCATACCACTGAATACGTATACTCAACGCATCGATCATCGTAACGATGATGCATGTCTAATAAGACATCTCCTACACCATCGTCATCGTCATCCCGTGACGACACATGCCAACTCATGGCATCTAAAACATTGCCCACTAGTGACGATACATGTACATCAGCGTATGTCATCCACTAACATGCTAGTAAAATAGGCATAATAAACATGTATATCAATGCATGCCAGCTACAATAAAGCTAATAAAATAGCAATATCTCATACCTCATCGCTAGTGATATAGCGTCATACCTGTCTCCGTCGCTCAATAATAGTGCGTAATCAGCACCCATCGCTCGAAGGCGGCAAAATCCTGTGCTGAGTACATAGCGGCAAAATCCCTCGCTATAGAATCGACGGCATGACACCTCGTCATATAATAAGTGGCATGAAACCTCGCTATATACCTGAGTATGAATCATCGTCCCCATAGTAGCGGAAAGAGGCATCGCTATCAATACACCTGGCGGAATGAACCATCGCCAATAGATATAGCGGAATGAACCATCGCTATAAATACACCTGGCGGAATGAACCATCGCCAATCAATATAGCGGAATGAACCGTCGCTATAAATACACCTGGCGGAATGAACCATCGCCAATAAATATAGCGGAATGAACCGTCGCTATCAATACACCTGGCGGAATGAACCATCGCCAATAGATATAGCGGAATGAACCATCGCTATCAATACACCTGGCGGAATGAACCATCGCCAATAGATATAGCGGAATGAACCATCGCTATAAATACACCTGGCGGAATGAACCATCGCCAATCAATATAGCGGAATGAACCGTCGCTATAAATACACCTGGCGGAATGAACCATCGCCAATAAATATAGCGGAATGAACCATCGCTATAAACCGTGTCCTCATAGAGAAATGAATATAAATCGACACAGCGGGACACATCACCGCTATCATCCGTGTCATCACATAGGAATGAATCATCATCCTAACAAGCGGCATCTCATCCTCGCTTCTTCATACAAGCGGTATCTCATCCTCGCTTCGTATGGCATACCCCGCCTCCATGTGCAAGCGAGCATCCCCGCCCGCTCCACATTTTTAGCGGTACAAGCATAAGCTTCTTCATACAAGCGGTATATCATCCTCGCTTCGTATGGAATACCCCGCCTCCATGTGCAAGCGAGCATCCCCGCCCGCTCCACATTTTTAGCGGTCAAGCGTAAGTATAAAAATTCTCACTGTCATAAGCAGGACTCCTGGAATGTGTAATCATCATTCCTTTTTATACTCCATATTTCCTGTAACCTGCAACCATCAGGGTTAACAACAATAGCCATATACGCTATGCATCCACATTCAATTCATAATAAAAACACATTATGAGAATGTATGGTTTCACAAATAAATGTCATGATATCCTTCTTTAAATCCTTATTTCATCCTGAGCCCTTATCATTAGTACATTTTAATGCTTCTTGCTACTCCAGGAAAGCGGAATTCTTCCTCGCTTCCACTGGACTTTAGCGTTGCTACTCCATGTAAGCGGAACTCTTCATCGCTTCCAATGGACTTTAGCGTTGCTACTCCATATAAGCGGGACTCTTCATCGCTTCATATGGACTTTAGCATAAGCCATTAAAATCCTTACTAAGATAACTTTGACTCAAGACATGCATATGCAAAAACAATGCACAATAACATATATCATAACCTCAATGCACCACTTTGCATTCATCATGTGTCAACAAGACAACGTAAAATACATGTTACCTCGGAAATATCCCTTTATCTGATTTTCTTAAAACCAGCTTCCTTGGCACATAACACACGGAGTGCCAGACATCCCCATAAATGTCATCCTATCGTGTTCCACACGATTCCTGCAACCACAATGGTTAGCAATACCACTTTTCATATCATAAGAGCACATAAACAATGTGTTATGTCATACAACATTAATGCCATCATGCATAAATATGTGCTATCAATAACTTCCTAGGCCCTTAACAGCCCCAATGAGCAACCACTGCTCTGATACCACTAATGTAAGGACCCCAAGCCCTTAAACCTTGATTAGTGTATTAACCACTATGTGTGGTACATGCTTTCTATAAAATGTCAATCGGGAAGCTCTGATGATACTTAATCATTGCCTGTCAATAAAAGACTCATATGTTTGCCCTTTACCAACCCCTTGGTGCCACTTTTCACATTGTAAACTTTTGCAAAAATTTGGGCAGAGTCTCCCCATAAATAGAGCTATCCCAAAACAGAGTACAACACATAACAAAATTCCCGGCCAGGGAACACATAATACTCAACAGAAAGCAGTAATACAAGTAGATTCCCAGCCAGGGAAGACACCACACATATGTCAACAAAAGTGGGTTCCAACACCCACATAATACACCAATGACTCTCATATCATTCTAGCAATTCAACCTAATTGCATGCAACCTTAAATGAAAGAGAGAAAGGCTCATGCCTTTATATACAATCCATATACAAGTATAATCGTGCTCACATGCGAGCATCATGAATATGAATATGTATAAATCATCAGGTGTATATATAGGTACTCTATACGATACCGTGCTCCATCAAGCCCTGGTACCACGATCCTGGGAGTACCTCAAATCAACAGCTCGAGCTCAGCTCCATAGCCATCGATGTACCTGTCCACCTGTCCCAACAGAGACAGCCCCCAACGGGGTGAGCATACCAATACACAAAATCCCATAATCATAATAATGAAATTCATAATTTACAACAAAGGTAAATGCTAATGAATTTAAATGATACTCCCTGGATGGCAACATCCTCATCCGGGATTCCGTGTACTGTCCCTGTTCTCACAACATCAAACTCATCAAATCTCATAAATCAGTAAATCAACACATTGATTTACACATCGCATGCCTGATCCTCGAATATCAACATATAGTGATTACAAATTCATTAAACATGCAATTACAGATATCACAATATCTAATACTGATTTCACAACCTTGCTATCAATCACAGATAGCTCAAATGCCTTAGCATTTATTTTACCAATCCTTCATTATACTTAGACATCTCAAGTGTCTTATAATGAATACATGAGTCTACAAACCTAGACATCTCAAATGTCTTATAATGAATACACGATTCTACGAACTTAGACATCTCAAATGTCTTACGAAGAATACATGATTTTACAAACCTAGACATCTCAAATGTCTCATAATATAGTCATATAAACCCAGTACCCCATATATCATGCAAGAGTCATCCTACTCTAGTGTCACGCACGCTACAAGCGGCGATATCAAGATTTGGGTCATTCCTTGGCTATATCAACATATATATATAACCATACGCAAAACATTCAATGCAATCAAAAACACCTTATGCATTTCACATATATATAGTAATGCTCGTACGTCGCACGTACCTTAAATCTCCGAAGTCCGAGCCAAGCCTTGCTCGAGTTCCATGCCCCGAGGAATGATGTGCTAACACGATAAACAATTCACCATTATTTACGAACATGTAACCTATGCTCAAGCACACCCATATCCCTCACAACATTGTCAATACACGACAATTATCCTCTTAAAAGACCCGGGGCAGGGTACATGCAGGGAAGGAAATAAATGAGACAATCGAAATTTGTTCAAGAATGCCCTACAAAAATCGAACCTTAATCTCACAATTTCGAACCCAATAATTCCATAATTCATCTAAAATGTGAATTAATCAATCCATAGCATGAATAATCATCCTACATGCCAAACCCCCAAATTTGAAATCCAAATCCCTAAAATTCGAAACCCAAGCCCCTAAAATTCGAAATCCAAGAAGCATCATAATGCATCTACAACATGAATTTATCAATCCATAACAAGAATCACCACAACCCTTCCAAAACCCCCAAATTCGAACCCACTTCATGCATACAACCAAAATTTCGAACCAATCCCACCAACAACAATAATCCGAACAAATCGAACACAAAAATGGCAGGGAATTGCACGAAAATAACGAAAAAGGGGTTAGGATGATTACCCAAACGAAAATCGGAAGAAATCGGACCAAAATCGAAGAACCCTAGAAATTGGGGATCGGCGCACATCCGCAAAATCCGACTTCCACACGCGATGAAACTTCGAATTGATGGAGGGGAAAGAAGCGCCTCGCCGAGACGATGCCGTGGGTAGGTCGCACGCGCCGATCGGCGGCCGGACGGCGGCTGGCGGAGCGCCTGAAACGGCGGGGGTCCTGTAGCAGACGGGAATCGCGCGGGAGAGAGAGGGAGGAAAACTTTGGGGCTTAAATGAAATTCTCTTAAAATCTTGGGTTCAAATGGTATTTATAGCAAAAATACCCCGAAAAATTAATAGCCCCACAAATACATCATGATTCCTTAAAAATCATCTGTTTTTCAAAAACTCTCTCTCTAACTCCAAAATCCCCTACCGGTGCTCACCCAGCACCCGAGATCCCGAGACACATTAAAAACCCAACTCTTAGGTTTTACACCGTAATGTGAATACAATCTCAACCTCTGGATCCAACGATCCCAACTACCCAAATAAACGAGCCCAGAAGGCCCAACACCTCGATTAGATCCCAAATCGCCACGTAAAACCACTTTAGGGATTATTAATACTACGGGATTAACACCTATAATCCCTGGTCATCACATCAGTACTGTACTGTAGGATTGTTGAGTTGCGTATCTATATATGCATGTTATGTATATGCATTTTCGAGGACGAAATTCAATAAGTAGTGGAGAAATGTCATGCCTCGATATGACATATACATGTGTTATATGTTTATTGTATTATGATTAATTACAGTATGATATGGACTCGGATTCGGATTGAACCGAACAGGAATAAAGCTATGTATGAATGACTTCTTATTGGAAAATAAAAGACATGTGAGAATCAAAGAAATGAGTTCATGACATGTACATATGATAGTGGGACTTAACATTACTATGTTATAGTGGAGAAAGAGACTTGAAGTGCATCACATAGCTGAATCTTCATTTGTTCTACATTTAACATGAATTTGGGAAGAATGTGAGTTGAATTTGAGGTGAGGAGGTTATATGAAGATAAAATCAGATTTATCTCACACAACACACCATAACTCACCTAGTAATCTCTACACATTTTCTTTCATTCTCTTGGACTTCTGATTGGAGTTGGACTTGCAAGAACAACAAGGAAGTATATAAGTGGTAAGGAAAGTAGAAATTCATGCTTTGTTATCATACTTGATGAATACATGTGCTTAGTGTAGCAATATTGAAGCATGTGAAGAAATACTTGCACATGAATGTTTATGAAGTTAAAGTGATCATATGAAATTATAAAATGATGGAAAGTTGTGTATATGATGCTAGTTATCTAGTGATCCAGTTGTTATGGTATGAACTAAGGTGTATGAGAAGAACCATGAAGATAAGCATCAAAATCACCATTGTTTTGAAAATCTGTTGTCGACCGATCGATCGCTAGACTTGTACCGATCGATCGGTAAAACAGGGAAAAGTAAGGCGGTTCATATACCGATCGATCGCTGAAAGAGACCGATCGATCGGTGAAATGCCGTAGCATTTTTGAGAAATTCAAACATTTGAGCGATCGATCGCTAGCTTCTGACCGACCGATCGCTAGGGTTGTCTGTTTGGACCGATCGATCGGTAGAGTGACCGATCGATCGGTAGACTTAATATGTTTTAAATTTGTAGCTTTTGATATTGATGCCTATGATAACATGATATATTATTGGCGTTGTTGTAACATCATCACAGGGGACGGAGCAACGAGGCAATTAGCCAGTGACGACTGATTTATCTTGTTTGTGTCGCTTTATAGGTACATATTGACATACGGATTATAGATATTGTGTGATGAAGTTATGAGATTGATATCATATGAATTGTGTTGTGTTGGTATCATATGATTGGTAATATCATTTGCATGTACATTCATGGATATCATGTGTTTGGAATGGATGAGGTATATGCTTTAGCATTAGAGGTATACGCCTGGTTTGGGTATATGCTCGGGTATGCTACATATACATTAGCATTAGAGGTATACGCCTGGTTTGGGTATATGCTCGGGTATGCTACATATACATTAGCATTAGAGGTATACGCCTGATTTGGGTATATGCTCGGGTATGCTACATATACATTAGCATTAGAGGTATACGCCTGGTTTGGATATATGCTCGGGTATGCTACATATACATTAGCATTAGAGGTATACGCCTGGTTTGGGTATATGCTCGGGTATGCTACAATGAGAGATATACGCCGGTTGTTTTGGGTATATACTCTGGCTATTATCACATATGAGTACGATACTATGATATGTATTGCTAATATGAAGATGTGAAGGGATTCCACTGACATATTGAGCTGAGATAGACATATCATATTGGTCTCGTGATAATAGAGTGATAGTTGAGACATGTCGACACGGTGCATTGGTTGATGCATGATACAGAACATTCACATTGGATTATTGTGCTTTATCATTGATATTGTGTTTTGATATTGCACTAAGATAATGGTTTATCTATACTCACATTGTGTGAATGTTTCTGTAGGATTGCATAGACGTGGGAAGACGGGATGTGAGTCATTTTCCGCTGCGAGCTGAACCACTGCCTAGGAGTTATCTTGGATTAGGTTGTTGCTTGTACATGTGATGTATAGTTGGTTAGGTTTTTATAACCCTTATAACAACTTAACTAGTCAGAAACTCTTAATCAGTGCATGTTTTTACTTAATTCAGACTCACGTATGTATGCTTAATTGATACATAATGGATTAAGTAACGAGGACTCCACACCTCCCCTCCCAGACAAAGACGAAAAGGAGATCGAGGAAGATGAACAAGAACAATTTTTGGAGATGATGATCCATGGAGAACCTTCAAGAAAATTTATTAGTTTTATTTACGCTTCAGCATCTTTGATTTAATCCTAGACAATAGTATTTTGTAATAGCAATTGTAAGGACAATTTAGTGATTTTGGAATAAATAGGCTTGTTGTATTCGAATTTCATATTTGGATTCAACGCCGATGTCACGCGCTCTGGTCTCGAGGTGTGACACTATTTCCTCCACTTTCATGCATTTGGACCTTGATTCCTGAAATATACAAATATATACCAAAACGCGTAATATTTTTCAGGAATCACTACAAAAACGCCCCTCTTATATCAAATCAAGTGTAAAAATCACACTTATCAACTCCCCCAAACTTAAACTTGATCGTCTCGAACATGAAATAAGATCACACAGTAGAGTTCAATATTAAAGATTCAAATAAACCAATTCACAGTCAATCATGTAACTCAGATATCTCACTTACAGACGAACAAAAATAAATCAGAAAATTTAACAAGTTGTGTTTTCTCCTAGATCAAGCAACATGTCTCCAAATCAGAACGTGCATGTGTGCTATTGTCACTTTCAAGTTTCATGCAATTTCCATAGATCAAATCATGCTAGGTAATGAAAGTTAAGATTATCCTTGAGCACCCCATAGTCCTATTTTCAAACACTTCTCCACTAATGTAGTCACTCCCTCAACTTGAATCAATAGGTCTTTTTAAGCTCGTAAAGTTAGGCCTAGGTGTTAGCTTTAAAGAAAAGATATGATAGCACAAAGAAGAGAGTATAAGCATGTAATGTTCATATTTTTAGCACAAAATTGAGCTTCTATTCTTTTTCTTTTAGCCTTGGCCACTTTGGGTCATATTTAGTCACTTTTTTTCCACAATGCTTTATCTATCTTTTTCTTTTCTCATTCATCAATTTTTTTTTTCAACAATAAGCTCAACCAAATGTAGCAATTCATGTGCATCTAATGAGAATCATTATACTCCCTTAGGGTAAGGATAAAAGTTTTCAATTTAAGCTCAAAAGTGAGCGGGTATAATGAGTTGCCAAAAAATATTGAATGGGGGCTAATAGTATGTTAAACATACTCCATTCTTTTTCAATAAAGCTCAAAAGTGGATACTAGGGATTGATGTAAACATGGTAATCTTGAAAGGCTCAAATTATCCAAAGATTGCCTAGATCATCTCCTATTCAAGTTCATGACTGTAAAATTTCGCCTTGAAGTGTCATCATCAAATAATTTCTAAGGTACTATAAGATGCTCAAAAACAATTCATCAAGTTTACAAAAAATTTCACTACTACAAATGCAATTCACAAGATTGTGACTCAAATGTGCTTATTAAATTCTTCATCTTAGACATGCTACTCAAGACAAGATATTCACAAACAAGTCTTACAATCATCAAAACTCAAGTTGACATGCATAGTGAGACTAATATCATCATGGAATAGTGTAATACCCCCGAAATGTCATGTAATTATGTGATATGATTATGTTCTACGATGATGAATTATGATGTGTTTAAGGGTTGTGGTGTATTTAAATTGGGGGCCATGATTTATGATATGATGATATGATATGGGGAACAGGTTGGGTGTTTTAAAGGATGTATTAATGAAATAAAGTTAGAAAATATCGAGTGAGGATATTTTAATACATCGTAATAAATACCGGGACACAATTAAACACCACATGGCACCCCAACCACACCCCCCACCCCCACCACTCGGTCACCTCACCCTCCCCCACTTGTTCAACCCATACCCCCCACTTGCCAACCCATGCTACCACTCAATCAAAAACTTCATCTCCTTCTCTCCTCCCCTTCTCCTCCATTTTCGTCCCAGAACAAGCTGCTTTAAGGCAAGGAAAGCTTGGTAAAAGTGTTCAAAGTCCTTGCAAAAAGAGGAGCAAGAAGAGGGGTAAGGATGTGTACTCTGATTTTCGGAGGTCTTTGGTTAAGCTTGGGTTTTGGTGGGATGTTTTATTGCATGATAAATATAAGTATGGGTGGAACCTTGGTAGGGATGCTTACATGGTAGTATTAAGTAACTACTAGCATGGATGTTTGAGCATTTACATGTTTTATGTGGTAGATTTCTAGTTATGAAACTATATGCTCGAAAATCTGGGCAAAGGGATACATGCTCTGTTTCTGTAAAAGTTGGGTGAGGATGAAGATTTATGATGATGTTATGATGCATGTTAGCTTAGGTTTTGTTAAACCTTCGATTTAAGAGCTTACATGGATATTTTATGAAGTTCCTCACATGTTTGTTTCAGCATGATAGATGTGTTATGAAGTAGAAAAGATGGGGTGAAAAGAGGTGCTCAAAAATCTGGGGAAAATCCCGATTTTCCAGAGTTCTCGATCGATCGAGATTTGGTTCCGATCGATCGAGCGAGTCAGTGGGTCTAATGTATGTTTTGAAATTTGATGCCGATCGATCGAAGGATTTCTCGATCGATCGGTGAAGCTTCTCGATCGATCGGTAAATACTTCGATCGATCGAGCGAGGCAGGAAGCCAAGACACTGTTAGTGCACAGTGTCTCGATCGATCGAGACCTAGGGCCGATCGATCGAGAGAGGCAGAAAGTTGAAAATTATGATGATGTTTTATTTTCTTAAGTTTATGATGTAAGATGGTTTTGAGGCATCTAATATGGTATTATGTGGTCTTGTAGAACCATCCCAGGTACCGGCACCATCAAGGAGATAAAGTCTGTTGACTCCTCCTCCTTTTGAAAAGGTACGTAAGAGACGTACGGGCATCGGACGGTAACACACATCTTTACACTACAACTATGCTTTTATTGCATGAGTATTCACGATGTTTACATGATGATGTTTACGATGTTGTTAAGATGTTTATATATATTCATATGATGTTATTTGTGGTAAGATGCCACGGGGTAAGATGCCCTACATGGTAAGAGGCCATGATGTTATTTGTGGTAAGATGCCACGGGGTAAGGTGCCCTACATGGTAAGAGGCCATGATGTTATTTGTGTAAGATGCCACAGGGTAAGACGCCCCCACATGGTAAGAGGCCATGATGTTATTTGTGGTAAGATGCCACGGGGTAAGACGCCCCACATGGTAAGAGGCCATGCGATGTTTATAATGTGGTAAGATGCCACAGGGTAAGATGCCCATATGCATGATTATGAATCAGGGACAACAACAAGAAGGCAATGAATAACCAGCATGTTCACTTAACTAAGATGTCGTACATTTACTGTTATATTATATGATGATGATGTTATAAGATGATGATTTTTACAAGATGATGATGCTTATACGATGATGATGTTATAAGATGATGATATTTACAAGATGATGATGCTTATATGATGATGATGTTATAAGATGATGATTTTTACAAGATGATGATGCTTATACGATGATGATGTTATAAGATGATGATATTTACAAGATGATGATGCTTATATGATGATGATGTTATAAGATGATGATATTTACAAGATGATGATGCTTATATGATGATGATGTCATAAGATGATGATATTTACATGATGATGATGCTTATATGATGATGATGTTATAAGATAACGATTTTAATCATTCATGTTAAGAATTAATGATTCTTATGCATGGCTATGAAACAGGGACAACCAAAGAGGGTTAATGCGATTAACCAGGAAGTATACGTTACCAATTATTTTCATGCATTTAATTATATGTCATTGCCTTATGATGTTCAGTAACTATGTACATGCTCACGATGGGTTGTTCCTGTAGGTACACTTTTGGACTAAAGGACTAAGGGTCGGGTTGAGGCAGTGAGCTACGAGGAACACAGGAACGTATAGGTTTCAGCTTCTGTTTAGTATCTACTCTAGGAGTAGTAAATCTAACACGTTAACATTCATTGTGGGAATGTAACTAATAAGCTTTAAAGTTTTATTTAGCCTGTAATTCTGTTAACTCATGTAACAACTAGAACCCTAAGAGGTATTTAATGCATGATTAGTCCTTCTTATGTCTATTAATCACTGTTAAGGTGGGAAGACCCCACATTAGTGGTATCAGAGCAGTGGTTAGATAACTCGGGAATGAGTGAAGGGTAGCCTTAGCAATAAGTTGGCTAGGTGCTTACTTTTGAACATGTTTTATATGTATGTTGCATATGAAGCTCCTATGTTGCGCTAACATGTTAAATTATCTAACGATGTGCTTTATATGAACTGCTTTTGGGTATTGTGGTTAACCCTTGTGTTGCAGCATAGCAGCAAATGCGGAAGTAAACGATGCGATTTCATATGCACTTCTCCGTCGCCCATGCCTCTTGTAGTCTCGACCCCCGCTGAAAGAAGGTTGATCACTGATCAGATTGTTTATGACGGCCTCATTTATTTTGAGGGCAACGAGCTGAGGACAGACTTGATTGTTCTGGGAATGCCAGAATTCGAATGCATTGTAGGCATCGAGGTGCTGAACAAGTATCCGGCAGTTGTGGACTGCAGACAAGGACTGTCCGATTCAGGTCTGTTATGGGAATTCAATGGACATTCGATGGGGATGATTCCCGTTCAAGGATTCCGTTAATATCTGTTGTCAAGATGGCACAGTTATTGGAACAAGACCATAAAGGATATCTCATCTATACTGTTGTTATGATGGAAAGGAGAAAAGAGTTAAAGGTTGAGGATGTGCCCGTAGTGGCGGTGTTTCCTGATGTATCTCCGGAAGAGATTCCCAGATTCCCACCTACGAGAGAGGTCGAGTTTGGGATTAAGTTACTACCAGGAACGTCTACCATTTCTCGTGCCCCGTATAGGATGGCACCAACGGAGCAAAAATGAGTTAAATGTTCAGTTGCAGAAGCTCCTTGACAAGGGCTATATACGCCTTAGCGTATCGCCCTGAGGTGCACCAGTTTTATTTGTTAAGAAGAAAGATGGTTCAATGCGGCTGTGCATCGATTTCAGACAACTGAACAACACCATGATGAAGAATAAGTATCCGCTTCCGGGGATTGATGATTGGTTTGATCGGCTGCAGAGTACGAGGCTCTACAGTAAGATCGATCTGAGGTCGGAGTATCATCAGATTTGAGTTCGAGAGGATGATGTACAGGAGACAGCTTTCAGGACTAGATGTGGGCACTATGAATTCCTGGTCATGCCTTTTGGGGTGACGAATGCCCCAGCTGTTTTATAAGCCTGATGAACAGGGTGCTCCAACCATGTTTGGATCAATTCGTCATAAGTTTTCAGGGACGATATGCTTATTTACTCTCGAACTGAAGATGAATATGTCAAGCACTTGGGAACAGTACTCCAGATCCTTAAGGATCATCAGTTGTATGCAAGCTCAGTAAGTACGAGCTCTAGTCGAGCAGTGTAGTGTTCTTGGGTCATGTTATATCAAGATCGCTAAGCCTCTGGCACGGTTGACTCAGGAAGGAGTCCCCTTCTATTGGTCGGAAGCTTGTGAGGAAATCTTCCAAGAATTGAAGCGTCGTTTGACTACGGCACCTATATTGGTGATTTCTTCTGAGAATAAGAAGATTGCCTTGTGCACGAATACATCACTTCAAGGTTTGGGCTATGTGTTGATGAAAGGTAAGCATGTGGTGTCTTATGCATCGAGGCGGTTGAAACCACATGAGGATAGGTACCCAGTCCATGATTTGGAGCTGACAGCCGTTATATTTGCCTTGAAAATTTGGAGGCATTACTTGCATGGTACGTCGCTTACCATCTACACGGACCATAAGAGCCTGGAGTTTTGTTCACACAGGCTGAGATGAATATGCGACAAGGAAGTTGGATGTCATGAATTTATCAGCTATGATGACCTCTTGTTGCCATTTGGGCTATGATATTGACATGGACACGTCGCTGGTGCGAGTATCGATCTTGTTGGCCGAACCAGACATATTTGAGGATTATCAGGAAAGCCAGAGATCGGATGATGAGGTTCAAAGATGGTCATCTATAGTACTTCAGGGACGGCCATCAAAGTTCAGAGTGGCAGAAGATGATTCATTGATATTGGGCAACCGATGGGTAGTCCCAGATACGCCGGAGTTGCTTATAGGAATATCGGAACGGGCTCATAGTAGTCGGTTCAGTATCCACCCAGGAGAAAGGAAAATGTATAAGGACCTAAGTGGTCAGTTCTGGTGGAGACGCATGAAGCACGCTGCGATCGCTTTCGTTAAAGGATGTTTGATCTGCCAATAGGTAAAGGCAGAAAGGCAGAGGCCTGGTAGTGAGCTGAAGAGCTTGCAGGTACCTAAGTGGAAGTGGAGGCATATCATTATGGACTTTGTGACCCACTTACCAAGGACGGCCTCTGGATTTGATGCGATCTGGGTGATCGTGGATAGGCTAACGAAGGTAGCTCACTTCATCCCATACTGTATGACTATTGCGTACCTGTAGATGACCCAATTATATGTGCGGGATGTGGTGAGGTTGCATGAAGTTCCAGTCTCGATTATGTCTGACAGAGACCCAAGGTTCACTTCACATTTCTGGGAGGGTCTCCAGACAGCTTTGGGCAAAGAGGTAAGACTGTGTACGACCTATCGCCCTCAGTCAGACGGCCAGACAGAGCGTACCCTTCAGACGCTCGAGGAGATGTTGAGGGCATGTGTTTTGGGAGTTTGATACTCCGTGGCAAGATTCTATACCACTGGTAGAGATCTCCTTTAATAACAGCTATCAGGCGAGCATTCAAATGGTCTTTTGAAGCTCTTTATGGACAACGATGTAAGTCACCGCTGTATTGGGAGGACCTGACTAATAAGGCGGTCGGAGGACCGGATATGATTAAGGACATGGAAGAAAGATCAAGATGATACGCTCAAAGAGGAAAGCGGGCCAAGATAGGCAAGTGGCCTATGCCAATAAGCGGCGACGACCGCTAGAATTCCAAGTAGAAGACAGGGTCTTCTTGAAAATCTCACCCTTCAGTGGTGTAGTTCATTTTGGTATGCGGGGGAAGTTATCCCCGAGGTATGTTGGGTCATATGAAGTATTGCAGCGTACCAGTACTTTGGCTTACTGTTTGGCTCTACCGCCGTCCTTATCTGGGATGTATGATGTTTTCCATGCCTCTATGTTACGGGAGTATGAGCCAGACTCGTCTCAGGTATTACAGTCTACTGAAGTACAGTTAGACTCAGATGTGTCCTACGTTGAACGACCAATCAGAATTCTGGATCGAGAGGATCGCAGACTACGAAGTAAAGTTATACTGATGGTCAAAGTTCAGTGAGATCGTCGGGGTGTCGAGAAGGCTACGTGGGAGACGGAACGGCATATGGTGCAACACTATCCGGAACTATTCTCTGGTATGTTTTTATGTTTAGTTTCGATATGATGATGCATGTGGATTTCGAGGACGAAATCTTATAAGTAGGGGAGTAATGTAATACCCCCGAAATGTCATGTAATTATGTGATATGATTATGTTCTACGATGATGAATTATGATGTGTTTAAGGGTTGTGGTGTATTTAAATTGGGGGCCATGATTTATGATATGATGATATGATATGGGGAACAGGTTGGGTGTTTTAATGGATGTATTAATGAAATGAAGTTAGAAAATATCGAGTGAGGATATTTTAATACATCGTAATAAATACCGGGACACAATTAAACACCACATGGCACCCCAACCACACCCCCACCCCCACCACTCGGTCACCTCACCCTCCCCCACTTGTTCAACCCATACCCCCCACTTGCCTAACCCATGCTACCACTCAATCAAAAACTTCATCTCCTTCTCTCCTCCCCTTCTCCTCCATTTTCGTCCCAGAACAAGCTGCTTAAGGCAAGGAAAGCTTGGTAAAAGTGTTCAAAGTCCTTGCAAAAAGAGGAGCAAGAAGAGGGGTAAGGATGTGTACTCTGTTTTTCGGAGGTCTTTGGTTAAGCTTGGGTTTTGGTGGGATGTTTTATTGCATGATAAATATAAGTATGGGTGGAACCTTGGTAGGGATGCTTACATGGTAGTATTAAGTAACTACTAGCATGGATGTTTGAGCATTTACATGTTTTATGTGGTAGATTTCTAGTTATGAAACTATATGCTCGAAAATCTGGGCAAAGGGATACATGCTCTGTTTCTGTAAAAGTTGGGTGAGGATGAAGATTTATGATGATGTTATGATGCATGTTAGCTTAGGTTTTGTTAAACCTTCGATTTAAGAGCTTACATGGATATTTTATGAAGTTCCTCACATGTTTGTTTCAGCATGATAGATGTGTTATGAAGTAGAAAAGATGGGGTGAAAAGAGGTGCTCAAAAATCTGGGGAAAATCCCGATTTTCCAGAGTTCTCGATCGATCGAGATTTGGTTCCGATCGATCGAGCGAGTCAGTGGGTCTAATATATGTTTTGAAATTTTGATGCCGATCGATCGAAGGATTTCTCGATCGATCGGTGAAGCTTCTCGATCGATCGGTAAATACTTCGATCGATCGAGCGAGGCAGGAAGCCAAGACACTGTTAGTGCACAGTGTCTCGATCGATCGAGACCTAGGGCCGATCGATCGAGAGAGGCAGAAAGTTGAAAATTATGATGATGTTTTATTTTGTTAAGTTTATGATGTAAGATGGTTTTGAGGCATCTAATATGGTATTATGTGGTCTTGTAGAACCATCCCAGGTACCGGCACCATCAAGGAGATAAAGTCTGTTGACTCCTCCTCCTTTTGAAAAGGTACGTAAGGGACGTACGGGCATCGGACGGTAACACACATCTTTACACTACAACTATGCTTTTATTGCATGAGTATTCACGATGTTTACATGATGATGTTTACGATGTTGTTAAGATGTTTATATATATTCATATGATGTTATTTGTGGTAAGATGCCACGGGGTAAGATGCCCTACATGGTAAGAGGCCATGATATTATTTGTGGTAAGATGCCACGGGGTAAGGTGCCCTACATGGTAAGAGGCCATGATGTTATTTGTGGTAAGATGCCACGGGGTAAGACGCCCCCGCATGGTAAGAGGCCATGATGTTATTTGTGGTAAGATGCCACGGGGTAAGACGCCCCACATGGTAAGAGGCCATGCGATGTTTATAATGTGGTAAGATGCCACAGGGTAAGATGCCCATATGCATGATTATGAATCAGGGACAACAACAAGAAGGCAATGAATAACCAGCATGTTCACTTAACTAAGATGTCGTACATTTACTGTTATATTATATGATGATGATGTTATAAGATGATGATTTTTACAAGATGATGATGCTTATACGATGATGATGTTATAAGATGATGATATTTACAAGATGATGATGCTTATATGATGATGATGTTATAAGATGATGATTTTTACAAGATGATGATGCTTATACGATGATGATGTTATAAGATGATGATATTTACAAGATGATGATGCTTATATGATGATGATGTTATAAGATGATGATATTTACAAGATGATGATGCTTATATGATGATGATGTCATAAGATGATGATATTTACATGATGATGATGCTTATATGATGATGATGTTATAAGATACCGATTTTAATCATTCATGTTAAGAATTAATGATTCTTATGCATGGCTATGAAACAGGGACAACCAAAGAGGGTTAATGCGATTAACCAGGAAGTATACGTTACCAATTATTTTCATGCATTTAATTATATGCCATTGCCTTATGATGTTAAGTAACTATGTACATACTCACGATGGGTTGTTCCTGTAGGTACACTTTTGGACTAAAGGACTAAGGGTCGGGTTGAGGCAGTGAGCTACGAGGAACACAGGAACGTATAGGTTTCAGCTTCTGTTTAGTATCTACTCTAGGAGTAGTATAAATCTAACACGTTAACATTCATTGTGGGAATGTAACTAATAAGCTTTAAAGTTTTATTTAGCCTGTAATTCTGTTAACTCATGTAACAACTAGAACCCTAAGAGGTATTTAATGCATGATTAGTCCTTCTTATGTCTATTAATCACTGTTAAGGTGGGAAGACCCCACAAATTGAGACCACTACTATGATTCATTCTTATCTTACCAATTGAACTCATTTTCAAGAAATTTTTTTGTTGGTGCTCAATAACGATAAATTTCCAAATAAGAAGCATGACACAGTAATGCACTCCCCCAAACTTAATTCATGCATTGTCCTCAATGTAATGGTCATGGACAATGAGACAAAGCATTTACCTTTGACAACGACCGTCAGTGATCATTGTCCAATTCCTCGTCAGCTCGTGGGGCAGATTGTTGGAACACATCACAGCACGCATATCGTCTCTCACCATAATCAAAACAAAAACAAAAGCAAAACAAAAGCAAACCAAAAACAAAGCAAAATGAGAAGAAATGTTCTTGATTTATAGTTCCAAGCTGGACTTTTTACCATGAAGGCTCAAGTGCCGCAAGGGCCTATGTGGGACGATTTTTCATATGCCATTTGGTAACGTCGTAACCACTTTTCGTTCATAGTGAATAGTGGCCCGTGGTCATATCTCAGTTTGAAGGTATCGAATGGTAGAACATCGACAACTTTAACGGTCCAGCCTATGGTGCGTCAGACTTCCATGGAAATAGTCGCATCTTTTTCCTACTCATTTGAACTAAGTCACCTTCACGGAATTTGCCTCCTCTTTGATGGGCCTTTGGTGTGACCTCCACCTTCTTCTCGCTCTTAACCTGCATCGCATCAATAGACAATGTCTCAATTATATTGATACTAAAACATCGGTGCTCAGTGCGTGTAGTGTTCAAAGCTTTGAACATGTCAAAAGTAACTTGATCCCCCCTACTTGGAGGATCAACTTCCCGTCTTGGACATCAATAAATGCCCTTCCACTAGCTAGGAACGGTCTTTCTAGAATCAGAGGCATGTCTGCATCTTCAGTTATGTCCAACACGGTAAAATCCACCAGAATGGTGAATTTATTAACCTTGACCTGTACATCCTCCACTATCCCATGAGGGTACTTGATGGACTTGTCCGCCATCTTCAGTGAAACATTGATCGATGATCTATTTGATCAACTTCAAGGAGTATCAGTCTATAAAAAAATACATCTCTCCGCTCAGAGTCAGTAAGGAAGATATTCCTAAGACAGTGTAGGACCAGATACTTGGGCATTTTAAATTTTGAGTAATGCCTTTTGGTCTTTAGGACAAGATACTTGGGCATTTTAAATTTTGAGTAATGCCTTTTGGTATGAAGAATGTGCCTACCGTGTTGATGAATCGAGTGTTCAGAAATCTTCTGGTCATGATCATGAGGCGTCTGTTCCAGAAGATCAGTTGATCCAAGTAAAGTTGGGGCAATGATAAATTGGCCCAGACAAACCGATGTATCGGAGATTCGAAGTTTCTATGGTTTAGCAAGCTATTAAAGGCATTTCTGAAGTCTCTCAGATAGCCGAGTCTATTACCCAATTGACCAAGAAGAATCAGGATTTCAATTGGTCAGATGAATATGTAAACTGCGTTCATAAACTGAAACATGCAATTGACTACATCTCCAGTATTAGCTTTGCCATCTTGTTCAAGAGAATATGTGATACCTCCTGTGGAATGGAAAGTATTGCCGATGCTTCAAGGAAATTGAAACTCGCAAGAATTGGCATCTTGTCTATAATCTCGAGTTCGCTGCCATCACTGTTTTGCTGAAAATATGGCACCATAAATTGTATGGAGAGCACTTCATTATTCATCATGACTACAATAGGTTGGTATAAAAATATATGCACTCAGTCAGAGTTGAAGAGGGATCAGAGGCGGTGATTAAAAATACTGAAAGACTGTTACTGTGAATTACAGTAGCATCCAGGAAAGAAGGATGAAGAAACAAATTCTTTGAGCTGTAAAACTCTAGATGCCAATGTAGCATCTATGCATGAGTAACAGATTGATGGTACCGAATCTTACGAACTGGAAGAAACGTTTACTTCACGAGGTACTGCAGTCCCTGTTAGTATCCATTCGAAAACCGCAAGATATACCTCGAGGAGGCACTTCTGAGCAAAATATGAAAATAAAAATTTTTCAGAATGTGTGGCAAACTGTTTAACCTATCAATAGGTTAAAGCGGAAAAAAATGAAGCTAGATGTTATGTTTCAACTTTTATAAGAGTCTGAGAGCATATTGTTCCGAACTTTGTGACTCACTCGCCCAAATCGGACAGAATTTCGATACAATATGGGTTGGGATTTTGTCATTACAAAATTAGCACATTCTTCCGTATAATAGTACTTTACCTACAATAAAACAGCACGACTGATTCGCGTATACCGAGTATCAATCATTATCCCGGACATAGATCCAAAGTTTGTATAGAGATTGAGAGTTTCCAACCACCCCATGGATACAAAACTTGTGATGAGTACTATCTACCATCCTCAAACAGCATGAGTTGACAGATGAAATGCAGCGCGAGATAGGCAGGACAACTTTCCCAGCAAGAGAAAAAGATCATTCGAATTTGAGATCAACGATGGACTATTCTCCAGAATCGGTTCGGACGTCGAGGTAAACTATCACCTCATACATTGATCTTTACCAGATCTTGAAAGATTCTGATAATACATGATGTATCTCATGTACCTATACTAAGGAAGTTGGAATCAAATCCATCTCACGTGTTTCAGGCGAGAGAGAGAGAGAGTGAGATGAATATTTCATTGTCCTTGAGGGACGGCTGATGTGCGCTTGTCGTATACGCCAAAATTAACCACACTCAACCCTCAAGATTAATAACAATAATGTAGTAGTGTGAGTAGGCATCGATCCCACAAGGAGGTGTGAATCTTGTGTTAATGAAAGTCAAAATCAAAACAATTAAAATAAAACATTGGGGTTGAGAATGAATTATACTAATTAAAATTAAAACTAAAGATTAAACTAATGAAAGCGATTCTTGGTATTGGTCGACTCTTCCTTGGAATTATCATCTATTTGATCGATTCACAAAAGATTCAATTTTATTTTGAATATTCATCAATTGGAAATATAATCCCTCCCTCACCTTATTCACAGTCAATTAGTCCAAGTATTCTAATTCAACTTTAATCGATCAATCAATCTCTATATGAATATTCAAGATTAAAATCAAGACACCATTCAAAACTAGTGAGAGATGAATCTAAATACCATAAACACAAGCGGTTTATATAACTTTAGTCAATTGTTTTCCCTAAGAAATTAATAACACCAACAGCAGACAATTATCAATCAAAGTTGCTTCGTAATTTTGATTAATCAAACAATTATCAAATTTAGCATTAGATTACATGCAAGTTATTAGGCTATCAATCCAATAAACAAACATCAATCATATCAACAAAATCAGAAAAATAATGATATTCAATAAAATCGATAAACAAGAGCGTAGGAATCTCCCCAAGATAAATAAATCCAAGGATTCGTCTTCCTCAACCAAGAATAAAAAATTAGCTAAACATAATTAATAAGAGAAACGAAAAATAAAAGGAAGAGAAAGAAAACTAATCCGATCTTCGCTCGTCGAGGTGTCAATCCATCCTTCGCTTCGATCTTCGTAGCGTTCTTCGACAAAATTGAAAGAAAAATTATAAAAGTAGTCTAAAATATTCTACCTACTCTACCTAGATGTTTTTCAAGTCTGAAATTCGAGTATATTATATAGGGAGGTTAGGAGGTGGGATAGAATCCAAGTTGGAAGGAAAGAAATCATGTTTCCATGTTTTTCAAAACTCCGGGCGATTGATCGAGCAAAAGGGGGCGATTGATCAAGCTGGACAACAGCATTTTCGTGAGCCCTGCTCGATCAATCCTCAGCTCCAGGATATTTTCGCTCATTTTCAGCTTTTGGCGATCGACTTGTGTGACATCCCCGAAATGGTTAATTGCTATTTGGCTCTAATTGTGTTTACATGATTAATTATGTGGTAATTGATTATGTTTTGGGATTTATTTACCTTATGGAAAATGCATGGTCATATGGATAGGGTTGACCCGGGGTTGCATTTTAGGGTGCATGTGGTGCATGTTGGGTAAATATTATTGGAAGCATGATTTATTTGCATTGGTTAGCAATTAATTGGAAATCATGTGTTAATTGATATTATGGCGCATTTTGAGTAAATGCTTTGAAAAATATCATGTTGGGGTGTTTTATACACCATGGAATTATTTTGGGTATACCTTTAATTAAATTAACCCAATCCCCCTTTTATCCCCAACCCCACTCTTTTAACCTCATTCTTACTTTACCAAATCAAAACCACAAACCCTTCCCTTCTCCAAATTTCGAGCTCAAGCCTTGGGTGGAAGAGGAACCTTGCAAAAATCTTGATTTGTGGAGCATATTGGGTGATTTGAGATCCCCAAGAGGTATGGGTACCTCATGCTTTAATTTTGTGAAGTTTTGTTGAGTTTGGTTTGATTTTGAAGGGTTTTAAAATGGGTTTTGTTGGGTTGTTGTGGTTTTGGTTAAAGGTTGGATTTATGGTTGTTTTAAGGTGTATTTTGATGGTTTATGTTGTTATTTGAGTTGTTGGTTTGTTGGTTAAGAGTTGGAATGGGTTGGAATGGTTTTGAGATGGAAAAATGGAGGATTTTCGGGTTACAGGGGATGGCGATCGATCGCCCATTCCAGGCGATCGATCGCGCCCAGGCAGTAGGCTTTTCAAGCCTTTGGCGATCGATCGCCACTCTTGGGCGATCGATCGGCGGGTCTGGCGATCGATCGCGCCAGGGGTGGCGATCGATCGCCGAAGGGTGCAATTTTATTTTTTCGGACAGTGGGTATTGGCGATCGATCGCCGTGAGGGGCGATCGATCGCGAAAGCCAAAATATGGTTTTTTTGGTTATTTTTGTGGGATTTTTGGTATTGGACTATTATTGGGTTCTAATATTGGTATTTGTGAATATGTAGAACCAACCCAGGTGGCAACGCAGCCAAGGAATTGAGGTCCAATCACATTCCACATTTTGGAAAGGTACGTAGTGGACGTACGGGCACCCAACGGTAACATGTATTTTATATGCTCATTGTTTATGCATTGTGGATGCGAGTATATATGTGGTATTGCATAGTGGATGCATATACATGTTTATTTATGCCATATGAGGTATTGCATAGTGGATGCATATACATGGTAATTTATGCACATTGATGTTAGATGCATATTATGATTATTGGATGCACATCCCTTGAGTCGTGGTCATCCTTTGATGATTTTAATGCTTGCCGCTTTTTGTATTGGTTCCGCTAAATGTGAAGCGAGGGGTGGGAGCGCCGCATGTCACATTTGAGCGTGGTTGTCATATGGGGCGAGGAAAGGGTATTTGCCGCTCTCTGTGAAGCGAGGGGTGGGAGCGCCGCATGTCCATTGTAGCGAGGTTATCCTATGCCGCCCATATGAATATAAGCGAGGGGCATTAAAATACACTGTGATGGACAGACTAGGGAATGGTGACCAATATGTGATACAGTTGAGATGGTATATGATGTCATGACATGTTTTGGCCATTAAAAATAATCTGTTGATTATACTCATGAGTTATGGTACAGGGACAACCAAACGGGAAGCGTTTGAAATGCATGGGAAAAACAGGAAGTGTTTTATATTGATTATGCATTTACGCTTTATCTTCATATTGTGTTGAATATGAATGATTATTATTGCTCATGTTTGGGGGTTGTCCTTGTAGGTACCTTTTTGGCATGATAGCAAGCTTGAACGGGTTGAGGTGGTGAGGTTGTGAAGCATTCTTTTGAGGATTAAAGGACAGGATTATTTGGATAGTATCTACTCTAGGAGTAGTATAAAACTATAGATGAACATTCATTGATTGGAATGTAATTAATCCTTTTTATAGTCCTTTATTTTGGCATGTAAATGCTTAAGCTCATAGACTCAACTTGTTTATTATACTCTGATCATTGTTATTAGCTCTATTATGCCTTAATTCCGCACTTAAGGATTAGGGTCCTTACATTAGTGGTATCAGAGCAGTGGTTAGAGAACCCGGGAACGAGTGAAGGGTAGCCTTAGCATGGTTGGCTAGGTGCTTACATTTGGAGCATGTTTATGCATGTGGTGCATATTATTGTATATCCTGTTATACTAACATGCTTATATCACTCCTGTTATCTAACGACATGTTATATATTGCTTTGGATTGTTGTTAACATTTGTGTTACAGCATGGCTGCTAATGAGGAAGTCGGAGATGTTGGGAGTGTAAATGCGAGTATTGGACAGGCTAATCCTCTACCTCCACCGGCTGTGGGAATGGAACCAGTAGTCCAGTTATTGCTACCGGGTGAGATTAGCTTGACGCAGTTTCTGTCTTATCATCCGCCCCGGTTTGAGGGGACAGAGTCCGGAGAAGAGGCTGAAGAGTGGTTAGAGAGACTTGAACAGATCTTTGTATCGGCTCCGTGTGCTATTACTGCTTGGCTGAGGCTGGCGGAGTTCCAGTTGGCTAAGAAACCATTGATGTGGTGGAGGAGCACAGTGATGGAGATGAGAGCACTGGGTGCTGTGATTGACTGGACGCTCTTCAGGACCAGGTTCTTGAACCGATACTTCTCCGCGGCAGCGAGACAGACAAAGGAGGATGAATTTTCAAGTCTGAGGCAAGGGAACATGACAGTGGCAGACTATGCCACACAGTACTCATCACTACTTAGGTATGTCCCCCATATTGCCTCTGATGGACGTGCCAAGATGAGAAATTTCATGAAAGGACTGCGACCGGAGCTCTATGACCGGGTTATCATCAATAACCCAACCTCTTTTGACGATGCTCTCACAAGAGCGGAGCTTGCTGAGCTTGGAGTGGGAGCTTATGCCATGCCACCACCGGTACCGCCACAGAGGCAGACTACTGACAGTTTGAGACCTCGGGGTGAGTCATTTAAACCCCGTGGTGCCTCTTCATCTTCACGGTATGGTGGGAAGAAATACTTTGGACAGAAGCAGGATAACAAGAAGGGTAATTGGTCGGCCAATCGAGGATCTTCACAAGGGGAGAGGCCGGGAGAGCCTAGGTGCAACAATTGTGGAGGACCGCATTCTTCAAATAAGTGTCCTGCATGTTATGTCTGTGGCAAGATGGGCCACATTGCTCGGTATTGTCCCACCAGGGGAGGCCAGTCAGAGTATCAGGGCAACAGGCCAAGGTTTGAGGACAGGACAGTGCAGCAGAGGCAACAGTTTGGGCCTCGTCCATCGGGAGGTCAGACAGTGGGACCACCCCAGGGACAGGTATATGCACTGACCAGGGAGCAGGCTCAGGCAGCTCCAGAGGAGGTGATTGCCGGTACGTGTCATTTATTTACGTACCCTGCTTTTGTTTTGATAGATACAGGTGCCTCCCATTCCTTTGTGTCTGTGGGATTTGTGGAAAGACACCATATGCGCACGTCTTCTTTACCCACGCCTCTTCTAGTCTCGACACCCACTGGAAGAAATGTTGTTGCTGACCAGTTTATGGCAGACTGCCTGTGATGACCAGGGATTATAGGTGTTAATCCCGGAGTATTAATAATCCCTAAAGTGGTTTTACGTGGCGATTTGGAATTTAATCGAGGTGTTGGGCCTTCTGGGCTCGTTTATTTGGATAGTTGGGATCGTTGGATCCAGAGGTTGAGATTGTATTCACATTACGGTGTAAAACCTAAGAGTTGGGTTTTTGATGTGTCTCGGAATCTCGGGTGCTATGTGAGCACCGGTAGGGGATTTTGGAGTTAGAGAGAGAGTTTTTGAAAACAGATGATTTTTAAGGAATCATGATGTATTTGTGGGGCTATTAATTTTTCGGGGTATTTTTGCTATAAATACCAATTGAACCCAAAATTTGTCATAAATTTCATTTCAGCCCCCAACTCCTCCTCTCTCCCGCGCGCGACCCCTTTCCCGATCTCCCCTGCCTCCGCGCGCAAAAGCAGTGCGCCCGCCGCCGTCCGGCCGCCGCTCGCCGCGTGCGACCTATCACCGTCTTCGTCTCGACGAGGCGCTCCTTTCCCCTCTGCCAATTGAAGGTTTCGTCGCGTTTCTCGTTCGAATTTGGCTGGAATGCGTCGATCCCCAAAAGTTAGGGTTCATCGGATTTTGTCCGATTTTGCTTCCGATTTTCGTTGGGTAACATCCCTTACCCCTTGTTCGTCTTTTTCGTGTATTTCCATGCCTTTATTGTGATTTTTGGTTCGAATTTCTGTTCGAATTTTAGGGCTTGGATTTCGAAATTTGGGGGTTTTTGGCATGGGTGTTGTTTCTTGCAATTGATCGATTATTGCATGTTTTAAGAGTATTATGATGCTTGATTGAGATCGAATTGAGAAGCTTTGGTTCGAATTTGAAGGATTTTTAAGGGTTCGAATTTAAGGGCTTGTTTGGATTCGAAATTATGGGTGTTGAGTTCGAAAATGGGGAGTTTTTGTCAAGGGATGTTGATTCTTGCTTGGATAGCTTAATTGGCATTTTAGATAAATTATGGTATTTTATTGGGTTCGAAATTGTGAGATTAAGGTTCGATTTTTGTAGGGCATTCTTGAACAAATTTCGATTGTCTCATTTTTCCTTCCCTGCATGTACCCTGCCCCGGGTCTTTTAAGAGGATAATTGTCGTGTATTGACAATGTTGTGAGGGATATGGGTGTGCTTGAGCATAGGTTACATGTTCGTAAATAATTGTGAATTATTTATCGTGTTAGCACTTCATTCCTCGGGGCATGGAACTCGAGCAAGGCTTGGCTCGGACTTCGGAGATTTAAGGTACGTGCGACGTACGAGCATTACTATATATATGTGAAATGCATAAGGTGTTTTTGATTTCATTGAATGTTTTGTGTATGGTTATACATATATGTTGATATAGCCAAGGAATGACCCAAATCTTGATATCGCCGCTTGTAGCGTGCGTGACACTAGAGTAGGATGACTCTTGCATGATATATGGGGTACTGGGTTTATTTGACTATATTAGGGCATACGAGATGCCTGGGAATGATCGTAAAATCATGTATTCTTCGTAAGACATTTGAGATGTCTAAGTTCGTAGAATCGTGTATTCTTTATAAGACATTTGAGATGTCTAGGTTTGTAGACTCATGTATTCATTATAAGACACTTGAGATGTCTAAGTATAATGAAGGATTGGTGAAATAAATGCTAAGGCATTTGAGCTATCTGTGATTGATAGCAAGGTTGTGAAATCAGTATTAGATATTGTGATATCTGTAATTGCATGTTTAATGAATTTGTAATCACTATATGTTGATATTCGAGGATTAGGCATGCGATGAGTTAATCAATGCGTTGATTTACTGATTTATGAGATTTGATGAGTTTGATGTTGTGAGAACAGGGACAGTACACGGAATCCCGGATGAGGATGTTGCCATCCAGGGAGTATCATTTAAATTCATTAGCATTTACCTTTGTTGTAAATTATGAATTTCATTATTATGATTATGGGATTTTGTGTATTGGTATGCTCACCCCGTTGGGGGCTGTCTCTGTTGGGACAGGTGGACAGGTACATCGATGGCTATGGAGCTGAGCTCGAGCTGTTGATTTGAGGTACTCCCAGGATCGTGGTACCAGGGCTTGATGGAGCACGGTATCGTATAGAGTACCTATATATACACCTGAGGATTTATACATATTCATATTCATGATGCTCGCATGTGAGCACGATTATACTTGTATATGGATTGTATATAAAGGCATGAGCCTTTCTCTCTTTCATTTAAGGTTGCATGCAATTAGGTTGAATTGCTAGAATGATATGAGAGTCATTGGTGTATTATGTGGGTGTTGGAACCCACTTTTGTTGACATATGTGTGGTGTCTTCCCTGGCTGGGAATCTACTTGTATTACTGCTTTCTGTTGAGTATTATGTGTTCCCTGGCCGGGAATTTTGTTATGTGTTGTACTCTTTTTTTTTTGGGATAGCTCTATTTATGGGGAGACTCTGCCCAAATTTTTATAAAAGTTTACAATGTGAAAAGTGGCACCAAGGGGTTGGTAAAAGGGCAAACATATGAGTCTTTCATTGACAGGCAATGATTAAGTATCATCAGAGCTTCCCGATTGACATTTATAGAAAGCATGTACCACACATAGTGGTTAATACACTAATCAAGGTTTAAGGGCTTGGGGTCCTTACATTAGTGGTATCAGAGCAGTGGTTGCTCATTGGGGCTGTTAAGGGCCTAGGAAGTTATTGATAGCACATATTTATGCATGATGGCATTAATGTTGTATGACATAGCAAATTGTTTATGTGCTATTATGATATGAAAAGTGGTATTGCTAACCATTGTGGTTGCAGGAATCGTGTGGAACACGATAGGATGACATTTATGGGGATGTCTGGCACTCCGTGTGTTATGTGCCAAGGAAGCTGGTTTTAAGAAAATCAGATAAAGGGATATTTCCGAGGTAACATGTATTTTACGATGTCTTGTTGACACATGATGAATGCAAAGTGGTGCATTGAGGTTATGATATATGTTATTGTGCATTGTTTTGCATATGCATGTTATGAAATATAAGAGGTGTATTTCTTGAGTCAAAGTTATCTTAGTAAGGATTTTAATGGCTTATGCTAAAGTCCATATGAAGCGATGAAGAGTCCCGCTTATATGGAGTAGCAACGCTAAAGTCCATTGGAAGCGATGAAGAGTTCCGCTTACATGGAGTAGCAACGCTAAAGTCCAGTGGAAGCGAGGAAGAATTCCGCTTTCCTGGAGTAGCAAGAAGCATTAAAATGTACTAATGATAAGGGCTCAGGATGAAATAAGGATTTAAGGAAAAAGAATGTCATGACATTGCATATCCATACATTCATATAATGCGTTTTTATTATGTATTGAATGTTGATGCATAGCATATATGGCTATTGTTGTTAACCCTGATGGTTGCAGGTTACAGGAAATATGGAGTATAAAAAGGAATGATGATTATACATTCCAGGAGTCCTGCTTATGACAGTGAGAATTTTTATACTTACGCTTGACCGCTAAAAATGTGGAGCGGGCGGGGATGCTCGCTTGCACATGGAGGCGGGGTATTCCATACGAAGCGAGGATGAGATACCGCTTGTATGAAGAAGCTTATGCTTGTACCGCTAAAAATGTGGAGCGGGCGGGGATGCTCGCTTGCACATGGAGGCGGGGTATGCCATACGAAGCGAGGATGAGATACCGCTTGTATGAAGAAGCGAGGATGAGATGCCGCTTGTTAGGATGATGGTTCATTCCGCCAGGTGTATTTATAGCGACGGTTCATTCCGCTATATCTATTGGCGATGGTTCATTCCGCCAGGTGTATTGATAGCGATGGTTCATTCCGCTATATCTATTGGCGATGGTTCATTCCGCCAGGTGTATTGATAGCGATGGTTCATTCCGCTATATTGATTGGCGATGGTTCATTCCGCCAGGTGTATTTATAGCGATGGTTCATTCCGCTATATCTATTGGCGATGGTTCATTCCGCCAGGTGTATTGATAGCGATGGTTCATTCCGCTATATTGATTGGCGATGGTTCATTCCGCCAGGTGTATTTATAGCGATGGTTCATTCCGCTATATCTATTGGCGATGGTTCATTCCGCCAGGTGTATTGATAGCGATGCCTCTTTCCGCTACTATGTGGACGATGATTCATACTCAGGTGTATAGCGAGGTTTCATGCCACTTATTATATGACGAGGTGTCATGCCGTCGATTCTATAGCGAGGGATTTTGCCGCTATGTACTCAGCACAGGATTTTGCCGCCTTCGAGCGATGGGTGCTGATTACGCACTATTATTGAGCGACGGAGACAGGTATGACGCTATATCACTAGCGATGAGGTATGAGATATTGCTATTTTATTAGCTTTATTGTAGCTGGCATGCATTGATATACATGTTTTATTATGCCTATTTTACTAGCATGATAGTGGATTGACATACGCTGATGTACATGTATCGTCACTAGTTGGCAATGTTTTAGATGCCATGAGTTGGCATGTGTCGTCACAGGATGACGATGACGATGGTGTAGGAGATGTCTTATTAGACATGCATCATCGTTACGATGATCGATGCGTTGAGTATACGTATTCTGTGGTATGCCTTGGGTGCCAGTACCGAGCACAAGGTGGTGTGTGCGGCACCGATTGACGTGACCCTTATACCGAGCGGGTTGCTCGAGGAATGGATGGATGCGCTGTACATGTGATTGTACCGCAGCTTATGTTTGGGGGTAATCATTTTACGAGTGGTGATACCCTTGAGGTATGCTCGTTGGAATGGCTTTTGGCCATGTGATTTGACGACAGGAGTAATCATGGAGGAAAGTACTCGCTTTCTGTCGATGTGACATGTGGTGGACATGGTCACACCACCCTTGAGGGTGTAGGATGGGTCCTAAGGGAGTAGGATCAGGTTATGTTAAGTACATAGGGACATTGGAGTGTCCAGGGTGTATCGGCATTGAGGAGTGTTGGATAAAGACCCACTACTCTATTGAGTTTTCCTCCCATAGTATGTTATACCATGTGGAAACGTCCGTCTTATTGGTAGGTTTGAGGTAAACCTAAAGAGGCAGAGACTAGGTTGTCTGCCGCGTGTGTGTAGCACCATGATGGGCTTGCTAGAGCCGTTACACTGCTCGTTGGAACCAAGTTTGGCAAATCGTAAGGTGATACGATGTGGATCGTGGTGGACTCTAGTAGTCACCACATCATTTGAGGTTGTGCGTGCCTCGCTGAAACGTGTATACGTTTATGTTTAATCTTGGAGACTTGTCTGGGACAGCTCAGGATGTTGGAGTACCAACAAGAGAGTCATCAGGTTGTTATTGACTCAATCTAAAGGAACCCGTGTATTGGGATACAATGGGTGTTATTGTATCCAGTTTTTCCGAACGATGGTTCGAGACTTGTGGATCTCGAGTTCGATGGCATTTCCCTTGCGAGGAAGGAGGTAGTATTATACCTATTTGGGAATCTTTGAAAGATTCGGTAAGTTGGTACAAGTGGTGTTGATTTTGGGAATCACACCGTGTATTGTTAATCGTCGATTTTCATCCTCCACTGAGTAAGGAATGACTCAGAATTGACGGTTGTGTTTGGGGCTTAGGGATATGTAGTAGATACCAAGCCGAGTGCATTGAGTATGCATGCGACATCAGTGCTTAGGCAGGTATACCGGTGAGTATACGGATGCCAGTTATTGATTTCCTCTCTGTTAAGCATAAAGTTATGCTATTTTTGGATGGTTAAATCTCTGATGAGATATGGAACACCTTGAGATTGGGAATCTCCATGGCACGATGATTATGAGGAAAAATCGTGAAGTTAGTTGACTCCCTTGAAGAGGGATTTTCTTGTGAGGGTTAAGGTATTTCCCTTGTTGGTGTTTTCTTTCGGGTTATGCGACAGCCTTCCCAAGTTTGGATTGTTAAATCCGAGGATTATTAAGGGATGGCAGGAATTCGGATTTGGTTGAGTGTCGCTGACGACACAAGCGTTGAGAATGCAATGGGTTTATTGCATGTCTTAAGAATTTTAAACTCTGCGGAGTCTCGGTTGTTATTTATGATCAGGACGTGATTCTTGGAACATCCGGAGGTGGACATCTTGTGAGATGTCTTTTGTTTGAATTTGTGGCCGTGAGTTGCCCAAATTAAGTTGCAATGAGGCGACTACTCCTTCGATGGAGGAAGTTTGAAAGTGGAAACCAGGTTTGATATGTGTACACCGTGGTTGTACTAGTGTTTCCCTCGTAACGATGTATGTTAGACATCGTAAGTCATAGTAAAATATCATTGGATGATATCTACGATAGAATCAAGAGCGATTCGAATCCTTGCAGTTTCAGTTGACTAACTGCTTTTGGACTGTTAGCGTTGAGCTGTGCTGACGCTCTTTGACGTTATGATGGATTTGGAAGTCTATTCCACTCCAGAGTTTGACACGAGGTCAACGTTCTTACGGTTGAGGTGTCATTCAGGATGTGTTCGTACTGTTGTATTAGAACGAAGGATGACTGTCTGATCTACAGTCGTAAGTATCAGTTGTTTCGCAGTCATGAGGGACTGACTTTTGGGATGACCCGCATCGAGGTACGTTTTACCTCTTGGGTGTTATGTTGGTTTTGGTATGTCGCTCTGTTTCAGAGTTAGATGGGAGGTAAGTATCCTCGCGTTTATTAATACGATTCTGATATGGTCAGGAATCGAGGTTATGGCTTCATGTTGTTGTGTAGCCTGGGTGTTGCGTGATACACCAGTGCTAATTTCGAGGACGAAATTCTTTTAGTGGGGGATATTGTGATGACCAGGGATTATAGGTGTTAATCCCGGAGTATTAATAATCCCTAAAGTGGTTTTACGTGGCGATTTGGAATTTAATCGAGGTGTTGGGCCTTCTGGGCTCGTTTATTTGGGTAGTTGGGATCGTTGGATCCAGAGGTTGAGATTGTATTCACATTACGGTGTAAAACCTAAGAGTTGGGTTTTTGATGTGTCTCGGAATCTCGGGTGCTATGTGAGCACCGGTAGGGGATTTTGGAGTTAGAGAGAGAGTTTTTGAAAACAGATGATTTTTAAGGAATCATGATGTATTTGTGGGGCTATTAATTTTTCGGGGTATTTTTGCTATAAATACCAATTGAACCCAAAATTTGTCATAAATTTCATTTCAGCCCCCAACTCCTCCTCTCTCCCGCGCGCGACCCCTTTCCCGATCTCCCCTGCCTCCGCGCGCAAAAGCAGTGCGCCCGCCGCCGTCCGGCCGCCGCTCGCCGCGTGCGACCTATCACCGTCTTCGTCTCGACGAGGCGCTCCTTTCCCCTCTGCCAATTGAAGGTTTCGTCGCGTTTCTCGTTCGAATTTGGCTGGAATGCGTCGATCCCCAAAAGTTAGGGTTCATCGGATTTTGTCCGATTTTGCTTCCGATTTTCGTTGGGTAACATCCCTTACCCCTTGTTCGTCTTTTTCGTGTATTTCCATGCCTTTATTGTGATTTTTGGTTCGAATTTCTGTTCGAATTTTAGGGCTTGGATTTCGAAATTTGGGGGTTTTTGGCATGGGTGTTGTTTCTTGCAATTGATCGATTATTGCATGTTTTAAGAGTATTATGATGCTTGATTGAGATCGAATTGAGAAGCTTTGGTTCGAATTTGAAGGATTTTTAAGGGTTCGAATTTAAGGGCTTGTTTGGATTCGAAATTATGGGTGTTGAGTTCGAAAATGGGGAGTTTTTGTCAAGGGATGTTGATTCTTGCTTGGATAGCTTAATTGGCATTTTAGATAAATTATGGTATTTTATTGGGTTCGAAATTGTGAGATTAAGGTTCGATTTTTGTAGGGCATTCTTGAACAAATTTCGATTGTCTCATTTTTCCTTCCCTGCATGTACCCTGCCCCGGGTCTTTTAAGAGGATAATTGTCGTGTATTGACAATGTTGTGAGGGATATGGGTGTGCTTGAGCATAGGTTACATGTTCGTAAATAATTGTGAATTATTTATCGTGTTAGCACTTCATTCCTCGGGGCATGGAACTCGAGCAAGGCTTGGCTCGGACTTCGGAGATTTAAGGTACGTGCGACGTACGAGCATTACTATATATATGTGAAATGCATAAGGTGTTTTTGATTTCATTGAATGTTTTGTGTATGGTTATACATATATGTTGATATAGCCAAGGAATGACCCAAATCTTGATATCGCCGCTTGTAGCGTGCGTGACACTAGAGTAGGATGACTCTTGCATGATATATGGGGAACTGGGTTTATTTGACTATATTAGGGCATACGAGATGCCTGGGAATGATCGTAAAATCATGTATTCTTCGTAAGACATTTGAGATGTCTAAGTTCGTAGAATCGTGTATTCTTTATAAGACATTTGAGATGTCTAGGTTTGTAGACTCATGTATTCATTATAAGACACTTGAGATGTCTAAGTATAATGAAGGATTGGTGAAATAAATGCTAAGGCATTTGAGCTATCTGTGATTGATAGCAAGGTTGTGAAATCAGTATTAGATATTGTGATATCTGTAATTGCATGTTTAATGAATTTGTAATCACTATATGTTGATATTCGAGGATTAGGCATGCGATGAGTTAATCAATGCGTTGATTTACTGATTTATGAGATTTGATGAGTTTGATGTTGTGAGAACAGGGACAGTACACGGAATCCCGGATGAGGATGTTGCCATCCAGGGAGTATCATTTAAATTCATTAGCATTTACCTTTGTTGTAAATTATGAATTTCATTATTATGATTATGGGATTTTGTGTATTGGTATGCTCACCCCGTTGGGGGCTGATTCTGTTGGGACAGGTGGACAGGTACATCGATGGCTATGGAGCTGAGCTCGAGCTGTTGATTTGAGGTACTCCCAGGATCGTGGTACCAGGGCTTGATGGAGCACGGTATCGTATAGAGTACCTATATATACACCTGAGGATTTATACATATTCATATTCATGATGCTCGCATGTGAGCACGATTATACTTGTATATGGATTGTATATAAAGGCATGAGCCTTTCTCTCTTTCATTTAAGGTTGCATGCAATTAGGTTGAATTGCTAGAATGATATGAGAGTCATTGGTGTATTATGTGGGTGTTGGAACCCACTTTTGTTGACATATGTGTGGTGTCTTCCCTGGCTGGGAATCTACTTGTATTACTGCTTTCTGTTGAGTATTATGTGTTCCCTGGCCGGGAATTTTGTTATGTGTTGTACTCTTTTTTTTTTGGGATAGCTCTATTTATGGGGAGACTCTGCCCAAATTTTTATAAAAGTTTACAATGTGAAAAGTGGCACCAAGGGGTTGGTAAAAGGGCAAACATATGAGTCTTTCATTGACAGGCAATGATTAAGTATCATCAGAGCTTCCCGATTGACATTTATAGAAAGCATGTACCACACATAGTGGTTAATACACTAATCAAGGTTTAAGGGCTTGGGGTCCTTACACTGCCTCATTTATTTTGAGGGCAACGAGTTGAGATCAGACTTGATTGTACTGGGTATGTCAGACTTTGACTGCATCTTGGGTATTGATGTTCTGAACAGATATCAGGCAGTGGTGGATTGCCGACAGAGGACAGTGAAGTTCAGACCTGAGTTGGGCAGTCAGTGGACTTTCTTTGGCAACGGATCTCGTGCGAAGATTCCGTTGATTTCAGCAATCAAGATGTCTCAGCTATTGGAACGTGGGCACACGGGCTATCTTATTTATGCCGTGGACACGTCTGGAAAGAGTAAAGAACTGAGAGTTGAGGATGTACCAGTTGTGGCAGAATTTACTGATGTATTTCCAGAAGAGATTCCAGGATTTCCACCGGCCAGGGAAGTTGAATTTGGGATCGAGTTGCTGCCAGGGACATCCGCTATCTCTCGTGCACCTTATAGGATGGCACCGGCTGAGTTGAGAGAATTGAAAGAACAGTTGCAGGATCTCTTGGACAAGGGGTATATACGCCCGAGCGTGTCGCCATGGGGCGCACCAGTTCTCTTTGTGAAGAAGAAGGACGGTTCGATGCGGCTGTGCATCGATTACCGGCAGCTGAACAAGGCTACAGTGAAGAACAAGTATCCTCTCCCAAGGATAGACGACTTGTTTGATCAGTTGCAAGGTACCAGGGTGTATAGCAAGATTGATTTGAGATCCGGGTATCATCAGATTCGGGTCAGAGAGGAAGATGTGCAAAAGACAGCGTTTCGGACTCGATACGGGCATTATGAGTTCTTGGTGATGCCGTTCGGTGTGACGAACGCCCCGGCCGTCTTTATGAGTCTGATGAACAGAGTGTTTCAGCCGTATCTTGATCAGTTCGTCATCGTGTTCATTGACGATATTCTTATCTACTCCCGGAGTGAGGAAGATCATGTGAAACACTTGAGGACAGTGCTTCAGATTCTCAGAGAGCATCAGTTGTATGCTAAGCTCAGTAAGTGAATTTTGGCTGAGCAGTGTAGTGTTTCTGGGGCATGTCATTTCGAGCAGTGGGATATCAGTGGACCCGAAGAAGATTGAGGCTGTGATGGAGTGGGCTGCCCCCACTTCTGTACCTGAGATCCGGAGTTTCCTTGGTTTGGCCGGGTATTATCGGCGCTTTGTCGAGGGCTTTTCGAAGATTGCCAAGCCGCTGACTCAGTTGACTCAGAAAGGAGTGCCTTTCTTTTGGTCAGAAGCTTGTGAGGAGAGCTTCCAGGAGTTGAAGCACCGGTTGACGACGGCGCCAGTGTTAGTGATCCCGACGGAGAACTCCAGATTTGTTCTGTATACTGATGCATCACTGCAGGGCCTTGGATGTGTTCTGATGCAAGATAAGCATGTGGTAGCTTATGCATCGAGGCAGTTGAAGCCGCATGAGACCAGATATCCAGTTCATGACTTGGAATTGGCGGCTATCATCTTCGCCCTGAAGATCTGGAGACATTACTTATATGGCACTTCATTCACCATATACACGGATCACAAGAGCCTCAAGTTTCTATTTACTCAGGCGGAGCTGAACATGAGACAGAGGAGATGGATGGACCTACTCAAGGACTATGATTGCGAGATTGAGTACCATCCGGGAAAGGCCAATTTGACAGCAGACGCTTTGAGCCGGAAAGTGAGGAGTTCTGCTGAGGACGTCATCCATTTGTCGGCTATGATGACCTCCTATTGCCATATGGGCTATGACTTTGACATTGATGCATCACCTGTGTATGTATCGACTTTGCTAGCTGAGCCAGATATCTTTGAGAGTATCAGGAGAGCTCAGAGATCAGATACTGAGGTTCAGAGATGGTTGTCTATAGTGCATCTTGGTCAGCCGACGAAGTTCAGAGTGGCCGACGACGGATCTTTGAGGTTGGGTAACCGCTGGGTAGTTCCGAGTACGCCGGAGTTGCGTAAGGGAATCTTGGAGCGAGCTCACAGTAGTAGACTTAGCATCCACCCAGGCGGGAAGAAGATGTACAGAGATCTGCGTGGTCAGTTTTGGTGGAAGAGAATGAAGTCCGATGTCGTCGCTTTTGTGAAGAGGTGTCTGATCTGCCAGCAGGTTAAGGCAGAGAGGCAGAGACCTGGCGGCGAATTGAGAAGCTTGGAGATACCGAAGTGGAAGTGGGAGCACATTTCCATGGACTTCGTGACTCATTTGCCGAGGAGTGCTTCAGGCTTCGATGCTATTTGGGTGATTGTGGACAGATTGACCAAGGTAGCCCACTTTATCCCCTATAGCATGACATTTACATTTTTGAGGATGGCGCAGTTGTATATTAGAGATGTGGTGAGATTGCATGGGATCCCCGTTTCTATTGTGTCAGATCGAGATCCGCGATTCACATCTCATTTCTGGGAAGGCCTTCAGTCAGCTTTGGGAACTGAGGTCAGATTGAGTACTGCTTATCATCCTCAGACGGATGGCCAGACCGAGCGCACTATTCAGACGCTTGAGGACATGTTAAGAGCTTGTGTTTTGGAGTTCGATGCCTCTTGGCAGGATTCAGTGCCTTTGGTGGAGTTTTCGTATAACAATAGCTACCAGGCAAGTATTCAGATGGCTCCGTTTGAAGCTCTTTATGGCAGACGATGTAGATCACCCTTATGTTGGGACGATTTGGACAGTAGATCAGTCGGAGGGCCTGAGTTGATCCGGGAAATGGAAGAGAAGATAAAGACTATAAGGCAGAAAATGAAAGCGGCCCAAGACAGACAGGCAGCTTATGCAAATAAACGGCGGAGACCGTTAGAGTTTCAGTTGGGAGATAAGGTCTTTTTGAAGATCTCGCCTTTCAGAGGCGTTGTGCGGTTTGGGATGCGCGGGAAACTGTCTCCGAGGTTTGTGGGACCGTACGAGATTTGGCAGCGCATTGGCACATTGGCTTACCGACTGGCTTTGCCGCCTTCTTTATCTGGGATACATGATGTGTTTCATGTATCGATGCTGCGAAAGTATGAGCCGGATCCGTCTCACGTGTTACAGCCTTCCGAAGTTCAGTTAGAGTCAGATATATCTTATGTGGAACGGCCTGTTAGAATTCTGGACAGAGCAGACCGTAGACTTCGGAACAAAGTGATACCGATGATCAAAGTTCAGTGGGATCGCAGGGGTGTCGAGGAGGCTACGTGGGAGACGGAGCAGCATATGGTGCAGCACTACCCGGAACTATTCTCTGGTATGAGTTTATGTTTAGTTTCTGTTGGGGTAAGTGCATGTGATTTCGAGGACGAAATCTTATAAGTAGGGGAGTATTGTGACATCCCCGAAATGGTTAATTGCTATTTGGCTCTAATTGTGTTTACATGATTAATTATGTGGTAATTGATTATGTTTTGGGATTTATTTACCTTATGGAAAATGCATGGTCATATGGATAGGGTTGACCCGGGGTTGCATTTTAGGGTGCATGTGGTGCATGTTGGGTAAATATTATTGGAAGCATGATTTATTTGCATTGGTTAGCAATTAATTGGAAATCATGTGTTAATTGATATTATGGCGCATTTTGAGTAAATGCTTTGAAAAATATCATGTTGGGGTGTTTTATACACCATGGAATTATTTTGGGTATACCTTTAATTAAATTAACCCAATCCCCCTTTTATCCCCAACCCCACTCTTTTAACCTCATTCTTACTTTACCAAATCAAAACCACAAACCCTTCCCTTCTCCAAATTTCGAGCTCAAGCCTTGGGTGGAAGAGGAACCTTGCAAAAATCTTGATTTGTGGAGCATATTGGGTGATTTGAGATCCCCAAGAGGTATGGGTACCTCATGCTTTAATTTTGTGAAGTTTTGTTGAGTTTGGTTTGATTTTGAAGGGTTTTAAAATGGGTTTTGTTGGGTTGTTGTGGTTTTGGTTAAAGGTTGGATTTATGGTTGTTTTAAGGTGTATTTTGATGGTTTATGTTGTTATTTGAGTTGTTGGTTTGTTGGTTAAGAGTTGGAATGGGTTGGAATGGTTTTGAGATGCAAAAATGGAGGATTTTCGGGTTACAGGGGATGGCGATCGATCGCCCATTCCAGGCGATCGATCGCGCCCAGGCAGTAGGCTTTTCAAGCCTTTGGCGATCGATCGCCACTCTTGGGCGATCGATCGGCGGGTCTGGCGATCGATCGCCGAAGGGTGCAATTTTATTTTTTCGGACAGTGGGTATTGGCGATCGATCGCCGTGAGGGGCGATCGATCGCGAAAGCCAAAATATGGTTTTTTTTGGTTATTTTTGTGGGATTTTTGGTATTGGACTATTATTGGGTTCTAATATTGGTATTTGTGAATATGTAGAACCAACCCAGGTGGCAACGCAGCCAAGGAATTGAGGTCCAATCACATTCCACATTTTGGAAAGGTACGTAGTGGACGTACGGGCACCCAACGGTAACATGTATTTTATATGCTCATTGTTTATGCATTGTGGATGCGAGTATATATGTGGTATTGCATAGTGGATGCATATACATGTTTATTTATGCCATATGAGGTATTGCATAGTGGATGCATATACATGGTAATTTATGCACATTGATGTTAGATGCATATTATGATTATTGGATGCACATCCCTTGAGTCGTGGTCATCCTTTGATGATTTTAATGCTTGCCGCTTTTTGTATTGGTTCCGCTAAATGTGAAGCGAGGGGTGGGAGCGCCGCATGTCACATTTGAGCGTGGTTGTCATATGGGGCGAGGAAAGGGTATTTGCCGCTCTCTGTGAAGCGAGGGGTGGGAGCGCCGCATGTCCATTGTAGCGAGGTTATCCTATGCCGCCCATATGAATATAAGCGAGGGGCATTAAAATACACTGTGATGGACAGACTAGGGAATGGTGACCAATATGTGATACAGTTGAGATGGTATATGATGTCATGACATGTTTTGGCCATTAAAAATAATCTGTTGATTATACTCATGAGTTATGGTACAGGGACAACCAAACGGGAAGCGTTTGAAATGCATGGGAAAAACAGGAAGTGTTTTATATTGATTATGCATTTACGCTTTATCTTCATATTGTGTTGAATATGAATGATTATTATTGCTCATGTTTGGGGGTTGTCCTTGTAGGTACCTTTTTGGCATGATAGCAAGCTTGAACGGGTTGAGGTGGTGAGGTTGTGAAGCATTCTTTTGAGGATTAAAGGACAGGATTATTTGGATAGTATCTACTCTAGGAGTAGTATAAAACTATAGATGAACATTCATTGATTGGAATGTAATTAATCCTTTTTATAGTCCTTTATTTTGGCATGTAAATGCTTAAGCTCATAGACTCAACTTGTTTATTATACTCTGATCATTGTTATTAGCTCTATTATGCCTTAATTCCGCACTTAAGGATTAGGGTCCTTACAACTTGCATTGGTCATAACTTCTTCATACGATCTCCGAATTAGCTGTCAACACGTAGATAACTGAAAGTTCTACAAATTTATGTTGATCATACTCCCAAAATAACTCTCAAACATTAATTAAATCAAGTAGAAAGGAGTGACATTTGTCTTGGATTTTGTTTTTTCCTCTTTTCTTCAACTTCCTTCCTTCTTCCATCATTGTAGCTTGATTTCTTCACCTTTTCCTACATATTACCAAATGTATGATTAGGAGCCATAAACATCAAGTTAACCACTAAATCATTCCCAACCATTGACAGTTAAGCGCATAAAACGTGTCCATTTCTAGATACATCAACGACCTATCTGATTGTGAACAGTATTGAGAAGATACTACACAATCGTAAACATTGATTAGTTATCATTGTACATAGAAATCAACATGGGATTTGGAGGCCAATATTGTAAGAACCCTAGTTCCTTAAGTGCGGATTAAAGGCATAAGTAGAGCTAACATGTGTAATCAGAGTATAAAAAGTTCATGTTGAGGCCTTGAGCCTTAAGAATTACATGCTAAGTCAAGGACTTTAAAATGGATTAATTACATTCCCTAACAAATGAATGATAATCACTATAGCACTACTCTTAGAGTAGATACTATAAAAAATAATACTGTCCTTCCTTATCAAAAGCGCTCTTCACAAGCTCACCGCCTCAACCCGTCCTTAGCCCCTTCATATGCCAAAATGTACCTACAAGGACAACCCCCCAAATCATGAGCATATAATAATCCATATACAACACAATATGATTATAAGGCGTAAATGCATAAACCGTAATTATAAAACACTTCCTGTTTTCCAATGCATTTTAAACACTCCCTTATGGTTGTCCCTGTACCATAACTCATAAGTATAACCAATAGATTATTTAATGGTTCCACAAATGTCATGACATATCACCATTTCATTATCATCAGCACCAATCCCTAGTCTATTATAACAGTGTGTTTTAATGCACCTCGCTTGTCATGACAGCGGCACTGATACCCCTCGCTTCGACATATTAGAGGCATTGAATAACCTCGCTCAAATGCGACATGCGGCAATACCCTCGCTTCAACATTTGGCGGCAAATATTCTTTCCTCGCTATAATATGACAGCGGCAAGTATTCTATCATCCCTTCAAGTGACAGCGACAAAGCATTAAATCATCACTCTAATATAACCATGACTCATGGGGTGTGCACCAAACAATCAACATATACATATGCAATCATAATGCATAGTTCAACATGTATTTGCATCCACAATGCATAATTCCAGATATACTTGCATCCACAATGCATATTCAAATGAGTATATAAGATACATGTACCGTTGGGTGCCCGTACGTCTCTCTACGTACCTTTCTAAAAGTAGGATGTGGTAGGACTTCATTTCCTTGGCTGTGTTGCCACCTGTGATTGTTCTACACATTCACACAAACCAATATTAGAACCCAATAATAGTCCAATACCAAAAATCCTACAAAAATAACCAAAACAACACTTTTTGGTGACTCGCGATCGTTCGCCACAAGGCCCCGATCGATCGCGAGATCACACTGCCCGAGCCAACAAAATTCTGCTCTCGGCGATCGATCGCCACATTTGGCCGGATCGATCGCGAGGTCCATCGATCGATCTCCCAAACATGGAGATCGATCGCCAAGTACTCCTGAAGCGCACTGCCTGCGCGCGATCGATCGCCGCTGCCTGTAACCCGATTTTTCACCATTTTTACACCTCAAACTCTTCCCTCCACACCAACACAAATACCATCAAACCAACAACATATAAACACCATAAACATTCAATATACACCTTAATTGTGATATCCCCGAAATAATTACTTGCAATTTGGGGCATTAATTATGTTTATGTGATATTTATGGTGATAATTAATATATGTGTTGGAATTAATTACCTTGGTGAAATGCTTAGTCACATGGTAGACGTGACCCGGGGATGCATTTCAGGGTGCATGTTATGCATGTTGAGAAATTGGCTTGTGTGTGTCTGGTGTGATGTGAGCTGATCTGTTTCGATGTTGTGTGTGATGATGTATGTGAATTGGAAACCTTTGATTCTTATAAGGTAATCTATATCTTTGTTGAACTGGGTTGAGTTATGGTAGTTGAATAGTCTTCCTTGCCTTGGATCTTGCACTTTTAGGTTTTGTCTGATAGACACAAAACTTGCTGGTGCCTTTTCTTTGGCTTGGTTAACGTATCCAATTCCTTTTCTCAAACCTTGATCTCCGAAGGAGACTCCAGTTTGAATTGTAGGCACTTCGGTTTCATATATTGTGCTAGATCTTACAAATGTCATTTGTTTGACTTTGTTCTTTACCAGCAACAATTCAGATTCATCTTTGGTGCAATCATTGTTGTCAAAGCCTATGTCAGTGATGTCACCGACGTTTCTTTGTACCTCTTGCAATTCTTCCAGTGATGCTCTTGATTTTGTCCATGTTTTGAAGATATGAGAGAGTTTAGTGTTTTGTGTGCTAATTCTCTTGTTTTCTTCATGGAGCTGTTCATAAGAGATTTTCAGCTTATTCAGCTCGTTCTTTAGATTATTGCATTCAACCAGCTCAGAGCAGCTTGGTTTGATATGCTCATCTATTTGATCATTGGCTTTAGCTTTAGTTTTCTCAAATGATTCAGCTAATATTATATAATCATTAGCCATGTCTTGTAGTGCGGACATGAGCTCTTCACGTGTGAATTCATTTGAGTCAAGATCGAATACCTCGTCTGTTTGACTCATTTCTTCGTCTGCCATTAGACATTGGATTTCCTCTTCGCTTTCGTTGGATAAATATTCCGAGCTTTCTGATTCTGAGTCAGTCTGAGCCCACTTGTTGTTACCTTCCTCTGCTACCAGAACCTTTTGAGACTTCCCATGATTATTTTTATGGTCTTTGTAATGCTTCCTTTTCTTTTCATCACGATGCCTTTTTTTTCTCTCATCTTTCTCCGGTCTGGTGCAATCTGCAATGAAGTGTCCGGTCTTACCATAATTGTAGCAAGCCTGATCATTAACAGCATCGTCTTTTCTCGATTTATAGTGATGAGAAGGTTTGAAATTCCGTTTATTCTTAGACATGAATTTACCAAATTTCTTGATAAATAATGACATAGCATCATTACTTATCTGTTCGACAGATCGATCTGTTGAAGGGGTGGTCTGGTCTGGAATGGCTACCAGTGCTTTGTTTGGTTGAGAGATGAATGGCTCTGCTTCACCTCTAGTGATTAGTTCAAACTCATATGCTGTGATGCCCCGAAATTAATTAATGGTAACTTGGACATTAATTATGTTTATATGTTGGATCATGGTTTCATGGATTTATGTGTTGGGTATTAAGATGTTAACATGATTAATTGTGTTAAATTATCAATATGAGGAAGATATGATTTTAAATGAAGTTTAGAGCATTGTTGTAAAATGCTTTTAAAATACCAAGTTGGGTACTTTATACATCATGTTAAGTTTGGGGTACAATTTTAATTAAGAAAAAAATAACCCCCCCTTTTTAAATCCCCTACCCATCAATTTAACCCCTTTACCTCTCACTTTATTAAAAACCCCAAATCACTTCCCAACCCCAAACCCTACCCCATTTTCGAAATTCACCAAAAAAGGAAGAAGGAAAGTTCCACAAAAACCTTGTTTGTGTGATCTTTGCTAGGATTTGGAGCCTACAAGAGGTATGGAACCATTCCTATAAGTTTTATGATGTTTGGTGTTGAAATGGGTTAAGTTTTTGATGTTTTATGTGGGTTTATTTGGGGTATGTGTTGTTTATGGTTGGGGTATGATTTTTTGAAGTGTTTATGTTGGTTTTAGTGGGTTATGTTGTTATTGAAGTTATGAGGAAGTTTGGTTTTGGGGTGGTATGTGAAAGAGCTTGAAAAATGAGCATCAATGGCGAAAATTCGATGTACAGCACTCGGCGATCGATCGCCCGTCCTTGGCGATCGATCGCGAGCGTCCAGTACCAGCCAGAAGCATTTGGCGATCGATCGCCACTTTTGGGCGATCGATCGGCGGGCCTGGCGATCGATCGCGCCAAAAGTGGCGATCGATCGCCAAGAAGGAGATTTTGGCCCCTCGTCCAGTGCAATCTCGCGATCGATCGCGCCTGGGTGGCGATCGATCGCGAGCTGAAGAAAAGTGGATTTTTGATTTTTTGTGGGATTTTTGGATATTGGACTATGTTTAGCTTCTAATATCAATTTGTATGGTTGTGTAGAACCATCCCAGGTGCCCACAACATCCAGGAGATAAAGCTCTCCAAATTCTCCACTTTTGGGAATTAAGGTACGTAAGAGACGTACGAGCATCGGACGGTAAACCATGCCCTTACATATTATGATGATGTTTAAGATGATGTTTACGATGATGACGTTTAAGATGATGTTATGATGATGATATCTATGATGATATTTATAATGATGATGCTTATGATGATGTTACGATGATGATGCTTAAGATGATGTTTATGATAACGATGTTATGAGGACGTCTATAATGACGAAGTTTATGATAAGGTCATACGATGTGTATGACTGGGTAAGACGCCCATGTGGTAAGACACCACCCAAAGCATATGATTGGGTAAGATGCCCTCGTGGTAAGATGCCACGCAATGTTTATGATATGGTAAGACGCCATATGATTGGGTAAGATGCCCACATGGTAAGATGCCACGCAATGTTTATGATATGGTAAGACGCCATATGATTGGGTAAGATGCCCACGTGGTAAGATGCCACGCAATGATTATGATATGGTAAGATGCCATACAATGGGGTAAGACGCCCCAATATATGAATAAGAGTCAGGGATAACCAAGGAGGTCGGAGGACGACCAATAACTTTTACTTAACTAAGATGTTATGCATTATTGTATGCTTTTATATAATGTTAAGTAAATATACGAATGCTCATGATGTGTTATCCCTGTAGGTACACTTTTGGACCAAGGGCCTAGGGTCGGGTTGAGGAAGTGAGCTAAAGGGAGCATGATGAACGTAGAATGCAGGATTTTTGATAGTCTCTACTCTAGGAGTAGTGTAAATCTATAGCTTTAACATTCTTTATTGGGAATGTAATTAAATAGCTTTGAAAACTTTATTTTTGGCCTGTAATCTCCCTAGCTCAAACTACAACCGGAACCCTTAAGAGGATTTAAATGCATGTTCTGTCCCATTTATGTGTACTAAATGATATTAAGGTAGGAAGACCCTACATTAGTGGTATCAGAGCAGTGGTTAGATAACCCGGGAAGGAGTGAAGGGTAGCCTTAGCAATAAGTTAGCTAGGTGCTTACTTTTGAGCATGTTTTGTGCATAAGTTGCATATGAAGTTATGCTAACATGTTTTGTTTATCTAACGAAGTATTATACGAACTGCTTTTGGATCTTGTTGTTAATCCTTGTGTTGCAGTATGGCAGCAAACGTGGAGGTAGGTGACGCAGTGAGCGTCAATGCAAGCGCGGGGCGTACGAATCCCTTACCCCCGCCAGCTTTTGATGATGAACCGGCCGAGCAACAGTTGTTGCCAGGGGAGCTAAGCCTAACTCAGTTTCTTGCTTACCGACCCCCAACCTTTGAAGGAACCGAAACTGGGGAACGAGCTGAGGAATGGTTAGAAAGAATAGAGCAAATCTTTGTGGCAGCCCCATGTGCGAAGACAGCATGGATACGGTTAGCGGAGTTCCAATTGGCCAAGAAGGCGTTAATGTGGTGGAAGACCACTGTGGTAGAGCAAGAGGCTCAAGGTCATGAAGTTAACTGGAAAATGTTTCGAACTCGCTTCCTGAACCGTTATTTCTGGGCTGCAGCACGACAGGCTAAGGAAGATGAATTCACTCACCTCAAGCAAGGTAATATGTCGGTATCGGATTATGCTCTTCAGTTTTGCTCCTTGCTCCGATATGTGCCTCACATTGCCACAAGCACGCAAGCGAAGATGAGGAATTTCATGAAGGGTCTGAGGCCGGAGCTATACGATAGGGTGATCACTTATGGCCCTACTTGTTTTGATGATGCACTCTCAAGGGCTGAGCTAGCCGAACTAGGAGTGGGTGCATACCCTGATGTTGTACCACCGTCGGCACCCTCTCAGAAATCCACTCCGGATAATTTGAAGCCGAGGAGTGATCAGTTCAAGTCAAGGGGGAACTCCTCAGCGTCAAGGTTTAGTGGTAAGAAGTCCGACAATAGGTGGAAAGGAAACCGAAGAGGTGATGCCCCATCTGGAAGGGGGCAGTCTCAGGGAGACAGATCCGGGAGGATCCAATTGTGATGACCAGGGATTATAGGTGTTAATCCCGGAGTATTAATAATCCCTAAAGTGGTTTTGCGTGGCGATTTGGGATTTAATCGAGGTGTTGGGCCTTCTGGGCTCGTTTATTTGGGCAGTTGGGATCGTTGGATCCAGAGGTTGAGATTGTATTCACATTACGGTGTAAAACCTAAGAGTTGGGTTTTTTTATGTGTCTCGGGATCTCGGGTGCTGGGTGAGCACCGGTAGAGGGTTTTGGAGTTAGAGAGAGAGTTTTTGAAAACAGATGATTTTTAAGGAATCATGATGTATTTGTGGGGCTATTAATTTTTCGGGGTATTTTTGCTATAAATACCAATTGAACCCAAAATTTTACACAAAAAATCATTTCAACCCCTTTATTTTCCTCTCCCGCGCGCGCCCCCTTTTCCCGTCTGAACAGCTGCCGCGCGCAAAAGCGCTCCGCCCGCCGCCGTCCGGCCGCCGTTCGGGGCGTGCGACCTACCCACGGCTTCGTCTCGACGAGGCGCTCCTTTCCCCTCTGCCAATTGAAGGTTTCGTCGCGTGTGGAAGTCGAATTTTACAGAAAGGCGTCGATCCCCAAAAGTTAGGGTTCATCGGATTTCGTCCGATTTTGCTTCCGATTTTCGTTGGGTAACCTCCCTACCCCCTTGTTCGTCTTTTTCATGTATTTCCATGCCTTTATTGTTTCGAATTTCCCCAATTTCGTAGGGTTTAATTTTCGAATTTTGGGGGTTTTTGGCATGGGTGTTGTTTCTTGCAATTGATGGATTATTGCATGTTTTAAGAGTATTATGATGCTTGATTGAGAAGCTTTGGTTCGAATTTGAAGGATTTTAAGAGTTGGGATTTAAAGGCTTGTTTGGGATCGATTTTAAGGGGGTTGAATTCGAAAAATGGGGAGTTTTTGTCAAGGGATGTTGATTCTTGCTTGGATAGCTTAATTGACATTTTAGATGAATTATGGTATTTTATTGGGTTCGAAATTGTGAGATTAAGGTTCGATTTTTGTAGGGCATTCTTGAACAAATTTCGATTGTCTCATTTATTCCTTCCCTGCATGTACCCTGCCCCGGGTCTTTTAAGAGGTTAATTGTCGTGTGTTGACAATATTTTGAGGGATATGGGTGTGCTTGAGCATAGGTTACATGTTGTGATGTCCGGGAATTAATGGTGTTAATCCCGGTGTAGTATTAATCCTGGATGGATTTTTTTAATTGTAGCAATTAGGAATTAATTGCGGTTTGGGTCTCCCGAGGTTGTTAGATTGGGCATTTGTGATCGTTGGATCCAAAGGTTGAGATTGTATTCTCATTTTGGTGGAAAGCCTATGATTTGGGTTTTTAGTGGGACTTGGAGTCCGGGGTGCCTTGTGTTGGGGCCAGTCTGGGGATTTGATGTTGGAGGGTGAGTTCTTGAAAACAGATGATTTTTAATGAATCATGATGTATTTGCGGAGGTTTTGGTGTGTTGGGGTATTTTGCTATATATACCCGTTGGACTCGGGATTCCGTCATTTGGAATCCATTTCTCTCCTCTCCTCCCCCTCTCACGCCACCTTCGCCCCAAACCCTTCCCCTTCCCTTTGGTTGAAGCAAAATCGTTAGAACTCGATTATGGGGGCCGGATTTCTTGAAGAAAGATAGGTAATATTCTTCTCCTCTCTTTTGGCTTCAATTTGATTGTGGTTTTGTGTTGTGTGGTTGAGTTTTGGGTTGGTTATGGCATTTGGGGGTTTTGGGTTAAAATCCAAAATGTTGATTTCAGTGTTTTCATGGAGTTTAATTGTTGTATTTGAGGCATTGAGGTGGTATGGGGTGTTGGTTTGGAGTTGGGTGTGAAAAACACCATTAGAACTCGAGTTTTTCGAAAAATCGCAGTCCGCGATCGATCTTGGCGAGGCGCCGATCGATCGCGACATGCTACTGGAATTTGTAGAAGATGTACAGTATCGGCGATCGATCGCGAAAAGGGGGCGATCGATCGCGAGGGTCTCAGCGATCGATCGCGAGATGTGGCGATCGATCGCGGATTGATTTTTTCGGGCAGTAGGCTTGCGCGATCGATCGCGCCTGATGGGCGATCGATCGCGGCACTGTTCACCTGCATGGATTTTCGAATATGTTGGAAAATGTTGGGATTTTGGAACCGAGGTCTAAAGGGCCGACTTCCGGAGTGTTGTTCACATTCCAATGAGAATGTTAGGCTTTTAAAATGGTTTGATTGGAACCAAGCTTATTAAACGGAATTTTTGGTTGGGTTTTTGGCTATCTGTTAATCATATAAAATGGAATATTTTGGGTAGTATGCATGCTTAGCCGGGGGGCTTTTATTTTGGTAATCGTCATGGATTGACGATATGATTGGGAGTCTTGAACGTGCGTGGGCACGTGATCGCATGCTTATTCTTGATTTTGAGTCGTTTATGTGTTTTAGCACATATTTCTCTAGGCATGGGACTCAAGGAAGGTTTGGCTTGGACTACGGAGACTTAAGGTACGTGGGACGTACGAGCATAACCTATTATAGTATTGCAACTGTAATATGCATGGTTTGTGATAATGGTATTAAATGGGCATTGGAATACATGGTGTATGGTAATGGTATTATATGGACATTGCAATATCTGGCATGTGGTAAGTATTGAAATGCATGGTGCATTATATTTACTTCAAATGGATAATGATATGCATGGTATATGGTAACTGTGATAAATAGACATACATTGGAAATCATAGGGTGCCGCTTTAGAGCGAGCAACGATTGGGTGTTGTCGCCGTTGAGCACTACCGGTTATGACGCCGCTATTGTTGAGCGTGCGCTGGGTTAAGAATGCCGCTATTGTGGAGCGAGCAATGTTACGGGAACATGGAATCCTTGGTTAAATATATGTGAAATCTATGGCCTATGTATAATGATTTTACATATTGATTATGGAGCTGACATGATAGAACTGTATTAGTTAATCTATATGGTGATTAACTGGCTTTGGGAATTTGATGAGTTTGGTTATTTTGAGAACAGGGACAATACATGGGATCCCGGATGAGGGTATTGCCATCCAGGGAGTATCATTTAAATTATGGCATTTACATTCTGTAAATTATGAATTGCAATATTATTATTTTGTGATTGGTGGTATTGGTATGCTCACCCCGTGTGGGGGCTGTCTCTGTTGGGGCAGGTAACACAGGTGTAGCGGCTTTGGAGTCGAGCTCGGGCTTTTGGTTAGAGGTACTTCCAGGATCGAGGTACCAGAGCTGGTTGGATGGACGCTCAGATCCAGTGTTGAGATCGAGTTGTGCTTGGAAGGTGCTTCCAGGATAGAAGTACCAGTAGCGGTATCCGGTATAGTGTTTTATGCATCAAATACACGTTTATTCATTGAGTACACCTTACGTGTATATGGGATGTATAAATGGGCTATGGCCTCTTTCTGTTCATTATGGTTGCATGCAATTAATTATGGAAATTGCTAAATGAACTAAGAGCATATTAGTGTATTATGTGGGTGCATGTTATGTGAATAATAATGGTAGGGGGAATTTGAATATTGGGAATTGAATGCAAGAAATTTTCTGGGTAGCATACGGTGTTGCACTTGCATAGGGTTTTTCCCCTGATGGTATGATTATATGCACTCATGGTATGGCTTAATGCACTAATTACGGGTTAAGGGCACGGGGGTCCTTACATTAGTGGTATCAGAGCAGTGGTTAGCTCTTTGGGGCTGTTGAGGGCCTAGGAACATGTTATTGGGAATGAGAAGCACATACTTATGCATGATTGCTTATGTGCGTTTATGATATGTGTTCATCATTGGCATATGTGTTGCTAACCATGGTGGTTGCAGGGTCTTATGAGACATGGACTATGCATTACGGTTGCATAGGTATACATCGGAGTGATGATTTTAATGCTTTGCCGCTACATGTTGGAGCGAGGTGCATTAAAATACACTCATGGCGATGTTTATGGGAATACGGATTATGCATTACGGTTGCATGCACGTCGAAGCGATGATGCCGCTGTCGTGTCGAAGCGATGGTAAATGCCGCTGTCACGTCGAAGCGATGATGCCGCTGTCGTGCCGAAACAATTATTGAAATACGGGTTATGCATTACGGTTGCATGCATGGCGTAGCGATATGAATACTTGCCGCTGTCGTATTATAGCGATGAAGAATATTTGCCGCAAATATGTCGAAGCGAAGGAAAAATGCCGCTGTCATATTATTATTGCGAGGGATATTATGCCGCTAATACGTCGAAGCGAAGGGTATTTCCGCTGTCATGCCGGAATGATGGTAAATGCCGCTGTCGTGTCGAAGCGATGGTAAATGCCGCTGTCACGTCGAAGCGATGGTACCACCGTCATGTCGAAACGATGATGCCGCTGTCGTGTCGAAGCGATGATACATGCCGCTGTCACGTCGAAGCGATGATGCCGTTGTCATGACGTAGCGATGTGATCGGGAACAAAGTACTACATGAGTGTGAGTACCTCTTGAGTCCGCGATTAGCCGGGTATTTTATTGGCGATGGTTACGCCGGGTATTTTATTGGCGATGGTTACGCCGGGTATTTTATTGGCGATGGTTACGCCGGGTATTTTATTGGCGATGGTTACGCCGGGTATTTTATTGGCGATGGTTACGCCGGGTATTTTGTTGGCGATGGTTACGCCGGGTATTTTATTGGCGACGGTTACGCCGGGTATTCTATTGGCGATGGTTTATACCGCCGGATATCTATAGCGACATTTTATGCCGCTGACTCCATGGCGAGGGATCATGCCGCTGATTCGATAGCGATGGATTATACCGCTATGTGTGTAGCACTGGATTATGCTGCCTACGAGCGATGGGTGCTGCTTATGTACCGCTGGTGGACGATGGATACAGGTATTCCGCTATCTCGATAGCGATGAGGTATGGCATATTACTTTTGTTATCAGTATGGTGATTATGGTGTATTATTATTTACCGTCATGTGTTTGACGATGAGATTATGGATGTCGTGTATCGACAGGTACCGTCATATGTTCGACGATGTTATTTGGGATAACTATGTGGACGCTTGGCGTCATTTTGGTGATTTATGCATTCATGTTTATGTATATGGTTGTATGGTTTGAGTGCCGATGGTGGGCACATGGTAGGGTCTGGGTATTTAGTTGACGAGACCTTTTGCCGAGCAGGTTTGCTCGATGGATCATTGATGCATTGTACCGGTGAGAGTACGCATCGTATTATGGAGGTATATTATTGACGAGCAATGATACCCTTGGGTATGCTCGCTGGGATGGCTAAGGCCAAGTGAATGGTGGTAAGAGTAGTCATTGAGGAAACTACTCGCTTGTTATTGTGATGAGGAGTAAACATGGTTACACCCACCCTAAGGGCATGGAAGAAGTCCTAATGGATTAGGATTGCATGATAATTGAGCGTGGACGCCGGGTTGTCCAGTGTGCTTTGGTGTTTTAGAGATATGTTGGGCAATGACCCACAACTCTAATGGTTTGGGCGGTATGGTATACCGGGATGGAATGTGTGTCGCGTTAATAGGTTGGTATAAGCCTATGGGACCAGCGAATCACTAGCCAGGTATTGTTGCAGTGCTTTAGTGTGCTTGTGGTAGCTATTATAATGCTCGTTGGATTCGAGTTTGGTGAATCGTATGGTGATACGATGAGGGTTATGGTAGACTCTTGTAGTCTCTATGTGGCATGGTGTTTGAGGTAGGGAATACCTCACGGGGACGTTATACGTCATTGTTTTGAGGGACTTGTGCTGGGACAGCTCAAGTTTGTTGGTATTACCAACGTGAGTGTCAACAAGTCGTGGTTAGCTCTAGTTGAGCATCCTTGCATATGGCATGCAATGGGAGTCACAATGGTTTGTGAGATATAGTTAGT